>CM076576.1:857466522-857675005 GCA_034641835.2 Pinus albicaulis
ATTTGCTCAATTTCTTCGTCCATGGCATTATTCCAACATTCATATTTTCTAGCTTCATTGACATTGTGTGGTTCAAGTGTGGATAGAAGTGCTTGATGACTAGAAGATCCCACAAGAGTTCTCCTTGTTCGTACACCTGATTCCTTGTCTCCCAAATCTGAGATTGAGGATAATTCTGAACGTGTCTGGATGGAGCTTTTGAGATAAATCATTTTCAGGTTCTTCATTTGATTCACTGTATATATCATTTCTATCTGATGTAGAAGGCCATATGTCATCATCATCTTCTTCTGTTGTTTTTTTTTCTTCTTTAGGAGCTGCAAAAGACTCGTCAATCACAACATCAATACATTCAACAACCTTTTGAAGCCTCTTATTGTAACATGTGAAAGCTTTTCTTGAAGATGTGTAGCCAAGAAGTATCCCTTCATCTGATCTAGGGTCAATCTTGCCAAGTTTTTCATCATTATTTTTGATAAAGCATCTACTTCCAAAAACTTTAAAATGCTTCTGATGATTGGTCTTGGAGGTGCCATACAGGTTCATATGGAGTTTTATCAACTGTTTACACAGGACATGAGCCTTGTTGAGAATGTTAAGCTATACGCACGTCAGCACTTCACTCGAACATGTTAGGAACATTAGAGTCGGCCGAAGCATAGCTCGGCCATTTTGAATAATTGTTCTATTCATTCTTTCTGCTACACCATTTTTGTTGTGGGGTGCACCTTTCTGACCTTTTAATGCCATGTTGTTCACAAAATTCAAAGAATTCATTGTGAATATTCTCCTCCTCGATCAGATCTAAGACACTTTATTTTTGAATCCAATTCATTTTCTACCAGAGCTTTGAACTTCTGAAATTTTTCAAAAGCTTCATCTTTGTGTTTAATAACCGCGATCTCACACATTCTGGAGTAGTCATCAATAAATAGGATATAGTATTCTTCCCCACGTAATGACTTTTTCCTCATAGGTCCACAGATGTCAGTATGAATGAGTTCAAGAGGCTTACTTGATGATCCTTCTTTGGCATTGAATCGTACTCTGGTCTGCTTACCAAATTGACAAGATTTGCATATGATACTTTCTGGAAGATTAACCTTGGGAAGATCACGAACAGCTTGAAGTTTGCTTGCTTTGTTGATTTGAGAGAAACTCAGATGCCCCAGCCTTCTATGCCATAGCCAATTTTCTGAAGATTTGCTCAAGTAACATTGATCTATGCCATTTAGTACATATAGGTTGCTTGGATTTCTTTTTCCTTTTATAATGATTCTACCTGTATCAAGATCACGAACCACACATTCTTTGGAACTGAAGACCACTTCTGCTCCTTGATCACACATTTGACTAACACTCAATAGGTTATGCCTTAATCCATCCACATCCATGACATCTTTAGCCTTCACCTTTTCTTTTAGAAATACTGACCCTTTTCCTTTAATAACAGCAGGAGTATCATTTCCAAAAGTAACTTTCTTTCCCTTCTCTAGAGCATTATAAGTATGCAGTTTGCTTTTGTCACCTGTCATGTGTCTAGAACACCCGCTATTAATGTACCATTGATTCTCTTCACCCTCTGCAAATAACGCTATCCCACAATTTTCAACCGGTAATTCTTTTTTTTTCCACACTTTAGAGCTTGAGGGAACATGCTCTTTTGGCTGGACCTTGCTCCTGCATTCAGATTCTTCATGACCAAAGCTATTGCAATAAGTACATTCAACTTCATTTGGAAGAGGAGAAAAATTGTTATAGGTGTTCTTCTTTGGTTCATCATTCATCCTTATCTTTCTTGCTTCTCTGGTCATGATGGTTTTATATGCAACACATTGAACAACTTTATGACCAAAGTTGTGACATGTGAAACATTGACCATTGACGTAGAAATTTCTGTGATCATGAAATCTTCTATTAGACTTTACCTGTTGGTTGTAGCCATTTTGAAAGATCTCCCTGTTAGTGTTTCTTGAATTGAGGTGATCTTGCTTTACCTGTAAAGATCCTTTGTTCTCTTGCTGAGTGGCTGAATGTAGAGAACCAGCAGTGGCTATTTTTAGAGAATCTGGTGCTGATGTCTGAGAAGATTCCCCAGTATATCCAAGACCTGTTTTTATAAAGGGAGACCGTTGTACCTTGATAATCTCATCCAAGGTTTCTGAACTTTTAGCAGATCTGAGATTGAGAGAATTCAATTTCTCATTATCCTTCCTTAGACTTACTACTTCACATTCTAGATCCTCCATGCGTTTTTCTCTTGCTTCAAGCTGAGTTTTAACAGTCTCAATGATTATGTTCTTTTCTTCGAGGGTTACTTTGAGTTGAATGTTTTCTTCAAGAAGATTATTGTCTTCTAAAGAATCCACAAAGGTACCCTTTTCTTCATCACATTCTGTTGCGAGAGCCCATACTTTTGCACCAAAATTCAGCAAGGCTTTTGTATGTATCCCATTGTGACGGATCTCCTTCAGCGATCAAACACGCAGAAGGACCTGCTCAGATACCAATTGTTGGAAAAATGTTGAGAGAGGTGAATGTTGGCGCATAATCATATCTTTTTACTTTTTCATTCCTTTAAAACCCATACGCTACTTTGCTGAATCCAACTAGCGTATACACGCGGATATTCTTCATACAACTCGCGTATACACAGAGATCTAATTATGCCATTAGTTCTTCACTTATATCATTCCATCATTCATTTATTAGATGTTCTATAAACAGTAAACATGTGTAGTAAGAACAGAACAAACCATCACACAAAGCATCACACATGAACACCGGGATTTTTAGGTGGAAACCCAAGTCGGGAGAAAACCACCGCTGCAGTTGCTCAGCCTTCAGTATTTTATTATAGATAAAACATATTACAACATATGTGCTGGCGCAGACTTGACCAGCACGCAGGCACCCACCTGCGCTCGTTTACCAGCCTCTCCTGGAAGGGAGCTACAACCCCCTGACTCGTTTACCAGCCTCACACAGGAAGGGAACTCGACCCCGTCCTCGTTTACCACACTCACTGGAAGGAGCTACAACCCCGGCGAAGGCTACAGCCTTCGGCCACCATGGACCACGTTTCATCCAATTTCCACCTTGGATCCAGCAACACAATAAACACAACTTACGAGGCCACAAGTCATCTTTCCGAGGCCAAGAACCCTTTCCATACTTTTAAGCACAAACATACATCACCAACAGATACTTATCAACACAGATCAGATAGCAGAAACACAGCAGAACAGATCAGATATTTTATACCCCTTGCTTCAGCAAACCCTAGTTTGCATACGCGCTTTCCCTTTACTGATGTCGCGTATATACGCGCTTCCGTCCATACAAACCAGCGTATACCTCAGTGTATATTTTATTGCGCATACGCGCTTTTACTTCAGCGAAGCTGCGTATATACGCGCTTCCTCCACGACGAAGTAGCGTATAGATCTTCAATCATTACAGAGCAGCATACTTCATCAGATCAGACATTCAGCTCAGATTCAACCCTTTACTTCAGACAGATGTTCGCCTAGATGTTCGCCTCATCACAGATCTAAGCCTTCCATAATCAGATCTAGCAAATACAAGAGCAATTCAGATCTAGATCCTCTTCTTCATCATTGGTGCATCATACATTCAGATCTATCATTCAAGTGTAACCCTTTCCATTCAGATATACTTCAGAGAGAAGTATTCATTCAAGCTCAGACATCTTGCACCACATCCATGATTTGCACAATGAAATTCTTCTCCTTATATAGGATTTCCCTTTTTCAATACCATGAGCCCCTTTTTCAATACCATGAGCCCAAAACTACATTAGACGGGGTCAATTAGGCGGATCATTACCCAATACAATGGGTCAATACCATGGTGGTTACCCTTGGTTTTGCACTTTTTGAGCGCTTTAGCCCATACGCGACTTGGCACGTTCTTTTCCGCGTGCATACGCGACTTACCCTAGTCCAATCCGCGTATACCTAGAGACATACTCTTTTTCATCATACTTTGAGTACATTCTGAAATCCTTTCTTCATAGCCTTCTGTACACACTGTAGAGACATCATATTTTCTTCATCAGGAACATATTCTCTCAAGCACAACTTCATCAAGTAAGTTGTCATCATCTTCATCAAGTGGGTTGCCTTTCAAGGACAACACTCAGCATCATGTAGTCAACAAACATCAGATTTACATCATTTACTAAGTCCATCAAGTCAAGAATAACTTCATCAGATGGTTTGCCATCAAGGACAACACATGTCATCAGTCGCATGTCTTCATCTTCATTCAGAGGGTTGCCATCAAGGACAACATCCTGCATCATATTTCCAACAAAACTATGTGTTGGTTTTTAATATTGAAGTTTCCCTTAGATTTGTAATTATTGTAATAAGTCATTTCTTGAGCATTCCCCTTATGGCATATATATTAACAATATCCCTCACAAGATGAGATCACAAGTGGTTGTCCCCACTTTCCCACTAATTTTTCTTGACCTTTATGGCTCATTCAAATTGGTTGGCCCAATTTCCAAGGCATATTTGTAATGATAAATGTTAGTTTATTATGACATGAAATTGTTTTTAAAATGTATAAATTTTCCCATCTACTCCTCATTTGACTTTTAGAGTTGGATTTGGGATTGTGAGTCTTATGTTTAAAGAGGAGAACTTTCAACAAGCCTATTCACAAGGCATGTCTTTTCTCTTTTGGTTTGATTATTCTAATCTTCCCTCCTATTTTAGGTTTTGAGTCATTATATTTGAGTTGGGTTAATCATCTAAGATCAATATGCTTTTATAGTTAATCTACCCTTATATTAGCTAGAATGACATCGTAATGTCTCTAGAAGTGAGTGGTTTGAGAACCGGATCCTGATACTAGTAAAGTTCTTGGATCTAGGAGTTTTTCTCTAATAGCTTAGCTACTTATGCTACCCTAGCCTATGTTTTTGTTACTTCTGTCTCGACCCTTGATTATTATGTTGCTACCTATGCTAGTGATGCATATGGATATTTAGCTAGTGGTACTTATGCTTTTGATGCCTTAGGTGCTACCTTTTCTCATGCTTCTAGATTTGTTACTTCTATTATCTATGCTCTTAGGCATGCTTCTGTAGGTGATACTACTAGTGTTGTTATGTAATCTATTGATGCTTTTGTTGCTTATGCTCGTGCGTATGTTCTTGCGTATAGTAGTTGTCCTTACAATTTTTTATTTTTTATTTTTTGGGTCATAACCTCGCTCACTATGTTCCTACCTTTACAAGATATGGTTTCGGAAGTAAATATGGATATGGTTGTGGCTCTATATAAGAAAGTTTCCTTATCTGAGTTATGTTAAATTTTGCTTAAATTTGTAAATAGATTTGATCCAAATCATTTTTTCTTGTTCGTAATTGAGATATGGTTGTTCTAAGAAGAAGGAATTTCCTAAAATTTGGAGTACAATGTTGGTTGTAGTAAGAAGATTATGGAGCCAAGGGGAATAGTAAAACCATAGGCATCTGTAATATTTTTAGATGTAATTTCAAATAATTCCTTTTTTTATGGTCTTTCTTGATTGCAAGTAGTCATATTGTAGTAGAAATAATATTTGAAATTGAAAATCAAGACTTTTGCATTTCTAGCAAGGTAATGTGTGTGAAAAATTCTAAATGTTACTTTATGCAGAAATTCTATTGTTAGATCTGGTTATACTTCTCCTACTTAAACAAGTTATTAATGCTGAAATCTTTAGATTAACATCGAGGTAAACACATAACAAACTTCCATCGATTCATATCTAAAACAAAAATACATGCACATAAACAAAGGACACACAAGATTTTCTGGACAACTATCCCCTGAAAAACCCAATGCGGGAAAACCGATCTTCTGGCTACTGGAGGGTTTACATTATTAAGTAGTTTTCTGAATACAACAAATTTGGGCACCGTACTGGTTAACTTGATTGAGAAAAATCTAGATATGTAGCTAGCCTACTATTCTGAGACCAAAATCTTGACTGATCCACACCCTCAAATGACATTTAAAAGACTCAGCCAAATTCTGGCCCTAGAAACCCCAGCGCTGCTCCTGAAGCCCCTGCATTAGTCCTGTCAACCTCTATATGCCCTTGTGTTGGCCTAAAGAGGGTTGCATAACCCTAGAATGGGTGACGCAGACCCTACGCTGCCCTAGAAGGGTCTCTACATAACCCTGGAGGGTTCCCTACTACCCAACGCTACCCCATAAGGGACTGTGTAGCTGAAGCTCCCTCTGCGCTGCGCAACCACTGCGTAACTGCTGCTGATGCCTCTAGTTGCTACTTTCTGCCTCTTGCTAATTCTTGGCACTGAAATCAGCCCATCCCCTTAGCCAAAACTTCCCCACGCTGCAGCTGAAACACTTCTGGAAATTCTTAGCAAACCACGCCCTAGAATTCCAGTTTAGTCTCAGTGCTCTGCCTCCGTGTGTGCGTTCTCCAACTGACCCCAAGCCTTTCTTTTATATTTTCTCGTTGGAAAACCGACGACCATGATCAAATCTTGAATCGATGACTTAGATTAAAAGAAAGCTTGATCCGTGTGACTTAAGTCAATTCCATCACATGTTTTAATTAGTTACCTTTAATACTTTAATTTTCCTAAGTTAGACTTACGCTCTTTAATTAAAAATATTAATTAATTAATTTTCTCCAAAATTAGATGGAATTTCCCAAATCCTTTTCTCGGTCTTAGAGATTTGATGTATTCTAGTCCTTCCACAAAGTTTCAGGGTTAGAGCACATTTGATGCTACCCCAATACACAAAATATAAACACTCCCTCTTAGCATGGAGTGTGCTCTAACAATACATCACACCATGTATCACAAGATCTTGACATTGGCCTCTGTGTTGTTGATGCTTGACCTGCTTCCCTACATAACTATGCTGCTGCTGCCATTCTGTATTGCTTCCCATGACGCTGTTGTTGAGCCACTAAATTGCCATTCTTATTACCACTTCTTAACATATATTTCAGCCTTTCCTACCATTCTGTTATCACATTATTTATCATTTAATCCCATTTCATAATTATTTATGCTCTTATGGATAAGTAATATTTATTCTCCTTTATTTTTAATAAATTGAATATTATTATGAATTATTTTGTAAATGATGGTTTATTAATTAATTTTTTATAACTCATGATTTTAGCCTCCAAGATCTCTTTCAAATTGCAAATCTGATCTTCAGTTCATAATTAAATATTCCTACTCAAATATTCGTTGGGATAACAAGTGACAGTTTTGCATTGGACATTTTGGGCAAACGAAGAAGAATATTGAAAATCCGAGACATGGGTTTTGTGAAGAATAGACCAAGTTAGTTTTTCAATTAGTAGTTTTTCAAAATGCGGTCTTTGTTGGGAGAAACACAAGGTTCTTTGAAGGACATATTCACAGATTTTTTGTTGTGGCCGTTTTCCATATTTCCCCAATTGCAATAAGCAGATTCAACTTGTTACAGCTAAATCATGGTGGGAAGATCTCTTAGATTTTGTAATCAATACGAATTGTATGGGAAATCATTTTGTAATCAGTTGGTTGAAAATTTCCCTTTTGGAGCTTGTATATTTAAAAGACACAAATCAGAGAGAGAAAGAGATCATCAACTTGACTCTGTAACTTTCAATCATCATAATACATAAATATTGTGTTGTTGTTACATGTGTTGTCTGGTTTAATTTCCATTTAGTTTCTATCTCTTCCTACACCCTTGTAGGGAGGAAGGGCCCTCCTCTTTAGCAGGGGTTGCAGTGGTTAAAGTAGTTGTACTATATTTTTCATTTGCTTTGCGTATTGGTGGAGTACTATTGTTTTTCTGGTTGTAAGTAGATCTGCTTCAGTTTCGATATTACTATGTTGTTACAAAGATGTGATTAGAAATACCAGTTGGTGTAATTGTTGTGTGGCGTGCTAGGTACCATTTAATTGAGGCATGATTACATCCCTGTAGATTGTTTTTATTCCTGCATGAGTGATTTCTTTCAACAATTGATTCAACAACAATTTCTCTTCATCTTGATTTTTGCCTCTAGTTTGATGTATCAGCACCTACAATGCGACTGTCATTGAAATAAAAGACGTCCCTAGATTGATAATTTATGTGTGCTATCTTAGTCATTTAACAGTGATTAATACAATCCAACATTTTGGCGTTGTTGTCGGTGTTGTGACTTTGTCACTGTTATTACTTTGTCAATGTTGTTACACCATTAGTGTTGTTATTCCGTTATTGTTGTTACTCCGTCAGTGCTGTTACTCTGTCGGTGCTGTGACTCTGTCACTACTGTTACTCTGTCATTGTTGTTACACCGTTAGCGTTATTACTCCATTACTATTGTGACTTTGTCATTGCTGTTACACTGTTAGTGTTGTTACTCCATTACTATTGTTACTTCATCAGTGCTATTACTCTGTCGGTGCTGTGACTCTGCCACTGTTGTGACTCTGTCACTGCTGTTACTCTGTCACTATTGTTAATCTATCACTGTTGTTACTCCTCTGGTGTTGTTACTCCAAAAAAATTTCTAAGTATCCAGTGTTGTTACTCCATGAAAATTTCTAAGTGTCTGGTACTGTTACTCCTCTGATGTTATTACTCCTCCGGTGATGTTACTCCATGGTGATATTTTTCTAAGTACATGGTGTTGTTACTCCTCTAGTGTTACCAACTATGACTAATGACAAAAATACTTTAGTTGGGGGGGAGGTCTCATATTTAGTAATAAGGATGATTATTATGATAAGTCTTGTCATGAATGATTCACTCTTAATTCCTCATTATTTTGTAAAGTGACTAATTATCCTTCATGTCACCTTCCTAACATCGTTATTTTTCCCCTTTCCCTATTATTACCTAAGTCATGGTTGTTGTTACCACAGTCACAACTATTGTTGTTGGCAAATTATCACATTGAATTCAACATATGTAGGTCTTTCTGATTTTTTTTTCTCTTTGGTGAATGGGAAGTACTTTTAATGGTCTAGGCCCTCTTTAACATAATGATTG
This sequence comes from Pinus albicaulis, assembly GCA_034641835.2. Taxonomy (NCBI): domain Eukaryota; kingdom Viridiplantae; phylum Streptophyta; class Pinopsida; order Pinales; family Pinaceae; genus Pinus; species Pinus albicaulis. The sequence continues at coordinate 857,475,564 of CM076576.1, forward strand.
GGTAGTTAATTTATCTTTGTTTATCTATAAACATAATCTTATTTTAGGAACAATTATGCAAATTTGATTTCACCATGCCAGCTTTCAACTTTCCTAATTGGTCAAGTCCCTGATCTTGTAAAATTTATGATGATGACCACATAATTGTATTTAAATATTTCCGCCATTATCTAATGAATTGTTCCTCAACCCCAATCTCAGAAATGAAAAATATATTTATCAATAGACATTTGAAAGTTATTATTTTTTATAAGAAAAACTATCAAAGTTGAAAATAGTTACCTACACAACTTTTTACACCATCCCTAGCTCTTAAGGAGTTGACTTGCTACCCCATCTACTAAGTAATATTTTATTGATTATGTTAGGTCCCCATATTACTAGTGTAGTTCCTTATTATTATTAGTGTAGCCCCCTTATTGTTATTGTTGTACCCCTTTAACCCCCATATTGTTATTATTGTTCCCTTACATTATTATTGTTAGGTCGGCTAGGATTATATTGTGACCCCGTGGACTCCTATATATAGGAGGTTCTGTCATTTGTATCATCCAAGAATTTTTCATTTATGTAATGTATTGGAGGTTTCCCCGTCGAAGTGGCTGATTTTTTAGGCGTTGATCTCTCTTTTCTTCTATTTTTGGAGTTGGTTTCATAACATATTAACAATAACCATAGTTGAATTTTAAACATAAATAGTCAAATAGAGGATAGGAGGTCTCATCAAGAGCCGCCCTACCATGATCATAGGTCCTAATAAAGTGACATTACCACTGCAGGTCACCAAGCCACGGTAATGGCCTTCGGTCATAAAAACGAAGGACAAGAGGTTTCACCACGAGTCGACTTTTTCACTTTGTTAGCTCCCGTGAATGGCATTGTTATTAGCTGGTTACCACGCCAGAACAATGATCTTCAGTTGACATCTAAGTAAATTGAAAGGATTTTTGTAACTATGTACTTATTTCTAATAGATGGGACACTAGTATCTCAATGGGTTAAAAATGCATCCTTGTCGAGGCTATGGACGCCTATTGGTAGCAGTGGTTATACCTATGGTATATAAGTTAATTTAATGCTATAATCTACTTGGTTACCTTGTTTTCTCAAAGCCAATTTCCGATAAAGTTGATTTTTGCATATACAAGGTTTTCCAGAACTCATGGTTCATGGGGTAATATTTAATCAGTTCTTAGATGATAGTGGTTATGGCTTATATCTATTATTGAGTAATAAATGTTTACTTTACATGTCAAGGATGAAATTTTTAAGATATTTGATATTTGACATTTTGTATCATCTAATCCATCATTCCTTTATTCTATAAGTATCATATATTTAACCAAAGATAGTTTATTTGCCCAATCAATCACCATTTATTCATAGCTTAACAACACCACTACTGTTTTGAGGTGGAATAAAGAGGCCTAATTCTGATTTTGAATCCCAGGTAATTGGTCAGACCTTGAGAAGCAAAGACGAAGATAATTAATTCTCACAATTTTTGTGTTCATAAAAACCAAAGCTTACGGGTCTAGGGAATACATAGTTTTCTCATCATTTTTACCCTCGTTTCCCTTCTTAACCATTATTATCCAATGCCATTCACAACATGATTATTTCACTTTTATATGTAATGAAGTAATTGAGGTGATGAATTACTGATTAAGGACACTCATGAGATTTTTTAAAGATGACAAGGAAACTAATCATTTTGGTGGAAGGAAACTGTGCTACACTTTCTGATTACTTTTTTCATCTTGCATGACTTCCACCTTCCGCATTACTTTTAGCATCAGTGAAACCTACATCAGCTTCAAGAAATGTCAATCCATACATGCCATTCCACATTTTTATGGAGGTAAAAATTGAGATAAAATAACATATGTTTTTTATTTATTAAAAGTTTAGGAGAATGTCATGAAAAACCATTGAGCATTATTCACTCATATTTTTCAACCATTTTTTCCCCTTCTTTACCACTTCCCATTTTTCCAGAGACACGAAATCTTTCAGTTTGGGGAGTGTTACTTTCATTATCATGAACACGCCATTAATATTCTTTACCATCCATCAATATTCTTATTCATTTTCAAAATCTCCCTTATTCCATGTTGTTATACATCAAACAAAGATTTCAACCATGACTGTAGCAACCACCTCAATTTGTCTTCTAGTGTAGCATGAGGGCATGCTAATTCTCGATTTTGGGGGAAGAGTTGCTATGCATGATGAATGATTTTTCATTTCTTCCTCATTTAAGGTATATAATCCCAAAATTGATTTGTGTATATTATTAAAACTATCAACTAGATTCTTGTGATTTTTGGACAACAAAGAGGTATCATTAAACCCAGAAATTTTCAAGCTAAACCAATTTGTAAATTCCAAAAAATCATGCATTATTACCTACAACCATTTTGCTGACATATTGAAATCTGTTCATTGCATTGATTTGATTTTCAAATTGGAGAATCATTGATATAGTATAAATTTTCTTACAAAATTTCAGTAAAAGCTAGTTTGTAATGAAGTTTTTTTTACTTGTATCATACTTCGTTGCGACTTCATATACATATGGTTGAAAGTAAATATGAAAATTGTTTTAAGGAAGCATTTGGGGAAGAAGCCTTCTCTTCCATCTATCATGCGTTGGGGTGACATTTTGATTATTGTACTACAACTTGATTAATACAAAGGCATTCGCTTGCATGAGGACATGCAACATGTTCAGTTTGGGGGAGATGTTGGACGACTAAATTGTCTTTCTTATTACCATTTCTTAACATATATTTCATCCATTCCTACTATTCTTTTATCACATTGTTTATCATAATTTATCATTTAATCTCATTTCATAATTATTTATGCTCTTATAGATAAGTAATATTTATTCTCCTTTATTTTTAATAAATTGAATATTATTATGAATTATTTGTAAATTATGGTTTAATAATGAATTTGTTATAAGTCACGATTTTAGCCTCCAAGATCTCTTTCAGATTGCAAATCCGATCTTCAGTTCATAATTAAATATTCCAACTCAGAAATTCGTTGGGATAATAAGTGATAGTATTGCGTTGGACATTTCAGGCAAACAAAGAAGAATATTGAAAATACGAGACATGGGTTTTGTGAAGAATGGACCAATTTAGTTTTTCTATTAAGATTTTTCTGAAATTCGGTCTTTGTTGGGAGAAACACAAGGTTTTTCGAAGGACATATTCACAGATTTTCTGTTGTGACCGTTTTCCAAATTTCCCCAATTGCAATAATCAGATTCAACTTGTTACAACTGAATCATGGTGGAAATATCTCTTAGATTTTGTAATCAATATGAATTGTATGGGAAATAATTTTGTAATCAGTTGGTTGAAAATTTCCCTTTTGTATTTTATATATTTAAAAGACACAAATCAGAGAGAGGAAGAGATCATCAACTTGAGTCTGTAACTTTCAATCATCATAATGCATAAATATTGTGTTGCTGTTACATGTGTTGTCTGGTTTAATTTCCATTTAGTTTCTATCTCTTCCTACGCCCTGTTAGGGAGGAAGGGGCCTCCTCTTTAGCAGGGGTTGCAGTGGGTAAAGGAGTTGTACGATATTTCTCATTTTCTTTGCGTATTGGTGGATTATTGTTGTTGTTGTTATGGTTGTAAGTAGATCTGCTTCAATTTCGATATTACTACGTTGTTACACATATGTGATTAGAAATATGTGTAATTGTTGTGTGGGACACTAGGTACCATTTAATTGAGGCATGATTACATTCCTGTAGATTTCTTTTATTCCTGCATGAGTGATTTCTTTCAACAAATGATTCAGCAACGATTTCTCTTCATCTTGATTTTGCCTCTGGTTGATGTATCAGCACATACAGTGCGACTGTGCGACTGTCATTGAAATAAAAGATGCCCCTGGATTGATAATTTATGTATACCGTCTTAGTCATTTAACAATGATTAATACAGTCCAACAGATGCCACCACTACTGCCACATCTGTATTGCAGCTCTCTCTCAATCTACTGCATCATGCTTCCAATTGTTGCACTGCGTCTTTAGTTTATGAGAGAAGCAACTCAAACTCTTGCCCAATCTTTGACAGAAAATTCAGCTGGGCTGCATCCTCATCATTTAAGCTCCATAGGCTGTTGATCTATGCTACATCTGTAGGCTGTTGCATAGCTACAGCTTTGCACTGTGTAAGCAATCCTCCTATGTGCTGCTGAAGTCACATCAGCCTATGCACTGAAGTCATCTACGTTGTTGTTTCCCTGTGTTGTCCTCCTGAAGCCTCTACATTGTTGTAGCTCTGCTCTGCGCTGCTGAATTCACATCAACCCCTACACTATTGTTGCATCTCCACTGTGCTGCTCCCTTCAGCCTTCATCTCTACCTCTGCTGATTCTCTGCACCAAATGCTCGACTTGTCTCGCTACTATATTAAGGCTCCCGTAGCTCGGATGTGATCCAAGAGATGATTTGTTCAAGGATCCTGCCCTAATTCTATAGTTTCTCTACAGATCCATGTCGCCCCACTTTCGTGGTTCATGAACACTCATGGCTACGCCATCTTCTGACCCATTGTCCGCCACAGTAGCCTTGCAAGTAGAAGCTTCCTTGTCCTTCTTCTTCTGAGGACAATTGTTGGCGAAATTTCCTAGTTCGCTGCATTGGAAACACTTGATCTTGGATAGATCACACTTCTTCTTCCTTTGCTACCTCTTTGATGCCAAGGCTGCATCTTATTCCTCTTCCTTCTTCACTTTACTGGACCTCGTGTTGTACTGCCTCTTGGTGAATCAGCAGAGTTCTTCTTGACAAAGGATTTCCCACATATTGTCCCACTCGAGAAGGTCCGCTCTACCCAAGACACTTTGGACAAAGGTTTCCCACTCTTCTGTGACCGCATTGAGTGCAGTCCTTACTAATACATCATCCTCCACCTTTGCTCCCATGGCAGACAACTAATCTTTGATTGCCTGTAATCTGAAAAGGAAGGGCTCTATTTCTTCTCCCTTGGTCATCATAAATGACCGCAACTGATTCTCCAGAAGCATTCTCCTTTGGAAGAAATTTCCCTCATATAGGGAAGTTAAGGCCTTCCACATCTTATTAGTCGTTTTATTCTTATTTATATGTGGAAATATATGGTTCCTAACCCCATCCATTATGAAACGTTTGGCATGTACCGCAACTTCCTCATGCTTCTTCAGGAGATCTGCAATGGTCGGCGTGGCCAAGAATTTTTATGTGTGATCTCTTAGACCGTATGCCTCCATGACTACCAAGATTCTAGCCTTCTAGACTGCAAAATTGGATAGATCGTCCAACCTATCTTGATCACGTAGTCCGTGAGGTGCCATTTGCTGAGATCTACTTTGTCAGAACAGATCTTCCTCTCCCCGCTTCTCTACTAAAGCTTGGATCTAGGGTCCTTGGCGAAACAGGCACCCTATGCTCCCTCTGTTAACTGATTTCCTCAGAAAGCCTCCAAATAAATGAAACAACTCTCTTCGATCCTCTGATCGATCTGCAGATTTCTTTGGCTAGAAACACTCTAAGAAGCTGATCTCCTCCCGCTCTTTGTCACTTAGTGCTTAGGCTAAATTCTGAATCTTCAGAAATTTGACCCAACCAACAACTTCTGAAATTTTCCAGCTCTGCTTCTAGCACTTCTGAATCAAACAGTTTCAGATCTGCGTCACCCTAGCTGGCCTCTGCATGAGCAGACAGTCCCCGCGCTGCGTCTGTGCAGCAAGTACGTTGCCCTACTTGGAGATTGTGTAGGATTGCATCACTCCAACCTTTGTGTGGCTCTGCTCCTTCTGAAACTACATTGTCCCTTCAAATTTGGCTTTCTGCGGCTGCTGCTGCTCTCTTTGTTGTCTTCTGCAGCAAGGATTCTTTAGTCTTCTGTTGTTGACCTTGCTATATTTGCAATCACTCTGATACCATGTGAAAATTTATGAATGTTACTTTATGCACAAGTTCTGTTGTTATATCTGGTTATACTTCTCCTACTTAAACAAATTATTAATGCTGAAATATTCAGATTAACATCGAAGTAAACACATAACATACTTTCATTGATTCAGGTCTAAAACATAAAAACATGCACATAAATAAAGGACATACAATATTTCCTGGACAATTGTCCACGGAAAAACCCAATGCGAGAAAACTAGTCTTCTGGTTGTTGGAGCGTTTATATTATTAAGTAGTTTTCTGAATCCAAAAATTCTGGGCACCTTCCGAAATAGAAAAATCTAGATCTGTAGCTAACTTGCTATTTTGAGACCAAAATCTTGACTGATACACACCCTCAAACGTGATTTAGAAGACTCAGCCAAATTCTGGCCCTAGAAACCCCATCGTTGCCCTTAAAGCCCCTCCATCAGTTGTGTGGCCCTCTGCGTGCCCCTGCACTGGCCTGAAGAGGGCTGCGTAACCCCAGAATGGGTGACGCAAACCCTACGCTGCCCTAGAAGGGTCTCTGTGTAACCCTAGAGGGTCTTCTGCTGCCCAACATTTCCCTAAAAGGGACTACGTAGCTGAAGCTGCCCTCTGCACTGTGCAACCACTATGTAACTGTTGTTGCTGCCTCTGCTTCTCTGTGATGCCTCTAGTTGTTGCTCTTTGCCTCTTGTTGATTCTTGGCACTGGAATCAGACCATCCCATTAGCCAAAACTACCTCTCGCTGTAGCTAAAACACTTCTGGAAATTCTTAGCAAACCACGCCCTAGAATTCCAACTTAGTCTCAATGCTCTGCCTTCGTGTGCACGTTATCCAACTGACCCCAAGCCTTTTCTTTATACTTTCTCGTTGGAAAACCAATGACCATGATCAGATCTCAATCGACAGCTCAGATTAAAAGAAATATTGATCCGTGTAACTTAAGTCAATTCCATCACATGTTTTAATTAATTACCTTTAATACTTTAATTTTCCTAAGTTAGACTTAGGGTCCTTAATTAAAAATATTAATTAAGTAATTTTCTCCAAAACTGGATGGAATTCTCCCAATCCTTTTCTGGGTCTTGGAGATCTGATGTACTCTAGTCCCTCCACAAAGTTTGAGGGCTAGAGCACGTCCTATGCTACCCCAATACACAAAATCTCAACAATGTGTAGTGGTATCAGAACCAATTAAAGATCATTAACTAGTAGTACTGTCAAATTTATTTTGTTTGATGAAAATTTCAATGAAAATATAATATGTATGACCAAACACTTACAATTGAATAATATTAACCTAATTCTAATTGGACACTTCCCTATAGACCTGCTTCTCAAAATGTTATGATCTTAAAGTCTTTAATTTCCATGTCACTCATAAAATTACTTATTTTTGTCTTGTGATATACCCATTTCTCTTTCTCAACATGTTTATCAAGTCTCTTTGACCAATCCCAAATACATCCAGTTGGTATTAGCTAATAATTATCAATATGTGCATCATAGTATGGTTAAGTTTGGGGTGGATACATTTGTTTTCCCATGCATAAATGTGACTATTCTTTATCATGTTGTTAGTTCTTAACATTGTATTGAATTTCAAGATATGCTAGTCATTAGAGGAAATTTCAGCCTAAAAGTGGCTTCTTAAGGAAAAATAATAAAATAAGAGTTATGAATTTTGGAGAGAAAAAAATAAAACTATTTTTTTTAATTGTATTTTTTGCTTATATCCTTATAGGTTTACTCAAATTTCAAGTGTATACACTCGTTGGATGGGGAATTAAATACCATATCCAATGAGTACCCATTATGCATACTTTCGAGAAGACCCACATTGATAAAAAATGAAGATACATTAAAAAAGTGCATTGAACATGTATTTTTAATGTATCTTCATTTTTGTATCATTGCTGGTCTTCTCAAAAGTATCCATAATAGGTACTCGTTGGATGTGGAATTTAATTTTGCATCCAACAAGTGTCTACGCTAGAAATTTGAGTAAACCTACAAGGAGATAAGCCAAAAAATACGATTAAAAAAAGTAGGTTTTCTTCTTTTCCCTCCAAAATATTTATATGTACCTCTTTTTAGATTTAAAGGATTTTGATTGGTTTACATATTATAAAGTGGAAACTACATGAAAATTTCATGGGAACTTTTAGACTGAAATTTCCTCCAATGAGGGGGTTTTGAAGGTCCTATCAATAATGGTATTATCAAGTGCTATATTATCCCTTCATATCTGAAAAATTCACGTGTAAAAAATATCTTGCAAGCCTATGTCCAAGTTGCTAGCTTTTATATGTCAAACCAATCAAAAGTTTTCCAAATTCATGTAACTATTTGTCTTTGATTTGTGAAAACTACTATGCCTTCTTTGAAACTTAAATCATTATCATGCACTCACAAATAAGTCGTGGTAGTAGGTATGATCCATAAACTACCAGGGATATTCCACTAGATAGTTTGATGCAATAGATGTGATAAAGTTTACTGGAATCTAAAATCTATACTATGAAGGTTAATTTTTCCTTAGATTTTTAGATTATTAAGTTACTATGTTTTTCTTATCCATGCAAAATATAAAAATGTGGAAAACAAAGAACAAATAAAAATACTCACAAAACATAAGACACCAAAATATGTTCTTGAAAACCCTTGCGGGTGCCCAACTGGAAGGTGGGGTTGCTCTGCTCTCTCTTTCTCTGAATGAAAAATGGTGTAAACACAAAGGAGTGAGACTTGTGTCTTGTGGGTTTCTACAGAGAAAAAAAAAAAACTCTCTATTTTTCCCTCTCTCGATCCGCTCTCAATTACTCTACTCAATTATGTCACAAAATGCATTAGAATATAATCAAACCCCTTTTCCCCTAGTGGTTGTTATGAAACCAGCTCCAAAAATAGAAGAAAATAGAGATCAGCACCTTAGAAATGAGCCACTTCGAGGGGGAAACCTCCTTACATTACATAAATGAAAAATTCTTGGATGATTCAAATGACAAAACCTCCCTTCTATATATAGGAGTGAAGGGTCGCCATATAATCCTAGCCAACCTAACAATAATAATGTAAGGGCACAACAATAACAATAACAATAGTGGGGTTTTATGGGGCACAATAATAAAAATATGGGGACTACAGGGGTACACAAATAACAATAAGGGGGCTACACTAATAAAATAAGGGGATACACTAGTATTATGGGGACATAACATTCCCCTCTACTTCAAACAACGGTTGTCCTCAACGCTTGATTATTTCTTGATTCTTCTGTATAAAATTCTCATCCTCCCATGTGGAATATTCAACGCATAAGTTCTTCCACTTGTTGATATACTCTAAAATTGATCAATTTCGTAGTTGGCGAGTTCTCATTTTTGTGAATGCTTTAAAACTTCTTTTGTTGTGATGTTGATCTTCATGTTGTTTCATTCGATTATGCGCCAAAGTTAGGTTATCCTTTGAGAGTTGGAGAACTTGTTGTTGATGCTTGATGTGATCATCCACTAATTTATCATCCGTATTATCTTTCATTTGATGTCATCTTTGATTGCTCTTTTTAAGATCGAAATTTGATGCACTTGGTACCGTAATTTTGATATATCATACTGCAATTCTTCCTCTTCATGTGTCATAGTATAGCTTTCTGAGGGCTTAATGGGTGTGAAATTATTTTTAGGGGGCATTTTAGAACCCAATACTAATACATATGCTTCAATATACCCTTTGAATCACTTCAAACTGATTTTTCAAACAAGACATATGCAATTTGAACACACCTTTTTCTTGATTTTGAGGAGCTCAATATTGAAATTGAATTCTCTCTATCATTGTGGATCTTCAATATATGAAATTCGGTCCTATAGTAGCCCTTTGAATCTTCTTTCGAATGCCATAGTTATAACTTGATTTGGATGCTTCAAGTCAAAGTTATGTCCAATCTCCCACAATGACCTAATTATGAACTGGTTCAATAGAGAAAACTTGTACGTCGTGCCACGTGTCATTGTTTCCTCCTTTGTCTCTGAAATTGATACACAAGAAACCAAAGTCCGTTTACTTTCAGCCACTTTTTGCTGAATTCCAATCCCATGCTCAGAGAGAGAGTTATGATGATTTTCACAAGGTCGCCTGTTTTAGATGAAATTAGGGAGCCTGCAAAAAACCTAACTTACACATAATATCTCCGAAAATATTGTGAACCAAGATATAAAAATTTTGCATGATATTCCTTAGGATTTCTTTGCAAATGTGTTTTTTTGTTAGCATCTGAACCATCGTAGAAACAAATTTATAGCGAAAATTCCACGATGACTTGTTTGAAGCAGCAAAACCCTAGAATTTAAAGCTTTGATACCAAATGTTATGAAACCAACTCAAAAAATAGAATAAAAAAGAGATCATCGTCTTAGAAATAAACCACTTCGAGGGAGAAACCTCCTTACATTACATAAATTAACAATTCTTGGATGATTCAAATGAAAAAACCTCCCTTCTATATATAGAAATCAATGGGGTCACCATATAATCCTAGCCGACCTAACAATAATAATGTAAGGGCACAACAGTAACAATAGTGGGGTTTTATTGGGCACAATAATAACAATATGGGGACTGTAGGGGTACAAAAATAACAATAAGGGCTACACTAATAAAAATAAGGGGATACACTAGTATTATGGGGACCTAATAGTGGCTCAATTGTAACATAGCCTAATAGTCAACTAGGGGTTAAATTTGACCCATTCAATCCTCAATATGAGTTACAAATTGACTCTTCTAGAGTATTTTGCATCATGGTCATGTGGCTAGCCCCTTTTCCATGAGAAATGTAACATGGAATCTTCTTGAATCATGGTGGTTAAGATAGGAAGGACAACTTATGGGTGGCATAACTTTTGCATACATACTTTACTTGAGGTCTTTCTTGTCGTTGGAAAGGTATCTAAGAGTTGAAAATCACCAGGGGTCTTAAACAATAGAGAATTTTGGGACCCCAAAAATCTTCAACAAATTCCTAAGACTACCACTAAAAGGCTGAAGACCCCAATTTTCCAAACCAGGACCCGTTAGTAAAAGATGGTCTTGTAAGCTAATTCCTCCAATTTTTCCACACTAAAAGCATCAATATGGATGAAAAATAATATAATGATCCAATCTAGATCATACCTCCCCATTTTTGGAGGCTTTTGGTGCCCAAAATATTTTACTAAATGAGGTGAGGAAGTTTTTCCTCTACCTTCCCCTTGGAGTAACCATTTAGCCTTGCTTAGAAGCTTGTTTTCAATCTAATATACCCTAAGGTTATGCTACCCCTTGCTTCTAATTTTAGACCTCTATTGAACAATTTCATCCCCTACCAACTCTACCTGAGAATTTGATGCTAAATTATTTTCAGAAGGTAGGACTTGTTCCTCTTCTCGATCCAACATGGAAGGCTAATTCAATTACAGATTTTCCACATTCACTATTGAGTAAATGCACATGTATGGGGGTATAATATGCCTATAGGAATTATCTCCCACCTTTCCAGTATCTAAAATGGACCATATTGTATGGCCTTGGTTTTCTTAACAAGACCTTGTAGCCTTCCCTTGTTCAACTATAACCATTCTTTGTCTGCCACTGAATGACTTATTTTTCTTGTGTTAATCATGCCTTTCCTTGTATATTTCCGATGTCTTATGCAATGTCCCTATACCTATAGATGGATCTACTTGATCTTCTAAAAAAAAAAAATCTTCCCTTAAGGAATCCCCTATCAGATCTGTTGAAAAATGGATAGCTATGGTCAAACTTTTCATTAGAAAATCATGAAGAAAAGTACAAATAATGACTTTTAACCAAGTTGGCCTAAGAAGGACAAGTCGAACCCACATGTGGAAAAGCCACCTCCAAACACTCATATAAATAATACCTCAATGGAACTCATTTGGACATCATTGCATCACACATCAATCATCTGAAATTACAAGGTACATCCACATTTTCAAAAGAGTCGAAGGAGCCTTTCTTATCTGCGTTGACCAACATATCTTTCTCTGTTTGAATTTCTTTGGCTTGGGCTAGTTTAGATCTGTTTGACTAAAGTTTGACTGTGCTTGGAGGACGAAGGTTATAGAAGATTCATTGAATTGACTTGACTGAGATCTTACCTTTGTTCTAGACCATTGACCACAGGTTGACCACGGGTCAAACTCTGCCCTTTGACCGAGAATTACGGAAGGATATTTTGATTGAATTTTGACCAAAAGTTGGCCTCTTGTTCAGAGCTACCTTAGGCAAAAATTCAGCTCTCTGTTGCAAACTGTTTTGACTGGCATTAACTTTCTCTCTCTTCGTTGACTAGTTTGATTTGGTATTGGTTGAGGTCAGATTTAGAATCGTGTTGGAATATTTTGATGTACTATTTATGAAAATTATTTCTATCTCATAAGGAAAGATTGGTTGGGTTTTCCCCTTGTGGGTTTTTCCTTAGATATGAGCCTAATTTTTAGTGTATCTTGTCTCTTGTTATACTGTTTATTGTGATCTCTATTGCTCTATTAATAAAATTGAATGGTTTAATTTTTTCATGTATAGTTTCTGAATGATTGGAATGCTAAAAGAAGATTGGATTTATCATTAGAAGTAGTAATCAATTGTGAAAAACTATACTAGTATTGATTGCACTAGAAAATCCACATTGTGTCAGAGCTTTGGTGAAAGGAAAGAGTTGCGAGATCACCTTGGAGAAGCATTGAGAGCACCTTGAAGAGTTTGGGATTCTTCATCTTTTGATTTTAGTAGGTCATCTCCATCATGAATTCCTTCATGGAGGAATAAAAAAAATTTGAAGGAGCTACTAATTAAAGGGCATGGAAGGCTAGGATTGACCTATTACTTGCAAGAAACAAGGTTTTGGGCATTGTTACAGGTAAATTAACTAAACCAACTTATCAAGCAGGAAAATAAAAGTTTCAAGAAGTTGACATCTTGACAAGGAGCATTATTATAGAATATGTTAGGGATAATCTAATTCCCTATATTGTTGATCATCAAAATTCCAAGGGAATGTATGATCCCATCATTGGATTGTACACTATTAACAACATCAATCAATCTATAATTTTAAAAGGTCAACTTCACAATATCAAGATGAAAAAGAATGATATAGTGGCATCCTATTTTGTGAGGGTATCTCAAATAAGAGATCAATTTGAGACCATTAGTGAAGAATTATTTGACAAAGAATTGGTAACGGTGGCTTTGGGTGGTTTTCCCAGGTCTTGGGATCCTTTTGAAGCAAGAATTAGTGCAAGAGAAAATTCACCTTCATTAGATAAGTTATGGGATACTTGCACTCAAGAAGAATCAAGACTCCATTGTAGACACTAGACTGAAGGTCCAAGTGAATAATATTTGAAACTCATTCTAAGAGTAATAGAAGAAGGCCTAACTTTGGAAGATTTCACTAAGAAGTTCTAGTAGAATACCAAATTCAAGATTTTCTCGAAGAAGGGAATGTTTATTCAATTTAATGTTCTTAAATTTCAAGCATAAGTTATCTACCGGAGTCAGTAAACTGATGAAGTGAAAGTGCACTATATGTGCTAGAAGTATTTGTCATTAGAGTGAGGATTGAATTTAGAGTTTTGTTAATTTTTGAATTTATAGATCAATGTTAAATTCCTATGGATCAGTGATGTTTTTAAAGGAATTTATCATCTATGGTTACTTTCAATTGAATTTAGTTTAAAAATATTTTGTGAGATGACTCTTTTCAAAAGAAATGATTAATTGTGTTTTTATCAAGTTGATTTCGGAATTTTTATGCTGCAACAAACAATGAACTAATTCTAAATTATGAAAGCATGAGATATGATACAGTTCTGGTTTTATGAAAACAATAAAATCGAAATGTTATGAAGACAAATTTTTTTGCAAATTCTAATATGGAATGTAAATGAAAATAAGCTAATCTATATAAAATATGGCAGAATGGATTCAAGAAATTAATTTATGAAATAAACATAATCAAAGCACTGAACTATTTAAACTAAGCTTAAAAATAAAACATAAATCAAGTATTTACCAAATTCAAATTATGAAATAGCAATGTGTTTAAGATGAATTCAAAAATGAAAGCAAAAGGACTTGGTCTCCTTGCAGGGGCTCTCTGCAATGCAGTAGGTTCTTAACACTATCAACGCATCAAACGTACAAAAGAGGAACTTCAAATTACCATAAGAATCTTCAAAAAAAATGTTCAGGAAATAAAAGATGGTGCGCTCCAAATACACCGAATTTCTATGGTTTTATAGAGTATTTTCAACAATACTCGAGCTCTAAGCCTATGGATCTCTATTAGAATCCTTATACAATTTAAAAACATAAACGAAATATCGATTATCTATCAATTTGCTATTAGGAAATCAAATCGACACAGTGGTGACATTTCCGGACTATGTTCCTGAGTGCTACAATGTGTTGGCTGCTATCTTTGACTGTGTAAATGTGTGATCTTCTTGATGAATAGGCTCAGATAAGCAGGAGGAAATCCATGAGGGGATGATCCTCTATCTGCCCATATACTTCTTTGATGAGCTGGTGCACCAGAACCCTGTTAACAATGAAGGTAGTTGCAAATCTGTGGAATAGCTGCAGAATTGTATTAATTATGTAGCTGAATGTAATATTGAACAAAACAATAGGGTATATTAACAAGTATGAAAAACAGGAAACAAAAGTATTTAACCCTTTCAAAATCATGTGATTTATGTAGTATTAGGTTGATAGTGATAGAAAAAGAAGGAAAATGTGGATGCAAAAAGGGTGTCAAAACAAAACAATTCTGGGACTCTACATTCCCCCATATTGAAGGTTTTGTATGTCCTCATACAACCACAAAATTTTGTCATCTCTTGTTCTGTCACTGCATATCCTTAGACACTTTTTCTAGTACATCCAATTTTATCCTTTTTACCCTCTTTCTTGTTACTGCCATCCTTGGTTTCTTCATGAGGATGTTGTACTTTAGGTTGATGATTTTTCTCTTCATGGCTCTGTTGGAAATATGATGCAATGTGTTGTCCTTGATGGCAACCTACTTGATGAAGTTGTCCTTGATGGAAACCTACTTGAGTTGCGTTTTGATAGAAACCTATTTGTTAAAGATGTAAAAATGATGTATCTACAGATCAGTTCAGAAGCAGCAGAAAAAGGAATTTCAGTAAGTGCTAGAGAAATGATAAATATAATATGTCACAATGTATACGCTACTTTTATGAAGGCAACCCGCGTATGGATTCAATGTATACAATACTTTTGTTAAGGAAACCTGCGTTTACATTCAGGACTAATATATACGTAGCTAGTTTGAAGAGAAATAGCGTATACACGCGGATACGAACGCTCCAAGTCGCGTATGCCTTTTGCACTCTAAAAACTATGATACCTAGGGGCATTACCATGGTATTGGCCCACTGTATTGAGCGCTAGATTATCTATTTGATCACATCCAGGAATACCATCAGTGGTTGAGTGGTTTTGACTCATGGTATTGACAAAGGATAAATCTATATAAGGAGAAGAAGATCATAGTGCAACAATGTGCATGTGTAAGGGTTGTTAATAAATAAATCTCTTTAAGAGATATCTGTATGGTTGAACTCTGATAGATCTGAATCTATAATGCACCTATGGATATGATGAAGGTTCAAGATCTCTAGATCTAGAAATGATGAATCTCTAGGATGATCTGCAAAAGAAATGATGAAGGCCTGGCGCAAGTCTGATGAAGAAATTGAAGAAATCTGGGTAAGTTTATAGATCTGGTCTGTTCTGCAAAGTTTATATTTTTCAGATATATACGCTAGTTGGTTTCAACAAAAGTGCGTATATACGTGGGTTCGCTTCATAAAAAGAGCGTATGGCAGTTAGGGTTTTTGAAGAATAAAATACACAGAAGTATACGCGGGTTTATGTGCAGGAAAGCGCGTATGTACGCGGATTCAATAAAGCAAAGTAGCGTATGCTATTTGAATCAATGTCTGTTCAGGGTTGAGTTTGTATCTGCATATCTATTCTGAAGTTTGGGTTTTAATGAATACTTCACTCTGAAGTATTTCTGCATAGAATGGGTAACAATTTATTGATTGATCTGAATTAATAATGTACCTATGAAGAAAATGATGAAAAGGGATCTCTAGAGCTGAAATGACTATGTATTTTCTAGATCTGTTTATGGAATGTTTAGTTCTGTGATCTGGTGAATCTTTGCTGAAGTAAAGGGTGAAATCTGAGTTATCTGTTCTGAAGAGTTGCATAGTTTTGAAAAGTTACAGATCTATACGCATGTTCATCTCAGCGAAAGCGCGTATATACGCAGGTTCGTTTCAACAAAAGCGCGTATACGCAAGTTTGTCTTTGTGAAAGTGCGTATATACGCAGGTTAAGTGAAGTAAAAGCGCGTATGGAATCTAGGGTTTTTCTGAAGTATGTGGAATGAAATGTCTGATCTATTTTTCTGGTTTATTGCTATCTGTCAATGATGTATTCATACAGTTCTGGGTTGTTTGAATGTTGAAGATACTGCTGATTATGTTGATTGAAGATCAAGTTGTTGGTTGATTGGTTGATGAAGTTATAAGTTTTAGTTTGATGTATGGAATGGGTGCAGTCTGAAAATATGATGAAAAGTGGCCTACAAGGTATGTTGTGTGGAAGCTGTTGGATCTAGTCTGAAAATTGATGAAATGTGGTCCGCAATGGTGCTGAGGGTCGAAGCCTTCAGTAAGGGGGTTGTAGCTCCCTTCCAGTGGTAACTGGTAAACGAGAGCAGGGGGTAGTAGCTCCCTTCCAGGAGAGGTTGGTAAACGAGAGCAGGGGGTAATAGCTCCCTTCCAGGAGAGGCTGGTAAACGAGATCAGGGGGTTGGAACTCCCTTCCAGTAGTGGCTGGAGAACAAGAGAAGGTTGCAGCCTTCTGCAGGTGGGTGCCTGCGTGCTGGTATGAGTCTGCGCCAATACAAAATTGTAAGAATTTTTCTTTATAATAAATTTTGAAGACAGAGACGACAGCAACAATGGTTTTCTCCCGAATTGGGTTTCCACCTTAAATACTGGTGTTCATGTGTGTTGCTTATGTGTGATGGCTTATTCTGTTATTACTGCACATGCTTACTGCTTACTAAACATGTGATGAATGAATGATGCAATGATCTAAGTAAAGAATTAAATGCATAATAATATCTTTGGACATACGCAAGTTTTCTTAAGGATATCCGCGTGTATATGCGAGTTTGGTTCATTAAATTAGCGTATGGGTTTAAGAGAAAGAAAAAGTAAAAAGTTTTCAGTCAGCTCTAAATACTGATTCACCCCTTCCCCCCCCCCCCCCCCGCCCCCCCCCTCTCAGTATTTTTCCCAACAGGCTCTGTTTGATTCCTTCAATTTCTTGTTCTTTTTATACCATAGACTCAGATGTAGAAGGAGGTTATCACTCTTGACAATTTGAACTTCATTCCGAGCCTTCAAAGATTTATTTTCACCCTTAATAAACTTGTTTAATGTCTCTAGTTTGAAATTTTCATTTATGAGGATGTCGATAACTGGAGGTTCTTATGGTTCATTAAATTGATCCCTCTCTTCACTTAGATTTGGAATTGATCTCTTGGCCTCTTCTGTTTTCTCCAATGATTCTATGTAATCATAAATCTCCTATTGTACTGGATCAATGCCTAGGCTTTGTCCTGGACTTCGAGGAGGTGAAATGTAGGCAGGTGGCGATGCTCTCAGAGAATTTTCTATATTTTCATCTGCCTCCAAATCAATGTGTTCTACATATTTTGAGGGTACTTCCTTCATTGTTTTTTGCCTGGTACTTCTTCTTAGTCTTTTTACAGGGGTCCTTGGTGTTTTAGGCTTTTTTTTCTAAATTGAAATCTTTGTTTTTTTGTTGGATTTCTTTCTTCTAACATCCTTTGTATTTATTTTCTTTAAAATTTCTGCAATTCGCATGTCATCCTCTGACAAATCTTGCTGTTGTTGTGGCTCTTGTTCTAGTGGTGTCTCAATGTTTCTTTTCTTTTGAGTTCTGCTACTACTTGGTTGTTCATTTGTTTCCTCTTCAAAATGATTCCTAACTAGAAAGGCTTCCCATGTATCCCCTATACTTTGAATATGGAATTCAACAAGTATTTTAACAAGCCCATGGTGATACATTGTGTTTTCTATGAACTAAATTCTCTTTTGAACATTCCCTGACATCTTTTTGAGACTATTAAACAGGAAATATGGAAGGTTCATTTCATGTTCATCAAGAAAATTCATCAACAATCTTATATGGTAGAAAAACACACATCCGAATTAACCTTCACTAGTAACAAATTTTTGGATGATTAAGAGAAAATTCTTCCACTTACTTTTTAATGTAGAGCTAGGGATGCCTTTCCTGAAAATAGTAATGTCCATGCTGCGTTTCTTCAAGAAAAATCTCCAGTCATCTCCTTTGATTCCTTTGTTCTTGAACCATTTTTCTCCTATACGAGGCAATCTGGTAGCTTCTGCAATCAGAGACTCTGTCACCGTGAATTTGATGTCTCCTATTTCCACTTCTATGCCATCAAAAACTCTTGCAAAATTTTTGGTGACTTATTTGTGAAAACCATCGAATTTTTCCATAAATTCCATCCATTGTGCTTTATGTAATAACTCTCTTGCCTGCGGATATCCTTCCATGAATTTCTTCCCTGGTGGCTCTGTTTGGAAAATCACAACCATGTTTGGAAGATGTTCACCTCCAAAGATTGTTTTGTTTGACAGGGCAGTGAACTTGGTAGGGTTTACTTCGGAGCATAACGGAGAATGGTGATGGAAAAATGAGAGGGCAGGCAGGTATGAGATGAAGGTATAAGTGAGTGAATTAGTTGTTAGCCATTCATAATTATGATTGAGGCAACGATCAAATTAATGAATAGGGACTTTGAATCGTGTTATTATGATGAAACGGGTATGGCGAATTATGAGGGATTTGTCATGACACTATCACCTTTCATAATAATGATTATCATTTGTTCGGTAATGTTATGTCCATATAATTCATATATTAATATATTGACCCCTATTGTAAAATTAAAGTATTACATACCTTTCATTTGTTTTCTTGCTAACATTTGTGTCATCTTGCAAGTGTTCTATTTCATAAGGAGTCAAGCACTTCTTCCTTTATTTGATCATCAAATGTTCCTGTTGTTAGAATTTACCGTAGAAATAACAAATTTACTGAGAGGAACAAAAAACCATAAAATAGCTAGCAACAAATCATAAACATAAACAAATATGTTTATCTGTGAAAACCTCCAAATCTGGGGCAAAACCCAACCAATGAAATTTCATTAAGCATTGGCCAAAACCCTGGCCAATCCAGCCAAGTAAGCCTTCACAGCTCACCTCCAGGCCTACATTACAATGAAGTATTCCTAGCCTTTTATAGGCTCCATTACATGCAATAGCATGGGCTGAAAACCATAGGTGCACAATACCATGTGCCCCAAAACCACTACTATTTACCCTAGTCAACATTGACTCTATCCCAAGTCAAGTTTACCTAACAATTCCCCCCTTAAACCTAACTTGGGGTTTCTTGACTAAATCTGGCCAAAATTGTTAAGTGAGACAACCTTGCTCACTCTAGCTCTTCCCCCCTCATTTTTTTTTTTTTCACCCAGGTAATTGTTAACTTGACATCCCCCTTATCACCTAGATCTAACCCAGAATTTACCAGTGATTACCCAAGGGTATGCATTCCATACCAAGTCTTATAGCAGTATGCCCATTTACATGTAATAAATTAACTCCATTATAATAATAACATTTTTTTTTTGTTTCATTGTTACTGTATTTGTACATATGAAAGTAATGTCCATATAAAAAGAACCCATCTATCAAATTACATGGGTCACCAACCTCTGTAACCGCCAGTCCTCTAGGACTTCTCTTCAGATACATGGTTCATCAATTAAATAATCCACGTGCACATATCCTCTCTCATTTTGACAGACTTTTCTCTCCTAGCGCAGCGAAGTTCAATGGCTCTGATACCATTTGTTAGAATTTACCGGAGAAATAATAAATTTACCGAAAGGAACAAAAAACCATAAAATAGCTAGCAACAAATCATAAACATAAAAAAATATGTTTATCCGGGAAAACCCCCAAATCTGGGGCAAAACTCAACTAATGAAATTTCATTAACCATTGGCCAAAACCCTGGACAATCTAGCCAAGTGAGCCTTCACCACTCACCTCTAGGCCTACATTACAATGAAGTATTTCCAAAGTTTTATAGGCTTTATTACATGCAATACCATGGGCTGAAAACCATGGGTGCACAATACCATGTGCCCCAAAACCACTACTATTTACCCTAGTCAACATTGACTCTATTCCTAGTCAAGTTTACCTAACACCTGTCAATTGGCTATAGAAACTGTCAAAGCTGCAGAAATTTGTCCAAGTTGCAGAACATCATCAATTCTGTAGCTTTCTTCTATTTTCAAGAAATATATGCTTATAAGAATGGAAATAAAAAAACAAAAAAAATACATAGGAAAAGAAAATTTAAGGTGCCAAAGAAATTTGGTATTCACCTTGAATTTTATGTATAAAATATACCAACAATTTGTTGGTTTTCATGTTTATACAAAATTTATTATTTATTCATTCATTTATTTTTATTCTTTATTTTTTATTTTTTTAATTTGTTTTTTATTTTATTTTTATTGAAAGAGAAAAATAAATTTTTAAGGTTGATAAGAAGAATTCTTCTCAACCAACTTTAAAGCAAAGTTGTTTTGGAAAATTTTGTCATTGGCTTTTGATAGATCTTGAGTCAATATCCATTTACTAATAAAGGAATTTTCTCTTCATCAATAGTCTTTATTCTTACTGCTCCATTGTCAAAAACTTCTTCGATCTCATAAGGCCCAAGCCAGTGAGTTTGAAACTTCCCTTGGAAATTCTTGAATTTTGAGTCGAAGAGTAATGGCCAGTCTCCTGGATGAAATTTATGTTCCTTGATGTATTTATCATGCCATCTAGCTCTTTGTTGTTGAACCAAGCTAGTATTCCGTATAGCATCTCGTCTTATCTCATCAAGCTCATTGAGTTGTCCCATCCTTTGTTTTTTTTCTTCTAACAAGTTGAGTCCCAACTTGTCTATTGTTTTATAGGTCTGGATCTAGAACTCTATTGGAAATAAGACTTGCTTTCCATAAAAAATTTCGTAGAGAGTATGTCCTATATTACTTCTCCATGTAGTTATATAGGCCAATAAAACTTTTGGAAGCTTTTACTAGATCATTATGTGCAGAAGTGTGGTGCTCTGGTATGGCTGTTCTGTTGAATCACTAAAACCTGCAAAGTTCCTAAGTTGCATCCTGAGGATTGAACAATTTCAAGCCACAGGGAAGTGTCCAGAGAATTCTAGAAAATGCTGGACTGCCCCTATTGGGGAAACCAGTCCTTAGAGGTTCAAAAAATACTACTGCCCATGATGGGAAACCAACAGAAACAATTTGCAAAATTATACATAGTAGCCAAAGAAAAACATTTTTAAACATGTGTAATCCACAAAGAGATGAAAATAAAGTCTTAAGGAAGACTTGCATGCTTATCACTGGAAGTTGGGAGCTCCTCGATGATCCTGCACACATAGCCAACCTCCTCCATCCCAGAGCGTAACGCATGCACATCAGGCGCCTGGCACAGTGAGGCAGGAGGGCCTGAAGTTGCCACGTTATCCGTAGGCCGAGAGTATTCCTGTTGCCGAGAGGGGCCACCTGTGTTCAAGTCCAATCAACCACCCACATCCAATTCCGGACCGCTACCACTGTTGCCTCCTGAATCATCAGAGTTGTTGCTGCTGTTGGTTGCACTTTGCACCGGGAGGGCTTTTAGCTTGCGTAGGGTGAAGGTGGGTTCAGGGGAGATGGTGGACTTATGGGCTCGCTTTTTGCTACGGAGGGAGGGGGACGGAGGAGTCGAAGCAGGGAGCTGCAGAGAAAGCTAAGCATTCAAGTTGACAGGGGGAGAGCTGGAAAATTCGTTCCAGTAAAGGGAGAGGTTCATTTCACGTCCATGGGAGAGCGAGAGGGGAGGGCAGGGAGGACGAGCAGGCTGGCTGTGCCCTCGAACTCTCCGGCAATGCTGCCTGTGACACCGCGGCATGATGGTCCAAGGGGGTGAGTCTCTTGACCAGAAGGGGACGGAATCACGCTTCCGAGGAGGGAGACAACCAGCGAGAGCTCCTGGCTTGGGCGAGCAGGAGCAGTGCACCAGAGAGCGGGGAGCGACAATAGAGAAACGCACAAGGAGCAGGCGGGCAAGACTGAGAGCGCAATTGAGAGCTAGGGTGGTGAAATAAATGGCCATGGTTGGCTGCATTAAAGGATTTCAGCTCTGGTGCGTTGACGACAGGGTGGCGTAGGGTGGAGCAAAGACTCCCTCACGCCAGGCATTATGAAGGAGCTCCTCCCGAAGACTTAGCATGTGGAGCCGCCGAGTGTCCATCCTCATGGAGGCCCCGTGGCACCTCCTCGCCTTAGTTTTCACCCGCATTCGGGGTGAAAATGTACAGTCTTGGTGAGAATGGCTTCAATCACTTTGTTTGTAGACTTAAATTTCCCATTTTCTTAAGGATGGTATGGAGTGGACTTCCGATGCTTGATTTTATATTATTCCACCAACTTCTATACTACTCTGGATGTGAACTATGTTCCCTGATCTATAACAATTCCTCTTGGGACACCAAAACGAGTGAAGATATCCTCAAAAATAAATGAAACTACATCATTCTCAGTAGCAAAATAAAGTGCTTTAGCTTCTACCCATTTAGTAACATAATCAGTACATACCAGAATATACCTCTTTTGTCTAGAAGGTGGATTAATTGGACCAACAAATTCCAAGGTCCATTTCTCAAAGAGTTTAATGATTACCTGAGGTTGTAGTGGCATTTCACTTGAAAGAATAGGTTTCCCTATCCTTTGGCAACTGTCACATATATTAACATATTATTTGACATCCTTAAAAAGGGAAGGCCAATATGTTATGAAACCAGCTCCCAAAATAGAAGAAAAGAGAGATCAACGCCTTAGAAATTAACCACTTCGAGGGGGAAACCTCCTTTACATTACATAAATGAACAATTTTTGGATGTTACAAATGAAAAAACCTCCTTTCTATATATAGGAGTCCATGGGGTCACAATATAATCCTAGCCGACTTAACAATAATAATGTAAGGGTAGAACAATAATAATAGTGGCTTTTTATGGGGCACAATAATAATAATATGGGGGCTACAGGGGTACAACAATAACAATAAGGGCGATACACTAACAACAATAAGGGACTACACTAGTAATATAAGGATCTAACATGCCCCTCTCCTTCAAAAAAGTGTTGTCCTCAATGCTTGAGTAGCTCTAGATGCTTCTGTATAAAATTTTCATCCTCCTATGTGGGATCTTTAGTGGGTAAGTTCTTCCACTTGATGAGATACTCTGAAATTGATCAATTTCATAACTGTCAAGTTGATCTGCCTGTTGTTTCATTCGATTTTGTGCCAAATTTAGGTTATCCTTTAAGAGTTGGAGAACTTGTTGTTGATGCTCGATGTGATATTCCACTACTTGAACATTATAATTTTCTCTTAAAGATGATGTGATGGACGATGGATGATATCCATAAAGTGTCATAAATGGGGTCATTTTTGTTGCAGTATGGAAGGAAGTATTATACCACCATTCAGCCAGAGGTAACCACTTGATCCATTGTGTTTGTTTATCCGATACAAAAAAACGAAGATATCCTTCCAAACATGTGTTCACTATCTTAGTTTGCCCATCGGATTGAGGATGATAAGATGAGCTATGAGCTACTTGAGTACCCAAACAATAAAACAATTTCGTTCAAAAAATTCTAGTAAAAATGGGATCTTTGCCACTTACAATAATATTTGGGTTTCCATGTAGCTTTTAAATTTTTTCCATAAATGCATTAGCAACTGTACTTTCTTTAAATGGATGAGATAATGCACGAAAATGTCCATACTTGGTAATTCTATCAACTACCACCATGACGACACTATTTCCTTCGGACTTAGTGTTGAGGCCTCGAAATTCACTGCAACAACATAGGGGTGACCACCCAGTCTGGAATTTAAAGCATTTCCCTTTCCATTAGGAATAGTGGCTTCGACTGGTTTAACTAGGTCCAATTACCTTCTCTCAATCTCAGATGGTTTAAAATACAACTTTCATTTACCAATGGGAACGAGACATCATATCATTTTTCTTGCTGGCCTCTGGTAAGAAAGTGATCTTTAAGCTAATTTGGGCTTAGCCAAGCCACAATTTAAAGTTTTGCCTCTTTGGGAAGATGATTTTTTAAGGATATAGAATTTAATATATATATGCGAAATTATTCTAAGATGCAATCAAAAGGAACTATCGTAATCCTATGTCAATTAGGCAGATATAGATTTGTCACAACCAGGAGCAAGATATTTTAAATAATTGAGATTTAAATATGTTTGGCTTATAATGAATATCAAGCTAACGAAGTAGTTCTATTAACTGACATTATGAATACGAAACACATCCTATCTAGAGACCTCTTAACTAAAATAATCAATCAACAACACTCAGGAAGAAGTTTACAAAATTATATTGATCATTTAATCAGTAACTTGAATAATTAAACAATGATATGCGGAAAAAGTTCACAACATATCACTATTCAATAAATCAGTTTTATAAGACAAATTTTTGAGTAAATAGTTACTCAGAAATCAAAATTCACCCCATAAGAGTAGATGTTACACCATTTTTTGGTCATCTAACCTATTATTATTAGATGAACCCAAGTACACCATGTAAGACCAATTTTACCCTAAGTAAAATTGCTTTCACCACGTGAAATAACTTATTCATTCATATTTCCCGGTCATATTTAACCCAAAATAAGGAAATTAATTAAATAAATCCTTATTTATTTAATTATTTTCTAAGAATAAGTTATTTAAATCATTATTTAAATAATATTCTTAGTTAAATTTGACTAAATCAGATATAAATAATTAAATAAACCATTATTTATTTAATTATATTCCCATCATTTCCCTAAAATAATAAATAAATCATTTATTTATTTGTTATTTATAAATAAAGGAATTGACCCAAGTCAAAAATCATTTTCCCTCCAACCAATATAATAAAATATTCCTAAAGGGTGATTCTAGAATTCGATTAATAATATTTTATTCATGCACTGAGTTCTAGAACGCCCCAATATTTTGTTATAAATAGAAGGGTTTTCCCCATTCATTAGTCACCTCCATTGCATTAGATCACTCTGGATCTATACTAGGTCACATTCTCCATTTTGCCTTGTGAGCTCCCATTGAGTTCTATGTTTGTCTGGGTTTTCTACAACAACAAGAGAGAGGAATTTTAGATCTGAAACGCTGAGGACTTTCAAGAACCCATCCCATTGAGGAGAACCGGAAAACACCTTTCTTGTTTTCCTCTCAGGTGCCCCCTTTTTATATAATACAAAAATTCTTTCAAATACACTGTTCTTGTCTTGTCTATTGGATGCATGGAGCCATATTTTACTTTATCTGCTTAATGTCTTTCATGCTCAGATCTGGATTTGTGCAACATTATTTGGATCATCTAATTGCAGATTTAAGATATTTTGCAGCCATAACTTATGTTAGGGCTACTTGATATGCGTAGCTAAAGTGAGTTTTTACGAAAAAAATTCATGCTAACAATTGGCGACTCCACACGGGTTTTCTTTTACGACCACTGTCATTTTCTATTTTCCTACATATCTAGTTGTTTCAGACCCTAGGGTTTCTCTTCAGTTTTCTGTTTTTCCTATTAATTTTTTCCTCTAAAACCCTCAAACTTTAATTTTAACTTAGTGTGTTTACAGCCCCTATTACGGTGTTAATGTGGTGAGACGACAACTTTTCTAAACACACGGCAGAGACACCGGATCTGCCAGTCGCCATAATGGCCCAAAAGCGCGGCCTGGCACAGCCTTGAGGTGCGCACACGCCCCAAATCTACGACCTGGACTGAAAACAGGTCAAAACCTGTGACCTGCACTTTTTTCTGCAATTTTCTAGCACTTTTTCTGGGTTTGTCTGAAGCTTCTCTTAGGGTTTTCCAGCCTCTGTCTCCGCCTGTTTCACCCTGTTTCTGATCTGTTTCACTCAACTAAGTGGGAATCTCGCCCCTTAGGGCTCTAGTACCCTCCATTTTTTGTGGGATAGTTTTTGCTGTTTCAGAAGTCTGAATTTCCAGAGTTTCAGCCTTATTTCTTTCAGATCTGATACCTCCTTTTTCAGATCCCTTTAGATTAGCTCTTCTCCCTCTCAAATCACCTCATATAGTTTTGTTTGGGTTCATTTCTAGGGCCGCCTCCTTGTCCCTACTATTTTTAGCTGATCCCCTCCTTTTTAGCAGCAACCTTGCCTCTGCCTCTTTGTTGTTCTCTGCACCTCTTTTCAGCAGATTTCTCCTTTAGATCCCCGTCCCTCCTGACCTTAGATCTATTGGCCTCTTTTTCGCGTGCTTTGCTTAGTTTTTTCCCTCTTATAGACTAGTTTTGAGAGACCCGCCTTCTTGGGTTAGATTGATGCATTGTTAGCTGGTAATTTTCTGTTCTTTCAGTCTTATTTACTGCAGATTTATTTTCAGTTACACAGCACACTTTTTCTTTTACTCTCAAAACGTCTGGGTTTAAACAAATTAAAATTAACGCACGCCACACACTGACCCTAAGCGAAGAAGAGCCTAGTTATCATCGCCTCGCAAAGACTTTAAAATCAATTGTCACTGCACCTCTTTGCCCTTGACCTCACTTGATTTTGTCCCTCCCTGCCCTTGTTGGTTTTTCTTCTTCCCGTCATCATTGCGCCCCCAAGGCACTTCTCCCGGAGACTTCTTGGCCTTCACCCTCAATTTCCGGTTGTTCGACTTCCTCTTTCCCGTCGTCATCGAGTAAGTCCTCCCCTGAGTCCGCACTCCGACTCTTCTTCTGATTGTTCGGGTTCTTCCCCTCCTCGTGGTTCTCCCCTTGTTACCTTCACCATGTCTAGTTCATGGCCTAGCACCAGCGGCAACCCCAGTTCTACTGTTGGGTCCGTTTCCAGCGGAACCACTATGGGACCTACCTCGACTGCCCCATTGCTCCCTTATATGGCCGGCCTTAGTCTCCCCGACTTCAATCAGCTGATCAATGATCCTATCTGCCACGATGTTAGTTGGCCTGCTATGCCAACCAAGCTCCCCTCCGACATTCCCAAGTTTGAAGGCCTTGCTAGTGAAGATCCCTCCAACCATATCCAATCTTTCCATATGTGGTGTTCATCCAATTCCATTACCGATGACTCCATTCATCTTAGATTGTTCCAACGCACGCTTACCGACGAAGCTTCTAAATGGTATGTTGAACAGGCCACCTCCTCCCATACCACTTTTGTGACCATTGCCCAAGCCTTTTTATCTTATTTCCAGCTCCCTCTCTGATACGACACTGGTACCGAACTTTTAACTTCTTTCCGTCAATCCTCTTCGACCCACCTTTCCGCTCATGTCCAAGAATGGCAGCAACGAAGAAGCTTACGTCGTGCTCCTCTCTTTGAAGATCTGGTTTATATGGACTGGTTCCTTCGTTCTCTCTTACCTCCCATTGGCAAAGATGTTGCCTCCCATTTCCCTCAAACCGAAGAAGCTGCCCTCCAAATAGCCTTGAAATATGACCTTATTTACGCTCAATCTGGTTATGTTTATACCGTCCTTCCTGACCTCCCCAAGCCCGATGGCCCTAATGCCTCGGGGGCATCTCACTCCGCCGATGGTATCATTGGAGCTCTGTCACATACCTCTGCCCAATCTCTTCAGGGCTATGGTTTCCCTCCAGGAGGGGCCAGCCCCTCTGGCACGTTTTCCCCTCTAGGTAGCATGTATCCAGGATACGGCATGCCTCCTCCTTTTTCCCACACTCCTGCTTACCTCAATGTTTCCCATCCTACCCCTTATCCGTACCCCCAGCCTAGTGTCCCAGATCCTCCAGCATTTGGACCTCCCACTCCCTTTCCTTCTCCACCCCTGCAACTGCACTTACTGCCCCTTCTAGGGAAAGTATTTGCGCAGCAGGGGGCAACTAATATTCTTCCTTCTCAAAGAAAGTGGAGAGGCAATCAAACCGCTTCTGGTAATCGTGGATCCAATCCTTCAAGTCTTGACTCTACCACTGCCAACCAGCCACAGGGCTCTCAGCCCAAGCCGGACCGGCCGCTTCGCACCAATAAGCCATGTTCGTGTTGCGGTGTTTTTGGTAATTACACTCACGATTGTCCCTTATTACCACAAATGCGGCAGATGTGGGAGTCTCAGGCCACTGTGCGGGGACAACACTCCTCCCCTACTGTCCCTCCCAATACGGCTACTTCTCAACCCGCTATGTTTACCGATCCTTTCCCTCAACAAAGATTCGTGGCCACTCAACCACCTCATGCCCCGGTAACTACTCAACCTTCCCCTTCTGGTTCCTCCGATTACCAGTTTCTCATGATGGTCGCTGACCAACCTCTTACTGTCGACCTTAACCTTCAAACTCGGTCTCGTCAGTACTCCACGCCTCCCGTTCCGTCTGTCTCCGAGTCCCCATCCTCAGGTCCTACAGAGCCTCTGTCGACACCCAATGGTCCCTTGCAAATCCCTCTGCCCAACACTAAGGTTCATACCAAGATTCCTAAGGGCCCATTACGCCGAAATGCTGCCTTTGGTTGGGATGCCCATTTATATAGCATAGTATATGATCTAGCGCAATCTCTTGCCACCATTTCAACACTGAAACTCCTCCAGTCATGTCCTTCCCAAAAGAAGGCTCTACTATCTGCCTTGGGCCCTGTAGATCTTGACCAATTGATTGTTTTCGATGCCCGTCAGTCAGACCATCCCCCCCTACCTGCTTCTATTGCTTTCCAAATCCCAATCAAAATCCGAAATGCCAACATTGCTCGGTGTATCATTGATGAGGGGGCATCTACCTGTGTGATGTCCGCTTCGGTTTGGAAACAACTTGGATCTCCTGAGCTGGCCCCTTCCACAATTACCCTTCGTGCGTGGGATGGCCATGCATCCCAGCCCATTGGCCTATTCTGTAACTGTCCTATCACCCTTGCGGGTAAGACTGTTTGTGTCGACGTTGAAGTTATCGATGCCCCTCTTGACTACAACATTATTTTGGGGCGTAGTTACACCTACGCCATGTCTGTCGTCCCATCCGTAGTTCACCGCAAGATGTTTTTCCCTCATAATGGCAAGATTGTCACCATTGACCAGCTGACTTACCATGAACCAAAATCTCAGACCTCCCCTGAGTCCACCATCTCTACTGTCACCAATAAGCAAACTATTGATTATTTGACCAGTGTTTCCCCTGGCGTCTACAAAGATTCCTCCTTGCTTGGCACTTTTCTAGGTCCTCCCCCTCCTCCTGTCTCTGACCCCAGCTTAGCGAATGTTTGCATGATGCACTCGTCTCAGGCTGACCTTCCACAACCTGCTTCGGCTAGTCAGCAACCTCAATCTCGCCCACCGCAACCTGCTCCTAGTCCTTCGCTTTAGTCAACCGACCCTCTCCCGCCTGGACCTTCCCATCACCCTCACACTCAGAAACCTCCCTACCCTCTTGAGTCGGTTCCCTCAGGTCTCCACCATATGGGAGCTGTCCCTCCTGGCCATTACCCCGCCGGTTAGATACCTTTCCTTGGTCCCCCCCCCCGGAGTCTATTCGGTTCCCGTCATGGCCACCCTTTCCCTCCCTAATTTAACCTTGGGAATACCAGTATTGTATCTTACTCCTCCAGATGAGACCCCACCGGGCCACCCCAAACCATACATTGATGTGACACCCGTGCAACTGATTCCCTTCGCTCCTTCCACCGCTATAATGCCCCTAGCCCCTCCGCAGGACCCTCCTCATGCTGTGACAGCTACAGGAAAGAAAAAAAAACCTCGCAAGGGGGCATCCAAGGACAAGGCCACAACACCCGACCCTACCCCTCCCCCACTCGCCAAGCCTTGTGCTTTGTGTGATGGCACCGATCATGCCACCCATACTTGTCCTGAGTTGCCCCGCATCCAACCCATGGTTAAAGTTGTGTTCCCTGAATCTACGGTCCCTGAAACCTCTGTTTCTTCCTCATCCGCAGCCAAGAACCCAAATACTCTTCGCACCAACAAACCCTGTGCTCTGTGTGGTTTCCATGGCCATTATTCTCATCATTGTCCTCACCTCACGCATTACCGAGCCTCTTTAGAGGTCATTCGCGAGTACGAAGTTGAACAAAATCAATCCGCCTCTCCCATCCTTTCTCAATATGCGTCAGGTCTACTCGAGGATCCCCCTGCTACCATTGACATTCCTCCCCCGGATGTTGAGATGTCGGAACCTGCTGCCCCCCTCCTATACCTATCATCATTCACACGACCCTCGGAGTACATTCCCTCTGAATCCACTCCATCTGTGTTGCTTGATTCTCCTTCAACAACATTCTTGGGCTCTTCATGCTTTGACCATATTTTAAACTGTTCTTCTGTCATTCCCCGCGATGACCCGTATATGTGCCTCTCTTCCCATACTGATGATTTAGGTAGCTTTGCAGCATCATGTGGTTTCCTTGACCTTTCCATTTCCTTCCATAATCTAGATCATACCATCTGTATCTATGATGTCCTTCGAAGCATGAGTTTCCGCTCTTCATTCCATAGTTCTCATTCATCTCTCTCTAGTCGATCTATGCATCCTAGACTTCCCACTCGGACTGCTCCCTCCCGTAGTTGTCAGTGGATTTCTACCCTCTACTCACGTTGCCATCCTTATTCTCCTCCCCCCCATTTCTTTTCTTGTGACACTATTCCACCGGCCCTCTCGTCCACACATTATCTTGGCTATGCCGATGGGGCAAGTCGCTATTCCCGGAATCTCGCCTCGGCCGCATGGGTCATTTTTAACCCCTTGCATACCCTGGTTCTTGCAAATGGGGTCTGCATTGGTAATGCCACCAATAATCGGGCCGAATATGATGCAGTACGTGGTCTCTTAGCCGATGCCCTCTCTCATCGCATCCTCCATCTGCACGTGCATTTAGATTCCCTGCTTCTTGTATTACAACTTAATGGTGTCCATCGTGTGCATAACCCTATCCTGTTTAGACAGTATTTATGAGTGAAACTTTTGATACGTGAATTTAGATTTATTACTTTCAACCATATACCTAGAAGTCAAAATCACTACGTAGATCAAATCACAAATCATGTTCTAGACTGGCATTTATCACACACAAGACAATAACATTTAACACCATTAACAAAATGATTATAAATCATATATATCATATAACATGTGTTTTTAGAGTCCATCTACTTTGAAACATATGACATGCCCATAACATGTTACAAAAAACAAAACTACAAAAATGGGGGGCACCACTTGCTCCTACATCGACACTGGGGGGCACTACCTGCCCTATATCTAATCACTCTCTGGAGGATCCCGAGCCAACGGCTCTGCTCCCGCAGCTCGTAGATCATGCACAGTCTGACTGGCCATCGCCATGCGTCGCATGATACCTCGCCATTCTGACGGTAGCCTAATACATAACTCTATGTACTGGTCATCTAAATCCTGCCAACCACGCTCTGACACACCGGTTAGTAGCCCCTCACATCTACGGCGGATGTCCTCCAATAGAGTGGCCATATCCTCGTTCTGTGCCGTCCTCGATCCACTTTCACCTGTAGCTCCAACTGCTGCAGGTCATCCCATATATCCGGCCGGTTTTACCGGAGCTATATCTGCATTCCAAAAAAGTATAACGATTAGTACCGTGAATACTATTCACAAAATTTACAATGCACATAACAGATTAGTTGCTTGTCACTTACCATCGGGCCCCCACACTCGACCAGGCGGAAGCAGCAAGTCCAGATCTCCCAATAACTCATCCCACTATAGGGATAGTCGTCTATGTATAACGGCATCTGATCCCAATGGGCGAAGAACTTTGGTCGAAACATCCATCCGACCGCCCCTCCCCCTCCTCTACACAGTAGTCGTCCCCACCGACGCATCTGCAGCTCTCTCGGCCCACCATCAGGTAACTGTACATGAGGTCGTAAGGTAGGGATATTCTCAAAGAAGAAAGAGCACAATACTGTCCCATAGGCACAATCATTATTCACTTGCCGCTTACATAGTGACAGCTGTCGTTTCACCGATACCAACATCATCTGGGCCCACCCATAGTAGGTCCCACTCAGCACACTCTCTACAATCATCATCTGCCCTCCAGTGATGTGATGGAATGCCTGGCTGCCCAAGATCCGCAACACTGCTGCGACCACTTCCCGGGTCTCCAACCTCTCTAGATCCCCAATGGATATCCAAGTCCCTTTGACTCGGACACCTAATCGACAATGTTGATCAACAAACTCCATAATGTTACGCCCCCGTGGTAACACTGGCTGCGTATTTCCCACCATCCCTAATGGTGGGAGACCAGTTAA
Organism: Pinus albicaulis; assembly: GCA_034641835.2. Classification (NCBI taxonomy): domain Eukaryota; kingdom Viridiplantae; phylum Streptophyta; class Pinopsida; order Pinales; family Pinaceae; genus Pinus; species Pinus albicaulis. The sequence continues at coordinate 857,508,165 of CM076576.1, forward strand.
GAAATACAAATCCTGGACCGTCAGCTCAATCCTGTGCCCCTGCACTATAAATGCCTCATGATATGGATCCCAATAACTGATGATCTGGGCCAACAAGGGCTCCCCAGCCCTCATCAAAGGGTTCTCCAAAAATTTCAGAACCCCAAACCTAGCCAATGCACGACGGACACCCTGATCCGCTTGGATTTCCGTCCGTAATGTACCTAGGTTTGTCTCTCTCCACTTGATCCATATATCTGCCATATCTGCACAAAACCATCATCTTTGTCAGTCTACAAATCAGAAAAACTGCATTAACTCACATCCAAACTGAATCTCAGCCCATAACAACACTGAACCTACCTTCATCTAACAGGTCACACTTTTTGACCAAATCATGGGCCAGGTCGCACTTTTCAGGCCCAAATTTGCGTCCCAGGTCACAAATTTTGCCCCCAAAAGTGCGACCTGACCGTAATGATGAAGTAGGAGCAGTTACTGAGATTTAAGACCCTAATCTGAACTTTGAATCCATCAAAATCAAGGAGTAGGATTAGGCCTCTTACCTGGAACTGACGGATCGCGATTCCAACGGTCGGTTTGTCCGCTATGATCACCATAAGATTTAGGGCCTTCTCTCCTCTTCACATTCACCACAGCTACACAAGCAAATGAATTATTTTGGAGGGAAAATGCCTTATTAGAAGAGAAACCCCTGTTTTTTCTTTCTTCCGCTGCGACCAAACCATAGCCTTGATTGACACACCGTCTGCACCGTTGGAAAGCTCCCACCGAGCACTCAAATGGGTATCTGTTATTTTTTCATGTTTTGACACTTCACCAGGACACATTTTGTCCACGAAGGGTCCCTTCATCTCTCCTTCCAATCGAAATTCTTCATTTACAACGCTTGTACTTGGGGCACCACTTTACCTCTTTAATTGGCCTTGTTCGTGGAGATTTTCATCATGAGACACCCTCTTGTACTCATGTTTTTATGGTTCCCCATTGGACTTTTTCTGTGTGGCAGCACCATCGAGTCGCCCTTGTTTAGAGCATCCGAGTTGAGTCATCATCCGTCATGGAGTCTATCTCGAACCCCTTTATATCCCACTATAGTCCTCCATCCTTCAACGCTTGGTCCCTCTCTCGTGTTGCACATTATGGCCTTCGGTACCATCGTCCCCTATCCTCCCTGATATTGTGTTAGTTGCTGCCAAGTCATTCATGCACCTTATGCTCTAACAAGGGAAGTCGTCCATCCGCTACTCAGTATCCCTCATTTCATTATCATCATTAGTGTCCGTCTGTTAGTCGCTCTACTATTCTCTCCCGTGCCTTAGTTTGGGTTCCCTTATTACCTCACCTATGGCAGACCTACTTTTGTCGACATCAACTCATTTACTCCAGGAGTCAGATCTGGGGGGCAGTGTACCTTGGTTCGAGCTCTTTCCCGCATGATCGTGATCTATACACTTGATGGTCCAGTGATGCAGCAGCAGCTATTGGTGATTCCTGGGTGTGTGTGAGATGTCTCAACCTTCATGAGGGGGTGGCCCTGCAGGTATCCCCCCACATGCCCGGATGACTTCTTCATTTCAGCCCTTGATGCAGCTCCTCTCATTTGAATATATTGGCCTCAGCTGCTTGCAACGCCTCTTCGATTTGCATGTATCAGTCAGATTTTTTGAGCCCTTCCCCGTGTGTAGGGGGAATTTGGGTGTATTTGTATCTCATGTACTAAACTATTATTGTATAAGTCCTGATGGTTATTCCAAGCATAGCATGTATGTGAGATTCATCATTCTACTTTTCTGGCCCCTATGTACGCCAGCATATTCTTCATGGTTCAGTTCGTTGTTTACTGGACTTCCTATTCTTTGTACTTTGTCTCGGCGGGCATAGGTATGCCTCCCCCGCCACCTTTAGAACAGGTACCACTTCATAAACTAGAGATTTGTTGCACCTGTAAGTCTCATCTCCTCAGGGTCTAGTCCTTTAGCATATTAAACTACCTTACATTCCTCTCTCTCACTTCTCTCTTACTGTCTAGTGATTGAGTTCTTACAATGTACTTCGGTCATACGATTTGCTTCTAACACTCGTACGTTGGGGGGCAATCTGTTACACCATTTTTTGTTCATCTAACCTATTATTATTAGATGAACCCAAGTACACCATGTAAGACCAATTTTACCCTAAGTAAAATTGCTTTCACCACGTGAAATAACTTATTCATTCATATTTCCCGGTCATATTTAACCAAAAACAAGGAAATTAATTAAATAAATCCTTATTTATTTAATTATTTCCTAAGAATAAGTTATTTAAATCATTATTTAAATAATATTCTTAGTTAAATTTGACTAAATCAGATATAAATAATTAAATAAACCATTATTTATTTAATTATATTCCCATCTTTTCCCTAAAATAATAAATAAATCATTTATTTATTTGTTATTTATAAATAAAGGAATTGACCCGAGTCAAAAATCCTTTTCCCTCCAACAAATATAATAAAATATTCCTAAAGGGTGATTCCAGAATTCGATTAATAATATTTTATTCATGCACTGAGTTCTAGAACGCCCCAATATTTTGTTATAAATAGAAGGGTTTTCCCCATTCATTAGTCACCTCCATTGCATTAGATCACTCTGGATCTATACTAGGTCACATTCTCCATTTTGCCTTGTGAGCTCCCATTGAGTTCTATGTTTGTTTGAGTTTTCTACAACAACAAGAGAGAGGAATTTTAGATCTGAAGCGCTGAGGACTTTCAAGAACCCATCCCATTGGGGAGAACCAGAAAACACCTTTCTTGTTTTCCTCTCAGGTGCCCCCTTTTAATATAATATAAAAATTCTTTCAACTACATTGTTCTTGTCTTGTCTATTGGATGCATGGAGCCACATTTTACTTTATCTGCTTAATGTATTTTATGCTTAGATCTGGATTTGTGCAGTGTTATTTGGATCACCTAATTGCAGATTTAAAGATATTTGGCAGCCATAATCGATGTTAGGGCTATTTTTTATGCGTAGCTAAAGTGATCTTTTACGACGAAAGATTCATGCTAACAGTAGAGATAAATAATAACATAAAATTGAGGAAAATTATTCATATCGACAATAGTGCACAAATATGGAAGTAAATTGACACATTCTTATTATCATAAAATGAAACCAACATTTAAAATAATAGTATTATAAATACCAATTTATTAAGTCTATTTATCGAGCTCTGGTCTCTAATAGTCCTTTACAATGCCCGAATTTTTGCTTTCAAAATCAGAGCTAGAATAGTGAAAACTTTGTTCATTATACATAACTCAGAATGTAATAGAAAAATCTTAATAATATCCAGATCTGAGATTCCTCTCCTCCAACCTACAACTCTAAATTCTTATTACAGAAATACTTTTAGAATTCCAGAATCACAGAGAAGAGAAGCCCCTATTATATTTTACAATCTGTTATTTATAATATTTGTAAAAGGATTCTTAACAAGAAAGTTTGTTGAAGAAGAAATATGATCAATCAATTTTTTATTTGCTCAAAATTCCATTCTTCAATTGTTGGAGCATTCTCATTAATTGAGATGTTGTTTTATTACAAAAATCAAAATGCAAAAACAAAATTAAAAATGTCAAATCTGGAATAAAAATAAATCCAATCAAAACTTAATTAAATAAATAATTGAAAATGAAACATAAGATTTCTATTGATGCTTGTTATGATCTAACTGGTCAAAGATATCATTGACGAATGGATCTGCACTAGAAGAAGTTGTGGGCAAATTAAAATGCAAAAAAAAAACTCATAAAATTGATTTCGTTTTAAAAATTCAGAACTTGATTTCCTGCCTAATTTTAGACTCAATAAATGATCAATTATATTAATGAAACCTCCTCAGAAACGTTTTCCTCAATTTTATCTATCCAATAAGCTAACTTGGACTTCATTTGACCAAATAAAACTCCATTTATGAGCTTCCAAAAATAATGAGTTAAAATTGTCAGAATTCTTGAATTTTTGTTGCTTAGACTAAAAATAAAAAAAAATTTAATTAAATTTTAATCCTAAATTAAATTTTAATTATTTAATTAATATTAATTTAATTTTTAATCATAAACTAAATTAATTATTTACACACTCACTATTAATTAATATTAATCTAACTAAAATATACAATTAAATTTTAATTAAATTAAATTAATAATATGTTATATATTAAAATTAATTAATTTAATTATCAATTAAAAATATTTTAATATTATATTAAAAAGTTAATATACTACTTATTGGTTCAAAATTTATTTGAATGAATTCAAAGCAAATGAATTTAAATGGTTTATTTGAAAACAAATACACATTAATCGCAATCGCACAAAAATTGTTTTCGGGGTTTTTGAAACATTTGCATTGTGTAATGTTTGCGGCAAAGTGCAGCAAGTGGATGCGATATGTTTTTTTTATGATTTTTTGTATATTTTAGTTTGGGTCTAGAATTTTTTAAATTTAGTTAAGTTAAAAAAATAAAATAAAGTGTGAATTATTTATAGTGAGATTTTCCAATTCTAAACTATAACTACTTGGTAATTAATAATTTTAAAAAATGAACTATAGCCACTTTGCCATTATGAAATTTTGATTTGGGCATTTTGTTTTAGAAAATGAAATTGTGATAAATTACCGAAATCTCGAAAAACATGTTTTTTAAATGCTCTATAATTTGGGTGGGTAATTCGTGAAAAATGAAAGATGTTAGTAATAAATGACTAAGAGTTAATATTTATAATAAATGCATTATTGAATTAAATTAATAACAAAAATTGAAATATTGTACATTTATACATTTCTAACCCAAGCGAGAAAATGATCAAATTTCAAAAGAGTGTCATTTACAAACCGGTTGACTAAATGAAGCGAAACAAGTATTGTTGGAAAGCTTGTGAAAAATCGGATTCAATGAAAAAATCAAAACAAAATTTCGAGGAAGATGAAAAATGACAAAAAATGTAGGATAATTAATTTAATGAAAATCCTAAAAAGTATTTAGCCAAAAAATTTGTAGAAATGGTCTCCATTATTTGAAGTCCACAAATAAAAAATGATGAGTTGTGTTTTACCACAACAATGACGACATGCGGGAGAATAACCAGTTATCTCTGATTAAATATAATGAACTTAAATTTACCTAAAGGTTAAAAATAATGGAAATCACGAAATCATCTAACAGTAAGACATTTCCATAGGTTCCACATAAATAGATTAAGCAATATGAGTTTGTAAAGATAAGCATTTAAAACATACTCGAGTAGAAGTGATGAATCCAAATTTGGGGAAATTTGTTTTTTAAACTTTCTTCATGTGAAAAATAGAAGAAGGTAGAGATAGGAGTTTTAGATAAAGCATATATCCATTTTATGATTGTCTCTGACATCGCTTCGATGCCAGCGAGCCTGAACAGTACCCCGACGAAGTTTTCTTTTATGCCATACAAGCTTAGTCCTGCTGCCAGCGAGCGTCCATAACCCTAACGGTTTTACTTGTATTTCCTATGCTTCCTCTTTTAATCGCCCTTTTGATAAGCGTATTTGCAAGATTTTAATTTATGATGTATTTGAGTGAAAGAGGTGAGATGGAAAATAGAATTTTATGTTTAATGGACATAACACTTTCATAATGTTGACTCCAAATTCTTTCCCGGCAACTATCAATCAGATGATTTTATGTGGAGGGGCGGGAAGGATTCATTATATTAAACTCAAATCAATTCTTTTCTTGAAAAATTAAACTCAATCACTTAGAAAAGATGTGTGTTCCTCTATGAAAAATATTTAAAGAAAGATGATTTTATGATTCCATAAATATATGTCCTTAATGATAAATGAAATTCACTTAAATGGATAGAGTAAAAGATTTTCCATGTATGTCAATCACTATAAGGTAAGAAAAAAATTTCACATAAGTCATGGCAAAGTAACCAAAATTAAATCAAAACTAAAAGTAAAAGGAAAATTATTCTTGAATTAAAGTAAGAAAAGAAATCAACGAATGAAAAATAAAAAATAAGAAAGTAAAAACTAAAATAAAAAACGAAATTTAAAAGATAAACTCCAACAAAACCGCTTATATAAATTTTACAACCAAGGATATAAAAGAAAATAAGCATATGTACGTTCATTCCTATGTTGAGATTTAAAATTTTTATCTTACAGAGTTATAAGAAATGAGGCTCTCAAAATATAGAGGGTGAATAGCAGTTATGATAAATAATATGTTGAATGAGAAGTTTTTGTCTGTTGCAAATTTTCGTCTTCAAGACAAAACTTGCATAAAATCATGTTAACTATTGTTTAATGAAAGTAATGCTTAAAGAAACATATTAGAGGTTCAGAAACTCCTCGGTATAGCTGATTTGATGAGGATCATTACTGCTTCTCTCAAGAATTTCAAAGAGAAAAAAGAAATTTTGAAAACTGATTTGGTGGAGGTGCGAAAAGTTTGTGAAGACCTGTAGAAACAGAGTTCAAGATCAACAAAAGCTAAAACAAAAATGAAGAAATGAAAATAAATGAAAGTGGACACATGAAACTTACCATTGGAGAACTGTATTTAATCTTACCTGAAATGTATCATTTTCTTCAACAAAAGGTAACTTCTTTTAATTAAAATTAAAAGCATGAAGAAGTTTTATTGACCCAAAATCATTATTTATTAAAGCTGAAGTAAAACAAACAGTTAACTAAAAGAAATCATTGTTTCATGTTCAAGGAATCGGGAATAAATCGAATCCATCAGAAATGAGGATGAATATATGCTTCTTTATGAATTGTAGCGATGAATGTTCTTTTACTTCTTCCATTTTGAATTTATATCAGTTCCAAAGTATTGAAATTGATTCAAAATCCCGAATAATGTAACAGTTATATAAATAGGATTTGAATCTTTATATGATAATTATGGAGGTAAATTCAAAATAAATACAAATTAATCATCGCTACATTGTCTTTCTAAATTTTTCGCATCGTGAGATTCTTTGTCATGCATATCTTAAAATCTATGACGTCCAATTTTGCTGATATGCAATTGAGCTCTTTCCATAATAATTTAAAAGAAAATGGTGGAAAGTCAAATATCAAAGTTTATCATCAAAAGATCTTGAAAACAAAGCTTCATTTGAGTTTAACAATGTGATATAATTATTGTGGCGGAAATGTCACAAGATGAGCATGTGCGATGGGAAACTACGAAGGGATGAATTTGATATCGAAGAATAGTCATATCGGAAGATTAAATCTTGTGAATGAAATGAAACGCCGATATTATTCTTGCGTTAATGAAAATGCGATAAATGATTGATGCAACGTGACTGCAAATATCAGAATATGTGCACGGAACTTTGGTTTTATAGCCCATACAAATGGTGACCAATCATGCACGGTTGCACTTCGCATATTTTATAACTTACTTTCCCGCAAATTTCACAACTTAAGACTTTTGCAATTTTGCGATTTTGCGATTTTGCAATTCGCAGCGAACTCTACACTGCTCATTGCAACCTTTAACGTTTAATAATAAACGCATTACTTTTCTCGCGTGATATGTAATATGTGTAGCATCGCATCCCAATCTCCTTACTTTATCTCTTATCACATCACAACTAATATAATTTATCGGGCGAGGTCTTAACGATAACCACTAAAATTGTCGATATGCGAAACCTTGCTAGGTGGTTTAAACTCCATCGTTGATCTCACTCAGCTTTAATGGTCCTCATTGTTTCCTTACTCTTTTGCTTCGCATCGCAATTCAAACAACTTATTATGTGTTGATATGTCGATTGAGAATGGACCCGATATTTTTATTATATGGATTTAATCTCATATCAGGTTTGGGACATCAGGGCTTTTTAAACATATTCCCCTACCATTATTGCGATTGAATGGACGCGATATTTTTATGAACTTGATTTAAATTTTAATATCGGGTCCAAGATTGTGTGGTCATTGCAATATTTGGAGAAATCAACTATCGGATATATGAAATGAGAAATGTGATATGTTACGTGGAATTTTGCGAGAGAATGAGTGAAAAAGAACATCAAAGGTATTGCATCAGCAATTTTTATCAGTAAATGCTAAGAGTCGCTTCTGATGGAATATTGCGATACAAATAGTTGTGATATGGATGATGCGATATCAAACGGAAAGATTATCATAGATCGAAGGGAATGAGAATATCGGGAGATCGGAGATATTTGGTGTATGCTCATTTCAGAGCCTCTGATATGTGAATTCTGATATATGATGAGACATATGTGGGTCCGATGAATTTTTAAAGTATTCAATTAAAAAATAAGCAATTGTTTTAACTTTTCTTTTGAATAAACCACCCTTTAATATTTTAATTAACTGTTAGAATATCTTAATTGAAAGTAATTTTATCATAATTTTCTTATAAAGAAAGTTATGAAATATAATGATCTGATATGATTGTTTTGAGAAAAGATTAATCAGGATTTCAATTAATAGAAGTAAAATTAAATAACCTTCAAATTTAGACGAAATAATAAATACTTCCCTGAACATGTTGCAGATTTGAAAGATCTGGTTGCTTGCTTATCTTCAGTCTTCATAATCAAGTTAATGAAGACCTGCAAACAAAAAAAATAGAAATAAGAAACAACCTTTGAAAAGTAAAACAAACAATAGATGACGATGAACCTGTAAACATATACCTGAAAGAATTTTGATTGTAATTTTACTTCAAGAATCTTCAAATTCTCCCAAATTTTCTCAAAATTTGCATAAGTTCAATATCACCTTTTTATTTTAATCTAAAATTCTAAATAATGAATTTTTTGAAATTGCATCATTTCCAAAATTACATTAGAAGACAAGAGTGGTAAAAATGAGTTCTCCAGAATTACTTGTGAATAAAAAATTGTCAAGTGGTAGAAAATTCTTGGAATTTCTTCATGTATGATCAATGTTATGAATTTTGAAAAACAAGAAAATTGAAGGCTGGACAAATAAGTATGATCTAATAATTCAAGAGTTTCTAGAATGCTCTATGTTGCTTTTCTACAATTGTAATGGGATGCCCAAAATAATTTAGATTTATTACTTGTTTTATTGAAAATCTGAAATAATGAAATAAATGCAAACAAAAAAGAAAATTATTCTATTCCTATTTCTAACTTAATGAAGAAAACATGACTAGGTATAGTCATATTTCCTATGTAACCACTTTCTCATTTTAATTCCTGCATATATGCACATTTCAAACATTAGTAAAAATGCAAATATAATTAAACTAAGAAAATTAAATCTGAAAAAATAATGTATCTTTATTGTTAGTAGCTTATTCAACATTACCTTCTCTCGAAATGTCCTTTCCAATTGAATTTCAATTGGATCATAGAAATCTTGATGGATTTCCATTATTGAATGGGAGAGGTTTAAAAGAGAAGATGACAGGCCAGGTTGTAGAAATGATCTTTCAAAAACAATGACTTGTGTGATTTTGTTAGTGTTATTTTTAAGTGCTAAATTATTAATGATCTTTCATGAAGGAAAACTTTCCAAATATCTTTCAAATGAGTCAATGAAGAATGGATGGAAGTGCGATAGATCCAACAAAAGATTATTAATTGAATTAGATTGTTGGTCATAAAGTGAAAATATACTCTGTTGTTGGCACTGCTCTTGAGAAGAAGTAATTGATAAGGAATGGACATCAATTGAAATTGGAACTTTAATAATTCTTGATGTTCATAATTATAATTTGAAACTTCATTTTTCCATTGAGGTAGTGCATTAATTGAGTGTTCAATATTGAGCTGCTTAATATGCCAACACAAAGTATCTAAAAATTTAAGACTTAAGATAGAAAATAAATCTGAAGTAGTAAAAATAAGTGATGGAATAATAACAAAATTGAATCATAGTTTACACTAGTGTTACAATTATTGTTACAACACAATTGGGACTGATTTAAAGCAATTTCCTCTTCGCAAGAATTGGGCAGAATCATGAAATTGAAATGATTTTTGATACCCACTTGTGAATTAGAGAGAAGGCTATAACTCTGAATGGGAATGCGAGCTTAATCGTCATATAAATTATAGATTAAAATGATTTCTTAAATGTTGAAATCATGAGTATGATTAATTGTTTGAAAATGAGAACTATTTGAAACCATTTCTGTATTAAATTGTTCTTCACTTTCACATGTGATTCGAATTTGATCATGAGGATTCAATTTTAAAGAAGACAAATCAATATCTTCAACGTCAAAGTAGCTATCATAAATGACCTCATGACATTCATTATAATTCCCTTCGATCTCACATAATATATCAAAACAAGAAAGAATATTAAGCTCATGTTCATTAATGCCAGAAGAATTATCATTAATTAATTCTCTATCCTCATAAAAACTAATTAGAAATTTATTTATATCAGCCTCTCTATTTTCTTAAATATCTTTAACGTGAAGAGAGGATAAATTGTTATTAGAAAAATTATCAGGATAAAGAGAAAAATATGAATCTGAAACAATGCATTTGAAAATATCTTTATTTGAGAACTCTAGTGCATTTTTTTCATTGCAAATTTTAGATTTAAGATCATTTACTTGGCTACTTATGCTTTCTTGAAGAATGTTGTTTTGTTGATCTGAATTTGGAATTTGCTCATCATGAAAGAATTCAGAAATTTTTACAGCAAATTGCGTATTATTGGAAACTTTAATCGTTGCCGGTACTTGCCGGATTATGCTATGATTTTCTGATTCAAACTCATACCTATTTTCAGATTTTAAAGCGATATTTTCTTCAAGAGTGTTGCTAATATCTTTTGGCGGTTGATTAGTGAAATTTTCCAAGATTTGTGATTGAGATTCATTAACATGTGATGGTGCACTTTGATCTTTATCAATATTTTAGGAAATGTGTAGGAGTTGAAGGAATTGATTATACAAATTAGAGGCCACTTCGTCATCATTTGTTTGTACCTCCATATTGGAATTCTCATTTATGTCAATGAATTTAGAAGGAGATTGATCAAAGCTTGAAATATTTTCACATGAATTGTGAATGGAAAGAAGAGAGCAAATATATTCAAACCAATCTAATAATTCTTTTTTCGAAGGTTTATCTTCAATTTTAAATTTTAAACCATTCAAACGAAACCTGATGGTAAAATAAATTAAAGTCTCACATTCAAACCTTTGTAGATCTTCAAAATCGTTACATACCTGTTCGTAGATATATCCGTCAAATTTACAAAGGAAGATTGTAATAAATTGTTCCCAAGTGTGGATTGAGGCAACTGGAAGTGATTGACACCAATTTTTGGCTTTTTCCAAGAATGTAAGAATAAAAATCCTGCATAAAATATATTCATCGATTTCTTGAAAAATAAAATTTGAAAAATTTTGAATAAATTGAAAGACATGATTAAATGCAAAAGCATTCCTCTTACCATTAAACTTTACCTGAGACAAGAGTCTTACTATTTTGGTGAAGTATTGGAAGATGCACGTCCAGAAATACAACTCCAAATTGGAAGTTTTAGAGGAGCAATTGAAATAAAAATAAATGTTGGAATACAAAGACTCCAAAGTAAAACAAGTCTTAGGCCCTCCTTCTAACGCCAAAATTTTGAGGCCTCAAAAGCAACAACATGGGGGATGATCACCCGGTCCAGATCTTAAAGCAGTTCATTTTCTGTTTGGAATAGTGGCTTCGACTAGTTTAATTAGGTCTAGTTACCTTCTCTTAATCTCAGATGGTTTAAAATATAACTTTCGTTTACCAATAGGAAAGAGACATCGGATCATTTATCTTGTTGACATCTCGCAAGAAAGTGATATTTAAGCTAATTTGGGCTTAGCCAAGCCACAATTTAAAGTTTTGTCTCTTTGGAAAGATGACTTTTTAAGGATGTAGAATTTAATCTATATGTAAAGTTATTCTAAGATGCAAGCAAAAAGAAACTGTCTTAATCATATCTCAATTAGACAGATATAGATCTATCCCAACCAAGAGCAAGGTATTTTAAATAATTGAGATTTTAATATGTCTGGCTTATAATGAATATCAAGCAAACGAAGTAGTTCTATTAACTAACATTATGAATACCAAACACATTCTATCCAGAGACCTCTTAACTGAAATAATCAATCAACAACACTCAAGAAGAAGTTCACAAAATGATATTGATCATTTAAATAGTAAGTTGAATAATTAAACAATAATATGTGGAAAAAGTTCACAACATATCACTATTCAATAAATCAGTTTTATAAGATAGATTTATGAGTAAATAGTTACTCAGAAATCAGAATTCATCCCATAAGAGTAGAGATAAATAATAACATAAAATTGAGGCAAATTACTCATATCGACAACAGTGCACAAATATGGAAGTAAATTGACACATTCCTGTTATCATAAAATGAAACCAACATTTAAAATAATAGTATTATAAATACCAATTTATTAAGCCCATTTCTTTAGCTTCGGTCTCTAACAATCATTTACAACGCTTGAACTTCTGCTTTCAAAATCATAGCTACAATAGTGCAAACTCTGTTCATTATACATAACTCGGAATGTAAAAAAAAACCTCAATAATCTCCAGATCTGAGATTTCTCTTCTCCCACCTACAACTCTAAATTCCTATTACAGAAGTGCTTTTAGAATTCCAGAATTGTAGAAGAGAGAAGCCCCTATTACATTTTGCAATCTGCTATTTATAATATTTGAAAAACAATTCTTAACAAGGAAGTTTGTTAAAGAAGAAATATGATCAATCAATTTTTTATTTGCTCAAAATTATATTATTCAATTGCTGGAGCATTTTCATTGATTGAGATCTTGTTCTCCTCATCTCTTTAACTGTTTTCCTGCAAAAAATAAATTAAAACAAAATTAAAATGCAAAAACAAAATTAAAAATGTCAAATCTGAAATTAAAATAAATCCAATCAAAACTTAATTAAATAAATAATTGAAAATGAAATATAATATTTCTATTGATTCTTTTTATGATCTAACTAGTTAAAGATATCATTGACGAATGGGTCTGCACTTAGAAGAAGTTGTGAGCAAATTAAAATGCAAAAAATAAAACTCAGAAAATTGATTTTGTTTTAAAAATTTGGAGGTTGATCTTCTGCCTAATTTTAGACCCAATAAATGATCAAATATATTAATGAAACCTCCTTAGAAATGTTCTCCTCAATTTTATCTATCCAATGAGTTGTCATTGGCCAAGTAAGGCCAAGTACAATTCCATTTATAAGCTTCCAAAAATGATAAGTTAAAATTGTCAAAATTCTGGAATTTTCGTTGCTTAAACTAAAAATCAAAATTTTTTAATTAAATTTTAATCCTAAATTAAATTTTAATTATTTAATTAATATTAATTTATTTTTTTTATCATAAACTAAATTAATTATTTACACACTAACTATTAATTAATATTAATCTAACTAACTAAAATATACAATTAAATTTTAATTAAATTAAATTAATAATATGTTTTATATTAGAATTAATTAATTTAATTATCAATTAAAAATGTTTTAATATTATATTAAAAAGTTAATATACTACTTATTGGTTCAAAATGAATTCGTATGAGCTCAAAGCAAGTGAATTTAAACGGTTTATTTGAAAACAAAATTCACATATATCGCAATCGTACAAAAATTGTTTTCGGAGTTTTTGAAACATCTACATTGTGTAATGTTGGTGGGAAAGCGTAGAAAGCAGTGGTGATATGTTTTTTATGATTTGTTTTTTTTTTTTTTTATATTTTAGTTGGGGTCGAGAATTTTTTTAGTTTAGTTAAGTTAAAAAATAAAATAAAGTGTGGATTATTTATAGTGAGATTTTCTAATTCTAAATTATAATCATTTGGTAATTAATAATTTTAAAAAATGAGCTACAGCGATTTTGCCATTATGAAAATTTTATTTCGGTATTTTTTTTTAGAAAATGAAATTGTGATAAATTATCAAAATTTCGAAAAGCGTGTTTTTTAAATGCTCTATAATTTGGTTGAGTCATTCACGAAAAATGAAAAATGTTATTAATAACTAACTAAGAGTTAATATTTATAATAAATGCATTATTGAATTAAATTAATAACACAAATTGAAATATTATATATTTATACATTTTAAACCCAAGTGAGAAAATGATCAAACTTCAAAAGAGTGTCATTTACAAACTGGTTGACTAAATGAAGTGAAACAAGTATTGTTGGAAAGCTTATGAAAAATCAGATTCAATGAAAGAATCAAAATAAAATTCCAAGGAAAATGAAAAATGACAAAAAAACATAGGATAATTAACTTAATGAAAATCCTAAAAGGTGTTAGGCCAAATTTTTTGCAAAAAGGGTTCTCATTATTTGAAATACATATGTCAAAAATGGGGAGTTGTGTTTTACCACAACACTTAGGTAAAGCTGTGATAAAATCCATCAAAACTTCCTCCCAATGTTAACTTGGAATGGATAAAGGATGTAAAAGACCAGGGGTCTTAATTGTCTCAACTTTATTTTCCTAGCAAACCAAACATTTTGTCACAAACTTTTGAATATCAGATTTAAGGCCATTCCAAAAAAAAAAATTCTTCACCCTGTGTTAAGTTTTAAAAAATATTGAGTGTTTTCCTACGAGATATGTGTGCAATTCTAAAAGAATCTTTTGTTTTAGTTGGGAATTCTTACAAAAATATAAGCAATCCTTGTACCATAAGGAATCAATTTTCCAACTAAATGTATCAGATGTACTAGGATCTTGCTACAACTTTTGAATGAGTGTCCACACTTCTTTGTCATTCTTCAATTCATTCTTTGCTTCGGTTACCCAATCTAGTTGGATAATAGAAATAGAACAAAGAAATACCTCCACCTCTTCATCCTTTCTTGAGAGCGCATCTGCAACAACATTTAATTTCTCTTTTTTGTAGATGATTTGAAAGTCATAACCCAACATCTTTGTGACCCATTTTTGCTGCTCTTTTGAATATAGTCTTTGTTCCAAAAAGTATTTAAGACTATCATGATCGGTTTTTACCTTGAAGTGTCTTCCCATTAGGTAAGGTCTTCATTTCTTTAGTGCATGTAGTATTGCCAACATTTCCTTCTCATAAATAGCTTTCTGTAAATATTTTCCTTTGATTGGATAAATTTCAAAATAAATGGCTCTCCCTTCTTGCATTAAAACAACACCAATTCCATTTCCTGAGGCATCAAATTCCACAATAAAGGTTTTTGTGAAGTCTGGCATAGCTAAGACCGGTGCTAGGTGCATTGCCTCTTTAAGATGTTCAAAGGCCTTAGTTGCTTCAAGAGTACATGAAAATGCATTTTTCTTCAATAATTTTGTTAGAGGTGCTGCTATTCTCCCATAAATCTTAACAAACTAGTGATAATATCATTTTAACTCGAGAAATCCTCTCAATTTCTTTATGGATGTGGGGACTTTCCATTCCTTAATGGTTTTAATTTTGATAAAGTCTACCTTAACACCCTCATGAGATACAATATGACCCAGATATTCCACCTCTTGTACTCCAAAGAAACATTTGGAGGTTTTTGCATATAATTGTTTCTCCTTCAATAGTTTGAGAACCCTGTTAACATGTTGAACATGATCCTTCCAAGACCTGTTGTAGATTAGTATATTATCAAAAAATACTAACACAAAATTTCTAAGGAAGGGTTTTAAAATGGAATTCATCAACCCTTGAAATGTAGAAGGTGCATTTGTAAGGCCAAAAGACATGACCAAAAATTCATAATGACCCTCATGAGTTTAAAATATTGTTTTTGGAATGTCTTCAATCTTCATTCTAATTTGATGATATCCTGAACGAAGATCAAACTTGGTAAAATAAATTGATCCATGTAATTCATCCAATAATTCATCAATCACGGGAATGATAAATTTATCTTTAGTAGTGATCTTATTGAGCAACCTATAATATGGACACATGTGCCATGATCCATCCTTCTTGTGCATCAATACTACTGGAGCATAGAAATAACTTTGACTAGGTTGAATTATACCGCCTCTAACATTTCTGCAATCATATGTTCAATTTCACTCTTTTGGACATAAGGATATCTGTAAGGCCTGATGTTTGGAGGAACACTTCCTGGAATCAAATGAATAGCACAATCATGATCATGAATAGGTGGGAGTACTTTGAGAGTTTCAAACACCTTGGAATGATTGTCTAAGACTTTTTGGAGATCTAGAGAAATAGATGATTTTGATTTTAGAAATTCTAGTGAGCATAATTGTTCAATTATGCCTAGTTGTTATTTTTTCAGAATATTTTTCATGACATTAGAGCTTATTATCTTTCCCAACTTCCTGGCGATCTGTAATTCAACTTTCTTTCCTTCTGAAAAAAATTTCAAGAAAATTTCTTGAAAATTAAAAGCTACTGTCCCTAAAGATTGTAACCATTGTAGTCCTAGTACAACATCAACACCTCCCATTGGATGGAAAGAATTAGACTATTCAGTACATATTCCCCCATGGTTAGCTTGATATTATGGCATTTTCTAGAGGAATTTATAGTTCCTCCATTTGCAACCAACACTTGACACTCTGGTGCTAGGTATAGGAAGCAATTCAATTCCTTGGCTACCTTACAATGAATAATATTATGGGTACTACCTAAATCAATCAACATTATAAAATTTTTCTTCTTGATATGTCCTTCTATATTGAGGGTTTGAGGAGTGGTAATTCCTATCAATGCATTATAGGATATGGTCGGACTCATTTCTTCTTTCTCTAGGGTTGGTTCATGGTGTATATCCTCTTCTTTTGAAGTTTCTTGTTCATTTTCTTCCTCCTTTTCACAATCTATGTAAAATAATTTATTTTCAACACACTTGACCTTTAGTGTATTTGCTATCACAACTGTAGCAAAGCCCTTTTACTCTTTTTTCTTCCAATTGTTGTGGTGTCAACCTTGCAGGTTGTGGACATCTAGGAGTAGCAACACTTACATATTTATAGATGTGAGTGGTAGGCTTATATGTCACCATAATTTTGCATTCAATTTTTCTTGCCAACCTGAATGCCTTCTCCAATGAATCAAGTTCCCAAAGGCGAACCTCATGTTGGATGTTATCCTTTAAAGTCCCTATGAAGACATCAACCATGTGTTCCTCTGGAATATCAACTATCCTTATATTCAAGTTTTGGAAGTCCTCAATGTGCTCCACCACTGAACACTTTTGTTTGAGATTTATCAATTGGTTAAAGAAGGTGTTTCTCTTTGTATCCTCATAATGTGCTATTATTTCATCTGTAAAAATTGACCAAGTGACGATTTTTTTATGGGAGAAAAGCCATCAATACCATACAAATGTATTTTTCTCTAAATATAAAGTTGCAATGCATACCTTTTGTGTGTTTTTCACATTCTTGATATCAAAACATTGCTCCATCTGCAGTATCCATATTATGGTATCCTTGCCATCAAACTTCCTCATATCGATCTTTGGAATATGGTGGGTCTTCAATCGAACATTAGAGTTTATGAAATCACGATTAACATTTATTTTTTTCTCATCATGTTTTTCCTCTACTATATTTTCGCCATTAGGAATTATTTTTTGTATCAACTTTGTCAAACCTTCCTTCAAACCTTCCATGTCTGTTTTTAGATCATTCTTCATGTCTTCCATGTTGTCTTTCATTTTTTTGGCGATGTCATCCATCTTAGTGTCCATGCCATTCTTCAAATCATCCATCTTATCTTCCACGCCTTTCTTCAAACCATCCATCTTATCTTCCATATCTTTCTTCAAAACTTCCATTTCATTTTTTGTTGCTCTTTACGAGAGCGATAGTTGGTGCACTTGCTCTTGTAATTTTGATATGTCATGTTGCACTTCTTCCTCTTCATGAGTCATAGTAGAGCATTTTAAAGGCTTAATGGGTGTTGAATTCCTCCTAGGAGGCATTTTAGACCCCAATACTAATATCTATGTTTCAATGTGCCCTTGGAATCACTCTAAATGGATTTTTCAAGCAGGACTTATGCAATTTGAAAAAACAAATAAACACATTTTTCTTGCTTTTGATGAGCTCAATATTGAAACTGATGTATCTCTATAATTTTGGATCTCCGAGATTTAAGCTTCAGTCTTGTAATATTCCTCTGAGTCTTCTTTCCAATGCCACATGTCTGACCTGATTTGGATTCTTCAAGACAAATTTAAGCTCAATCTCCTACAACGACCTAATTATGGACTGGTTTAGTAGCGTGAACTTGTATGACGTGTCACGTGTCTCTATTTCTTCCTTCGGCTTTGAAATTGATATACAAAAAACTAAAGTACGTGTAATTTCAGCCACCTTTTACAAAATTCCAATCCGATGCTCAGAGAGAGAGTTATGACGATTTTCCCAAGGTCACCTCTTTGAGATGAAATTCGGGAGCCTACAAAAACCCTAAATTTAATAGATCATATCTCCGAAAATATTGCGAACTAAGATGTGAAATTTTTACACGAAATTCCTCAGGATTTTCTCGCAAATGGGTTTTTTTAGCTTCTGAACTTTCGTAGAAAAAATGTTATAGAGACAATTCCACGATGACCTTTTTGAAGCAGCGAAACCTTAGAATCAAAAGCTCTGATACCAAATGTTATGAAACCAACTCCAAAAATAGAAGAAAAGAGAGATCAACACCTTAGAAATCAGCCACTTCGAGGGGGAAACCTCCTTTACATTATATAAATGAACAATTATTGGATGATACAAATGACAAAACCTCCTTTCTATGTATAGGAGTCCATGGGGTCACAATATAATCATAGCTGACCTAACAATAATAATGTAAGGGCACAACAATAATAATAGTGGATTTTTATGGGGCACAATAATATTAATATGGGGAATACACTAGTAATATAGGGATCTAACACAATAATATCCTAAGAGAAGGATTTTATAAGTAGTTCTTTTGTCAAAAAAGTGGCCTCTAGATGGTTCATCATGGAAAGCTTTGAGTATCTCTGGTATCTCATCTTCTCGCACACATCTTTTGATGATGAAATCTGGTCCCGTTTTATATAATTCTTCATTGATACATGAGTAAGAAACACTTGTTTGGATTATTTTTATCTTTTCTCTAGGAAGAAAATGAGATGGTACTTTTTCTATATCCAAATAATTAGCAATATCTATATACCAAGGTGATTTAGTAGATACTGCAAAAAGATATTAAATCTACATGCATACCATTTTTTTCATTTTGAATCCTAGATAAAAAGTCAGCAATTGTATTTTTTTTCCTTGGTCGATCTATAATGGTGATGTTAAACTCTTGCAATAGTAATAAACTTGACGATCATTTCCAGTTAGAGAGAAATGATCCATTTCCGTATTGTTGGCTTGGGTGTGTCTAACTCTTTGGGGGAGTGTAGACTCAACGCTGCTCTTACCACTCTTATCTTGGGGAGATGCACACATTTAATCGTATGGTGAAAGTGTGAACAAATCTGGAAATAGGTACGCATGATCTTCTCTTGGTTAGAGGATTTTTTGAGGGAGAGAAGAAACTATGAGAAAACTGTTTGCAAGGGGCTTCAGTTCTCTGCACTGATTGACCCAATGGTCATTTAAGTTGCATAGTCTGCATGTTATCCTAGGATTTTCTTGGGTTATGCTTGGTTGGTGTGTTGTCCTAGCTTGCCCATCATGCTCCTGTGGGTGTGGGGTCACTGACCCGGAGGTGGTTTACCTTTTATGCCACTCACAGAGGTCATACTGTTTCTTCTCTACGGTATGAATCATATCAATGGTGGGACAAATTCACGAGATATAAGTACAATTTTTTTCATAGTGATTGCCTTGACATATTAGGAAAAATAGCCTAGATATGGGGGTCCCATCGTGCTCAGTTTGTGGTTTGGTAGGGTACCAGCATCGAAACACTGCTAAATCAGGGCAAGTGGTGACCACATGATTGGGCATTTTGCATAAAGCACATGTTGGTCTTCTATGTAGAGAGTGATTGGGGGTAACTAGGGGTTCTTTGATTGGTCACTTTTCAGCTGAAAAGAATAGGATGGATCTGCTTGTCACATCCTCTTGGGTTTTGGAGTTATCCGTGGATTCTGCGTTCATGTCATCTTCTTGGGAGAGGCGGACTATGGCTGAGCGCATGCAAGCTAGTGTTGTGTGGAATCTCGGTATGTAGTGACAACGACATACTGGGTGGTTGTCACTGCATATCTGACATGAATATGGGACGTCCATGTTGGCGTGATATACTATATGGACTAGATGCCATCATTGGAACATTTCCAAATCTAGACAATCAATGATGAAATGATAAAGTTCATCACAAAGTACGCACCTTTCGATTGGGGGAGTGGGTTTGGCAGGGAGCCTTTCAAGTGATCGTCGTTCTTCCTGTAGGTATAGGATGATACGAGGTTCATCCCCGACAGATTGAGTAGGGGGATCCTCTTGATAGGATCACTCGATGGTGTGTAAGGCGTCCCTATATCGCGGGATCTCTGGGAAATTATGGGTATAGTTTCCATAGTTGCTGCAAATAGCGCATACGTGATTAGTATGCAATGCTTTGCCTTTACCTTTGGTGGTAGGTTCCTTTTTACAGGAACGCGGCGTCGCGATGTCTGTCTTAGAGCCGATGAGTGGTTTTAGTTCATCCACCTCTTGGCAGATATGGGTGAGATGTCCTATTACGTCACATATGGCGTAGACTGGTGATTCCCGTTGTATGGACGAAGTCTCCATCTTCTTTCCTCTTCTATTGGTTTTCTTAATCATAATCAGTGGTTTTGAAATGGAAATTTCCTTTGCATAGGTGGTTTTGACCGTTTCTTGGATGGGTGGGGCCTCCTCGGGACTGAGGGGATTCAACCCTGTGGCAGTGATGTGAGTGGCTCCTGTTCCCATAGGGGGGATGAGATACCAAACTGGTATTTCCAATGATATGTTTGGTAACACCAATGTTGCCAAAATCTGCTGGGAGATGAAACTAGCTGGGGGGTAGAGGAAAGGGGTTTGGGAAGCAGCATAGGCTAGAGAGGCTATCGTGGCTGATGACTCAGTGCGATTACTGCTTGTGTCTGTGTCCTGACTAGCTTTGGCACTTGATGTGGATATCATGCACACATGAGCCCCTATGACATCAAGTGATGACTCAGGGATAATGGGAGGATCTCCTAGGAATGATCCTAGAACAGATGACGGTTTGAACTGACTGAGGCCATATTCTTGGTACCGTGAAAGTGCATCCGAGGATGTATCTACATAAGGTAGAATAAAATCAGAGTTTGTTAGGGGTCGCTTCTCACTATGCATTAGTTGGTCTATAGTAATGATGTGGTCCTCGTGGGGGAACATCATAATGCAGAAGACGGAGGAGGCTATGGCTAACATGGCGTACATATAACTTCGACCAAGGAGTATGTTATAATCCAAGTGAGCATCCAAGACTTCAATGTCTATGTGGACGTATTTCCAGCTAAGCAGACCAGGACGTTTTGGTAGAGGCCGACGGGGGTCGAAGGACAATCGTCGTATGCTCTAAGCGTGATGATTGAAGGTTTTAGTTCGGGAGACCCTAACTTCTGCCAATTTTTTTTTGACATGATGCACATGGATGCACCCTCGTCAATGACACATTGGTGAATGATGATATTCTGGACCAACACTGGTATCAGGAAGGCGACCATGGAAGGAAGCCTGGGGGTGGCTTTGTCTAAGTCAAAAGCCATAATAGGCATGTATCGGCAGGGTCGATAGTGCCTAAAGCAGAAAGTAGGGCTTTCCTTTGTTTTGGGCATGACAGCAATACTTCCAAAGTTGACATAGCAGTGGGAGATTGTGCTAAATCGTCCACAATACTATAATTATGGGCCGCTTTGGAGTAGTTTCCTGCTCGCCTATTGATTCCCTTCGCCATCTTTGGCAATGGTTTGATAGGCATCTTTGAAATGGTTAAAGGTGCAGTCGGTGCACTAGTACTTGCCCCTAAAGCATTGGTGTCTGGTGGGGTGTCGTAATTTCGATTCTGTGTTTGGAAAAACATCTCTTCACCAGTCATGTAGATTGTGTGGCTGCTTTTCCCGAAGTCGTCTGGATTTTTTTGCTGAGTGCTTACTGTCCCTTGATGGGGGAAAGTTTCCTACATCACAGCTGTTTGCTGGGAAGATCCTCCTTGTCTTCGGTTACTTTGTAGCTTCTTCAGCTCAAGGAGATTGGGATAGTGGTGAGTATAATGGCCGTACTCACCACATATCGAACAAGAATGGTTTGTTTGAAGAGGTGGCCTTTTGCTCCGCCATTGGGCATTTCTTGGCTCCTGGCTTTGATTCCGGTTGGAGTTTCCTCTAGCCTGGGATCGCGGCGGGCGTTGCTGGTTATTTCCCCCCTATCCAGGATTCCCTTTGGGCTTGTTTTTTCCTTTTTTCTTCACCACATTAGGAGGGTATTTCTCCTGGTTATATTGGTGTGGTTGGTTTTTGGAAGGCTGCACAAAGTTCACCTGTGCATTGGTTTGCATAGGCGGGTCTTGTGCTGGGGACTGAGCATAACACGGTCCCTGGTTTTCACCTGGCTATTGGAGGGGAGCTCTTCCATCAGTGTTTCTTTCTGCGTACTAAGTCCCCTGAGCCAGAGGATAGGGTCCTCCCTAGTGATACGCTTGTGCCCTATTGGTCAAATTTTGCTGAGGCATATGAGGACTTTGAAAACTAAGTTGAGGTACGTTCTTGGTAGAACTATACATGTAACCGGGGTTTTGACTACTGCTGCCTAGGTAACTTTGGGTCAATGACCCAATTAGTCTGTTTGCAGAGTTCGATGCGGCTGGAAATTCTTGCTCATTTTGCAGGCGTGGGCCGTTGGGTAGGATATTGTAAATATATCCTGACTACGTATAAATCAGCTCAAGCTACTGGGCTTTGCTGATGGTGTCCTCTTCGGATATGGGCCTTTGCTCCGCCACATCCTTTGAAATATCTGCAGTGAGAGTTTTTAGGAACAAATCTAAGAGAACCCGATTGTCGATTTTAGCTTTACATAAACTACGACGCCTCCTCCATTCATGGAGATGGTCTGAGATATGGAAGGCAGGGGTTTGTCTAAAATGTGTCAGTAATTCCATTTTGGAATCATGGTGAATGGGTAACTAAAAATAGGTTAGGAACGCGTTGGAAAGGGCGCTAAAGGTTCCATGTGTAGCAGAGGGTTTCTCCACGTACCATTTCACCGCTAATCCTATCAAAGTGCGTTGAAATAGTCTCAATCGAATATGTCGTTAATGATACTGTTCGATGAGCACCACGGGTGGAAGGTCATGACATGATTACCTGGGTCTTCCGCTTGCTTTCCTTCGAATTTTGGATAGGGTTTTGTGCGATGGGGTCATTTTTTAATTTGGTTAAATCGGGTAGATTCAACGAAGCTGAGAAAGGTGATTGGGAAGTTGACGCCAATGCAACTTGTGAAAACACAAAGTTATGGTTAGGAAGAGGGTTAGTCTGTGACGTACCCTGTTGTGTATTCGACTGGCTTCCCAAATGGGTTGCACTCCTCTGCCCCCTAAGGGTCATGGGAGGAGTGGTGTGTGGTGTGGTGTTGGGATACCGACAAGGGTTCCCAAAAAAGGATGCTCCAATAAAGGACGAACCAATAATGGTTGCATCATTCTGTCTTTGACGCCTAAACGACGAAAGACTTGGAACCCCTCTTGGTAATGGGGGGAGGTCCAAAATATGGCTAGATCGACGAGGTCCCGTTGGGTCTGTTATGGTGTCGACTAGGTCTGGTTTTGGAAAAATTTGAGAGGATAGAGTCTATGATCAAAGAAAAATTCTAGTCACATACATAAAACAAAACGAAAATAAAATAAATTTTCCCTTTAAATTAATTCTATGTAATCAAGCAATCAAAAAAGTGGTTTTTGTTTGTTTGCGTATGATACTGAAATCCTAGAAGACCTATTCGTAGTCACACATTCAAATGTAACTGGGCCTTGAGAAGATACCTTGCGAGTGCTGGCACAACATCCCATAAGAGCTGGCGACGCCCCCAGTCAGCCAAAGAAAATCCACCAAGGTAAGGGTAGAGGGTCTAGAACTTGCCTACATCGTCACCTATAGGGAAAGGATGCCCTAGATTTGGCCACTAAGAACCACCGTCCCACGTGAGCGTTCGAGTCTTGGGCTTCTTGGTAAGTCAGCTAACAGTACTGAGTATCATCCAAGTCAGGTAGCCCTAACTGATACCTGCCCGCACTGTGCCTAAGCCTAACCCCCTCTGAAATGGGTCTCTACCGTGATCGGGTTTTCTTTTCCGTGGGCTGATAGGTGGATTTAAAGCTCCCTAAACAGTCAAATTCTATGTTTCAAGATGAAGAATGATCAAGGTGGCTTATTGGATGCCTACCCCCTTGATCCTAACTTAAACTATAAATTCTTTTGTGGCCCATGTGGAGAGAATTTAGTGAGTTTGGTTAAGTTAGTTTTAGGTGTCTTTGCTTTGCTTAGTGGGTGGATGTGTGTGAGAAAAAAGTGGACAAGCACATAGTTTTAACATGTGGATATGCAATGATCCTTTTCAAAATCCCCTATTAAACTATGTTGTATTGTTCCTTGCTCAAAAGAACAACATGTGTGGATATGGGTTGCTTTCTATTTTTCCTAGTTAATATATGTGATCAACTAAAGGAGATGGTGAGTTGTGAATAAAGAGTGTTCATATGCTTGCCTAGGATCACCGAAGGGTGCAAAGGCAGTAGAGATTACTTTCTCTTCTATCGATAATTCAATCCTAGTGTAAAAATTGAACTAAACTAATAACCTTTACACTAGAAAAAAGAAACTAGCTAAGCATGCGTGGACGTGGGCCACCCACTTGGGCTATTTATCTAGGTGTGTTGGTACCTAAATTTGCAAAACATAGTTTTTTTTGAAAATGCAAGTTAATTTCCCCCCTACTTAAACTATGTGTGAACTTTACAAAAATCAAATTGAAATAAAAATGACACTAAGCCTACAAAAAGCAACTAAGAGTGAGCTTTATCAAGCTGCGGGGTACCTCAACCAGTACTGGAAGATGTATTATGGGCTGCCAAGAACTTTACAAGTAGGAAAATATAGAAATGTGGGAGAAATTTCTCTTTCTGTCTTTTGTGCGCAAAGCGCTGAAACATGCGCGATGTCTGCACGCAGGTCAACTATGAATGTGTGCCTTGGGCGCATCTGTGGGAGGGAAAAGTGTGAAAATTCCTATAAAAGTAATTTTTGGAGTTTTTTTGCGTCATTCTATCACTTGGGATGAACTAGGGACTACAAAAGAAAAAGGGGGAAATTCAGATCCACTCCACAGCACAAACAAGGGTCTCTACAAAAAGGCGCAACCACATAAACTTGGTAATAAATATTAGTGGAGTCACCAATCCTGTGTTAGTGTGTTTGGTACATGCATGTACGAAATCACACCAACTTAAGGGGTATGGTTTACCCACTTAAGTTATTGGTCACAGGCATAAAAATAAGTGGAGTCAAGCAAGTTAGTGGAACAAGCTAGAATCATAAACATACTAGATAGAGAAATAGCATGCATATTTAAACTAAAACTAAACTAAAACTAAACCAAATAAACAAAAGCTCTGAATAGAGTAAAAAAAATACAATAATCCAAACGGTGTCTCTTCGGCCCCTCTATTTGAGTGCTGATAGGAAATGAGGACGAAAATTTAACCCTCTTGCCAAAGGGCCCTTAGAACATGGGTTCTAAGTCCCGACGCAAGGATGTTTTTACTTCCAAGCTTGCCTCAGTGCAAAGTCTTCCTCTCTCTACTGTAGTGGACTAAACTTGTTGGATGGCCAACAATTGATTCCCCTCTATCTTCAGCTCTGGATCACACAATGTTGGTATTTCTTGGGAAATTCTCGCTAGCATAACAATGTGTTCTCAAGTTCTTCATCTCATGGTGGCCTTATATAGGAGAATTCAAATCCTCCTTCCCTCTCTTGGTACGTTGTGGACGGTGACCCAAGAGAGGGGCATGATTCCTTTGTGTGCCACAAATATTCCATTGTGTGCTCCCTTGATGTCTAAGGAGGCTTTTGTGATTGTCCTTAGGTGGCTTCAAGTGAGGAATCATTGTCCTCAAGTGTGCTTTTTTTGGTCCCGGAAAGTGACTTTCGCCACTCCCAGGATTGCATGCATTTCAGGTCAAAAGGCGCTCTTCACGAAGGATTATGCGTGCAAAATCATTTATGACTTGCTCAAATTTGATTTTTCCTTAGGCCTTAGAGATTTTTAAATACTTTCCAGATTATCTAATGTCTTTCAACCCTATAAATCCTTCTGCTTGACATTAAATAATGTCGTCTTCTGCTTGTACAATTTTCTAGTGTTAACAGGTCCCATTGACCTATTTAGATTTTGGGCCACTGAACGAATGCAAATTCCTGCAAGCCAATGTCTATAAGGCCCTGGATGCATGCATAAACCCACATGCCAGCGTCCGGGTACTAAATTACTTAGTGTTGTGCAAGTGTCCCTGGGATTTGACCCTTTTTTTTAGGCCCAAAACCTAGTGCATTGGCCAAAATTTCATGACAAGTTTAGAGATGAACTATAATCACCAAACATTGATATATTTACAAAAAAATCCATGAGGACTAAACTGGATCCCGACTAGCCATGACAAGAATGTCATAAAAAATGTCACAAATATGAAAGCTACAGGTGTAAACAATAGAACGGATCATAGGGGCTCATACTTATATGAGAATTGCTAAGAAGCTTTGCTCCCTTACATCATTAGCTACAATACCATCTATTTGACCATGATACATTGTGCATTCATTTACAAGTAAAAACATGGACATAACATACATCATCACTGTTAAAATACATGCTTATAACCAATATAATAACAATAGAAGTACCATGGATACAACAACCATAGAATCCACATATAAACCAATACATTTACACATAAAATACCAAGGAATTAACTTCTCATTAATGAATGTAAAAAACAATCGGAGATGGTGCTTCCACGTTCTACCCGATCATAGTTTGGCTAAGCTAAATATCTCTTCAACCAATCACCCTTGTGCCATATTCCAAGCATGAATGTGGAACTAAAACCGAAAGAACCAACCAGGGCATCCTGAGACTGCACCACCTCACCCCCATCAATAGAAACCAGGATTTACCATGATCCACAACGGATCACTAGGCCAACACAATAACATGTCATAATTGGCTTTACCGTGATCTACACTCGATCATTAGGCCAACACAAGCATGGATACCACTATATTCTCTTTGCCTACACCGTGAGGAATTTTCCTATCTCTTGGTCTCTCATGCTTTACCACAATCCATATTTTGAATCCATTGGGGGAATTTTGAGGTCTAAAATGGACCTCCTAAGAAAAATGTACAACCAAAATAAAATTTATAAAAACTGATAGGATTCAAGATGATGATGTCAACCATGGGGGATGATTCACCATTTTTGGCATAAAAAAGTAAAAATATTAAGAAATAATAAAACTACTTTTTGAACTCATATTTTTAACTCATCTCCCTAAGGTTTTACTCAAATTTCTAGCGGGAGTACTCATTGGATGAAAAATTTAATTCATCATCCAATGAGTACCCATGTTGCATATTTTTGATGGACTCTTCTACACAAAAAATGAGAAATACATGAAAAATAGTGATTTCAATCACATTTTACATGTATTTCTCATTTTCATATACTAGGTTCCATCGAAAGTATGTAACATGTGTACTCCTTGGATAAGGAAACCCATAGGGATATAAGTTGAAAATACGAGTTGAAAAATAGGTTTTTTTCATTTTTCCCTATAAAATTCGATGATGTAATATGATCTTATTGTATTATTTACACTATTATTTTATAATTTCCTTAGGAGGCCCATTTTAGACCTCAAAATTCCCCTAATGAGGGATCACTAGGATTTATTTTATATCCCAACCTAGGATTCCTAGGCCTGATGGAGAGAAAACCACCTCTAGGCTTTACAGAATATCCCATTGTTCACCATTCGAGGATTCCTAGGCCCACTGAGGCAACACACTATCTAGCTATACCGTAACCCATAAGCCGATTCAAGGGTTACTATGCCAGGTGTTATATCAATTTTGACATCCACCCCACTCAGCTTAGAATCCATCCGCCAATCCATCTAAACCAAAACATGAGAACTCCACAACACCATGGCCATCCAGAAATGGCTAGGCTAGGCTGAAAAATTTGTCACACCTGGAAAAACCCATGAAATGAAAAAAAAACAACATACAATACCATGCATGCCAAATCTAGCAAGGACAAAACACATACAAATCGATACCTGCAAATAATCCCACTATAGCTGCTTGATCCAGCTCTTCCTTGCTTGCTTCTTCCTTCCGCTTGCTTTCTTTTTCCTTTCTTGGTCCAATGCCAAAATGCTCCAAGAAACTCTAAGTGTCCATGAGTGAGAGAGAGAGAGAGAGAGAATAATGAGAGCTCTCCAAAACTGAATTGAAAAAATGTACCAACTGATCCTCATAAGCCCTTTTATTTATGAGGCCTCTATTTTCTTCATTTCCCATTATTTTCCTACATTTTCCTCCTCACATGCAACCTGTGAGCTTTCATCTCCCTTTTCTCCTAGTTTCCATTATTTTCATAAATAAATGTACCAAATATGCCATTTTTTCTTTCCAAAGTCTTTGCCTTTGCCTTTGCTAATTTCCTTAGCCATAATAAACTAAATGAACACCCAATAGGATGTTTTTTCCAACATTAATCTTGGAATAAGTGTCCCATCAACCGTGGTTATTATCTTTAACTTTATTACATGAAATTTTCACCATGGTTGTTATTGAACCCTCCCCCTTGGGGGACACCATCCTCGGTGTTCAACCACACATATACATTAGCAAAACTATTGAAAATCAACCATACTTCCGATAGATCTTTATAACATAACTCGATGAATTATTTACAATGATCACCCTGTTGAAAATCAAACCAACATGACATCATAACAACATGAAAACTAAAATGACATGACACCCATACCGCTTATTGGATATTTATAACATAGCTCATGGTGGTATTTACATCCATATACATATGTACATATACTCAAACATCACATTAAAACGTATATAAAAACATCACCAAAAAAAAATACAAACATGTGCAAACATCACCCCATTAAAACATATATCAAAACATCACCAAAACATAATCGAAACATATACAAACATCACCCCAAAACTGCTTTGCCTCAATCGGCAAGCAAGGAAGGATACATGGCCCAGATCTGATCCCCCATCTCCCATGTAGCTTCATTATGCCCAAAGTGCTTCCATTTATCTTAAAATTTCTTTATTTCTTGATTCTGGAGAATGAGCCCCTTTTTATGAAATATACACTAAGGCTCTGGCTGGAATCCTCCATATGGTTCCACCTGCAATACAGACCATTCAATCACATGATAAACATCTTTAACATACTTCTTAAGCAATGATATATGAAAAACATCATGGAATTTCATTGTGAAAGTCAGTGCAAGTCGATAGGCCACTGTTCTGATCCTCTCAATGATCTTGAAGGGTCCAAAAATTTGTGGTGCCAGCTTGGCACATGATCCAATCTGCAAGGAGCTCTTTTTGGGCTTGATGCACAAGTACACCTGTTCCCCAACCTGAAACTCCTTGAACAACTTGTTCCCATCTGCATAACTCTTCTCCCTATCTTGCACTGCTTTCAAGTTCTTATTGATCACCTGCATTTCCTGTTCCATTTATACCAACATATTTGGTCCAATCAATACCCTGTTAACCAGATCACTCCAATTGATGGGAGTGTTGTAACTCCACCCATACATAACCTCAAATGGACTCATCATCGATGACTCCTGATACCCGTTGTTGTAGGATAACTCTACTAGTGGAAGGTACTCTTCCCACTTGCGTTGTTGATGCATCACATACATCCTCAACATATCCCCCAATATCCTGTTGACCCTCTCAATTTGTCCATCTATCTGCGGATGATAATCCTGCAAACAACTCCTTCCAAAACTTGGAAGTGAACTTTTCATCCATGTCTGACACAGTCTTCTTTGGAACACCATGCGATCTAACCACATCTCTGATGAATATCTATGCCACGTCGCTAACTGAGTGTGTAGTTTTCACTAGTATGAAATGTCCAACCATTTTTAACCTTTCCACAACAACCATGATTGAATCATGTTGTCTGATGTCCTGGGAAAACTCGTGATGAAATCCATGGAAATCCCCTCCCATTTCCACTCTGGAATTTCAATTGGTTGTAGCAGTCCACTTGGATGCTCACACTCTACCTTAACCATCTGATAATCTAAATACCTAGCTACAAATTCTGTCACAACATTCTTTAGATTCGGCCAATAATAGAACCTCTTCACTGTAGTCAATGTCTTTTGATAGCTTGGGTGACCCGAATATCATTTCGCATGAAAATCCCTCAAGATCACCTTCTTGACCTCCTTGTTGTCTGATACATATATCCTGTCCCTAAATCTGACCAATCCATATTTCGTGATACGGTATTCCAAATCTTGTACACATGCACATGTACCTAGACATGTACCTGTACTATGACCTATACATGTACATGTACCTGTACCCTGCTGCAACCTGTGCAAAATATCTATATACATGTGACCCTGCTGACCTGCCTGCAAACATCCTATCTTGTATATCTGTCCCATAGGAGCTCATAGCTACTATGGGATTTACCTGTACCTACCTGCTAAGAGAATATGTGACCTTTCTCTCCTTATCTCAAAGTCAAATTCACTGATTGTGGCCAACCATCTAGGTTGCCTGGCGTTCAAATTCAACTGGTCAAACAAGTACCTCAACCCAATGTGATCACTCATCAGTACAAACCTCCTGCCAAGAAGATAATGCCTTCACATCTTCAGTGCGTGAATGATTGCTACTAGCTCAAGATCAAGTGTCGAGTAGTTCTTCTCGTGCTCGTTTAGTTGTCGTGACTCATAGCATAGTACCTGTCCATCCTAAATAAGGACCCCACCAAGTCCTATTTTTCAAGCATCTATACATAATACAAGATCCTTGTCCGGATCTACAATCTTTAATTGTTGGATTGTTTTGGGTTGACCTAGGTTCGATCTATACTACGCACCAACAAAACCCTTGATAACTGTCCCTTTCAGCAACAACCTACAAGCAGATCGTAGTCTCATTCGAAGTGACTATGGGTGGATGTAGAATCAGGTTTTTGTAGCCTTAAGGGACTGAGAGATGTGTTATTATTATGTTATCTTACTATTAACACTTATAAATAACTTCGCTACATTCAATTAGTCACTTAAACATGTCATTAAAGCCATAAACCATCACTGCGTTGAAGTAAAATTCAACTGAAATAACTACTACTCTACAACAAATAATAAGCGAATGTACACATCAATCACACAATAACACCACAATATCATCCAAATTTTTTTTTCTTATTATAATGAATCTTTGAATACACCCAGTTCTTGACCTATGCACTAAGTTGCAGGTTTTCTGCGCACTCAATTGCAGACTCTTCTGTAGGCCTCTGCACACTCAGCTGTAGAGCCTCTCCTTCATTACCAATTACAAATCACAACATTGTTATTGATGTAAGCATTATTCTCTTCTTATTATTTTACCCTATATATACTATTACCTCATAGGATTACATTGTCAAAATACCATGGGTCAAATACCATGGACTCCCTAAAATAAGAAACTATGGTCCCAAAACTCATTGATTACTTACAAAATCGCATACTTTTACAAAAAGGAGAGGCTTTGACCCACCCCGAAGCCCTTACAACACCATGTGACATTAGGGGAATTTTGAGGTAAAAAATGGGCCTCCTAAGAAAAATGTACAACCAAAATAAAATTTATAAGAACCAATATGATTCAAGATGATGATGTCAACCATTGGGGATGATTCACCAATTTTTAAGTAAAAGGGTGCAAAGATTAAAAAAATAATAAAATAATAAATCTACTTCTTCAACTTGTATTTTCAACTTATCTTCCAATTTTTTTACTCAAATTTCGAGTGGGAGTAATCGTTGGATGCAAAATTTAATTCCTCATCCAAGGAGTACCCATGTTGCATACTTTTGATGGACCCTACTACAAGAAAAATTAGAAATACATGAAAAAATGTGATTGCAATCATGTTTTTCATGTATTTCGCATTTTTCGTGTAGCAGGAATCATCGAAATTATGCAAAAAGGGTAATTCTTGGATGAGGAATTAAATTTTGCATCCAACGAGTACTCCCTCTCGAAATTTTAGTAAAAAATTTAGGAGATAAGTTGAAAATATGAGTTGAAAAAATAGTTTTTTCTTTTTTTCTTTTTTCCCTCTAAAATTTGATGATGTAATCAAATCTTAATTTATTATTTCTACTATTATTTTATAATTTCCTTAGGAGGCCCATTTTAGACCTAAAAATTCCCCTAATTTGTATTTTATTCCTTAAAATATTCTCCACTGCACACTCTACTATGCACTCTGCCCCATAAGATGCAGAGTCTTTGCCAAAATCTAGGCCAAGTTGGGTTGCACCCAACAGACCCCCAATGCTCACATGCGACTCGTCCTAATTTACTCAACCGATTTTCCTTTAATCTTCACTGCAATGTTGTTGTAGGTGTTTTTGAGCTGCTGCAGAATGTATGTGATATGATTTTCTTTGCTACGCACTTCCTCCAACAGTGCTTTTGTCACCAATTCTGTAGCATTCTGCATCACTGCCTCCTGTTTTTGTTGAAGCTCTTAAAGCTTCTCATCCACCACCTGAGGGAGTACTAGTGCCTCATCTTGCCATGGCTGGGTTCTCTTTGTAAAAATATACTCTTCCTTCCTCAATTGCTCTATCTTCTTCTGGAGGGTATTTCCTCATTGAACTTTTTGGGCTTGTGTGAGATTGGTATGGTTCTCACAATTTCTAAAATCTCCTTCAACTGTTGTTGCTTCTGCTGAATTTCCCCTTGTAGCTTTTTCACGTTTGTATCTTCCTGTAGTGAATTCCAAATCTGTAAGCTCTCATCCAATAGCTTCCCACAATCTGCCATTGTTGCAGATATTATGGCCATTGCAACCTTTAGGTCGACCTCCCTCTGTTCTCACACTTCCTGTGGTGTGGTTGGTTGTAGCTTCATCTGCAACTCGTTGATATTTATCTCATATTCAAATTGTACGATCGTTATCTTATTCTTGTATCCTTTTAGTGCAAGGTTGAGCTTCGTGACCTTATCCCCCATTATTCCTCTTCTCAGACATCAATGTACAGAACCTCGTGGCATGTGGCTTTGATCACTTCCTTCAGCTTCTGTTGTTGTTATATTGCTTGGTAGATCGCCTGGTCGCAAATATCTCTCTCTCTCTACCTGAATGTTCAACTTTGAAGTGATTTGTTTTCATTCCTTCAACTCATCTATGATCTCTTGATGCAGCTCGTGTAATCTCTGAAACCTTGGGAAAATCAAATTTTCTCCCTGATGGAGTGTCCAAATGACTTTCTTGATAGGTCAAATTCTAACTAGACAAAAAGATCTTTCCAATGATCTATCCTATGCTTAATTTTGAGCTAAGTAAGGCCTCCAAAAGTTTCTTGCAAGAGATATTTCCAATGAGCTATTCTGAGCTCAATTTGGAGTTGAGTAAGGCCTCCAAAAGTTTCCTGCAAGAGAACACTTCATTTCTGCACCTTCATTTTGTACTTTTTGACAAGTATTGGGATAATTGATTTTTGAGGGGCTATACTTGATCATTTTCAGTGCTTGATAGTTCCATTTTGTATCCAAGAGAGAGATATTTACAACGAGCTATCATGAGCTCAATTTGGACATCAGGAAGGCCTCAAAAAGTGGCCTACAACATAGCACTACGCATTTGCTTTGTGCGCTGTGCACTTACTCTATGCATTTCACATTTTCTCTTTGCGCTGTGCGTTTGCTCAATTTCTACAACAAAATCCAGAACGCCATCCAAATATCATCACACTACCTTCAATCTTTAGAAACAGTGCAATCGACCTCCAGCAAACAAGTAAGGTCTAATTCCATCATTCCTCTCCTCTTGAAATCGATTTTGTGGTGTTTGTCTTTGTTGTGAAAGATTTGGTATCTTACTTTCTTTTGAAACCCTATTTCACTCTCAATTCCCAATTTCACTTCTAATTTCATTCCCAAAAACCCCACATTCCTTTCCCTTATCACTGTTATTCCTATTTCAACCCCTATATCACATCATCCCCTTTCCATAAACCTTTCATCCCCAAACCCTAAACCCTAGGCTACTCACTTGCATAGGCTTCCAAAATCCCTAAACTATAATTTAATTCCCTATTCTAATTTCCTCATCTTTCCTACTCCTCTTCACCTCCCTCAAATCAAAAATCCCTTCCCCCATCTCCCTAAATTTCCTCACACTATTCCCCACTCCCTTTACCTACATTCCACTATCATCACATCTCCGAAGGGTTTCATACTAAGAAACCTACAGAATAAGAAGAGATCAGAACATAAAATATAGTGAGGGAGAAGAAAGAAAGGAGAATAATTCAAGCATAGGAAGGAGAACCCTAAATGAGGCCAAGATTAGAGAGCTTCAAACTAGTCTTGATAGTTCGAAATTCATCATTGACTTTATTGACAGGGCCAACTAGCATCTTGAGAAGCTCCTATACAAGTCAAAGAAAGACAATGAGATTCAGAGAAGGATGGCAAAGAATTATGCCAAAAGAGACAAAATTGTAAGGGCAAAGCTTAGAAGAGCTAATGCAAAGATTGAAGCCCTAACCAACAAAGAAGAGAAAAGGAGGATGGATATACTTTTTGAAGCCTCAATCCAAGCCTAAATTACATGATCAGAAGCCATCTCACCAATTTTGACAAATTTTGGGGTAATTTAGCAAAATTTTAAGTTTTTCAGAAATCTTGAATAGTCTTGTGACAGCTAGACTGTCAAACGTGTAGCACCCTAGGCGTTGCACTCTTTTTTGAGACACTTTTTGGCCAAAATAAGACCACCAGTAGATGCATAATTATGAATACATGCAGGAAAACCACTTTTCTAGCCTTTTTATGGACAACTAGTAGTTGAAAAGGTGAAAAAACACTAAAAAAATCAATGTTTCGCCCATTTTTTCTGTGCTGCGCAATGAGCAGTCTTGGGAGAATCACTTTTTTATAGATAAAATCAACTCCATTTTACAAAATAAATGCATATTTGGAAATTATATTGGATAGGCTTTCCAACGAGCCATCCTGAGCCCAAGTTGGACACCGGGAATGCACTCAAAATCAGTTTGCAACATGGATAGTGTGTTTGACAAAGGGATGGCGCGTTTGACAATTTTTTGATTTTTTCCGAATTTTTCTGAAAATTGACTTTTATCTTGGGGAATAATGTTTTTACCTCTGTAAATCAATGATGTAAATGTGATTATGTTGATTTTACTGTTACCTAGGTTAAATTCATTAGACAAAAACTCATAATGAAATGTAATGAATCAGTTTACAAGAAGTTAGGGATAAGTCAGTTTGACCACCCTACACTCTAGGTATTCAGCTCAGTTTTGGTGGAACTTATCCTCCTATCATGGATTAGACCCTTGGGGCTGAGAGGAATTTTTTTGAGGCCTATATCATTTATATTTTCAGTCATTTCACATATTGGAATTAGTTGGATGTTGGCATATTGATCAGAGACCCTATTGTAATCATTTGGCGGGAGCTTAATAAAAGTGTTGTAGCTATTTCTTTGGGATACCTGTGGTATGGTTGTCTAGAATTGTTTCTTCTTATGTCTCATTATGTTTGAATGTATTGTCTTCATAATTCACTGCACTTATATTGTATGATCACTTTCAAGTTGATAAACATAATTCATCTCAAATGCTCTGTTTTGGGAAAGTTTTCATAGCCTGTTCATCTTTCTTTAAGTTTTGGAAGAATTCATCTTTCATGCTCTTCCTAGCTCCTCACCTGTCTAAATAATTCCATTCCAAGAACCCTAATGTTCTATCCTTTCTACCTACCTTTTCCCATTGAATCTTTGCAACCCAATCCTAGTTTCCATGACCTAGCCTCTTTGACCTAATATCCTCATCTAGCAACCCAATCAAACAATCAAAACCCTTCTGCATTTCATACCTAGCCTAAAGCCCTAATTTATCTAGCCCTCTTTGCTGTGACCTTGTGGAGAGAGCCCTCTCCAGTTTGGTAGGTCTAGATACCAAGACAAAATTTTGTTATGTGGTTACCTCTATTGGGATTTCTTCTTCAGCCTTAGAGATTTGGTGGAGTGATAACAGGTGGTACTAAGACTTTTCTTCTTTCTTCAAAGAAAAGATGTACGGGCATGATTTTCCCTATACAACTTCAACCTTCTGCCATTTACTCTTCCTTGAACCAATTCTCCATTTAGCTTTGCTAATTTAATTGTGCATCCATCAATAATATGCTTAAATTTTGGTTCCCCCCTTTATGCTTGGTCAACCCATTAGGGTTTCATTCAGATTCACAATCGGTTGCTCACCCCCCCCCCCCCCCTTGCTCTGTCGAACCCTGATATTGTCCCCATGCCCACTAGGTTCATTAAGGTTTGATCAGATAGCTGTTGTCAAAGTTTATCTTCCCATCAACATGCGACTTTCGGGGATATGTTCACACCATTGGTCATATTATGCACGTGCCCTTGTATCCTCGAGCACTTTTAGGTGCAAAAATATTGCTCTTCTGCCCACATTTATCGAAATACTAAAATCCTCATGATGAGAGCCTTGAACATATGTATCCCTCGACTCTAGCACACTTTTCTCTTGAGAATTCAATAGGTGGTACGTATCATCCCTTCATAGGGAGAAGAGAACTATATATTGCATCAATTACGATGATCAAGTTTTTTTTGGGGCCCAACTGGAAATGTGTGCGTTCTTGTCATGTTTGTTAGTTTAATTTTAAAACAAATTCCTTGTTACATATCTCTTCATTAACTTGTAGCCACTTTATGCCACGCAGAGCCAACAGGAGCAGTGCACTAATGAAGACACTTGCGCAACTGAAAGGTTATGCCCCTAGTACACATGCGGTGGAGGAATGGATCCGTGAAGGTCCCACATGAAGTAAATACCTTTCTACAAACTCGAGCCTGGAGTGATCTGCCCTTGGTATATGTTTAAGCTAATACCGTGGAGGGGTTGATATCGCAAGGGCAGGTTGAAGGTGATATCGGAAGTGTGGAACATGTAAAACCAAAACCATGGGATTATGAAGGGGAGTTTTGAGGCTTTTGATAAACCTTACACTGCCACCTTACAAACAACGATTTGAGGGGCATGCTAATATGTCGAGAATTTGGATAAAGCATCAGCCATTAGTGTAAAATAAATTGTATACCTCCCATGAACCCATTCAAGCAATTCAACACGAATCTGTCGAAAGCCATGTTTAAGGAAAACGCATGTCCAGTTTTTCAAAGGGCGGCCATGTCAGCACACAAAGAGATTTTAACACATACGCAGGTGAAAGGCTGAAAGGCGATGTCATATCGAGTGTATTGGAGATCCGCAACATCACTGTCATAGATGCAAGTGGTCAATACATGAAGCCTCTCGCCACACAGTAAGACCACAAAGAGCAAATTTGTCACAACATTGGCAACGTGACGAACTTACGTACTGTATCCAATGTAGTCCTACGACTGCTTGGAAAGCTCAGCCTCTGGTGACATGATTAGCACGCATAGTAGGAGATCATTAATAATGGAACCTCTTGATGAAATACATTTCTAGGAGTGGAGAAAATGAATCTAAAATAGGTCTACGGTGACCGTCAGAAACGAATAGAGGCCCGTTTTAGAGTTGCTGAAGCAGTCGCGGCTCGTGTGGAGTGTCACCACTGAGGCATTGGTGTGGTTTTGAAAGCCATGATGGGCCATGAAATAAGTTGAAATTTGATTTCAAATGACTCACATTGGGAGAGTCTCCACCATTCTTTGTGCTTTGATTTTGGTTGAAGAATACGCCGGACAAATGAACTGCATTTCGTTTTCTTCAGTTTGAAAAATATTCGCAAGTTTTGCCTCCATCCTTAGCTACCAAAGGCCTGACCTGGTCTGTACATAACACTCGGATGATCACCACTGCATGGAGGTGCGGGTGTCGTCTCAATGCGACCAGTCGCTGAGTCACATATGTTACGAGTCATCCATCATTGCGACCTTGCGACTAGCAGGACATCAAACTCTCCCTCAAGTCGCTAAGTCGCAGATATTACGAGTCATCCATCAGTGTGACCTTGTGACTAGCAGAGAGGTCCAACTCTCCCTCGAGTCGCTGAGTCGTAGATATTACGAATCATACATCATTGGGACCTTGCAACTTGTAGAGAGGTCGCACTCTCCCTCGAGTCACTAGGTCATGTTACAAGGCCTCAGTCCAAGTTCCGAATTTGGATGATATGCAACTCAGAGACCTCTAATGAGTTGTATTTCCACTTGGGTCACACCATATCATGATAGAAAGAGAAAATGGGGCAGCTAACCTAGTGACCTCTTTTAATAGTGGGAGCGCACGCTTCTAATATTTATGACGTGAAAGTTTTCCTCTATTGAATTTTGGGAAAGGGAACGCAACAATTGTTGCTACCTCAGTGCTAAGAAAATAAACGTATTAATGCGCAGACCTGTGGTTGTGAATTTACAAGAAATTACTAAGAATTCATTTTTTATAATATTTAATTCTTGTAGTTAATGAAAGTACATTGGTCTCAGTGCTTATTTGATGCTTTTGTCTATGTGTAGGATTGAAGCTACCAAGGTAGATCCCTAACATTTAAGCAAGCTCTCAAGATGAATTGGTAGCTAAAACGACCCAAAGGGGCTGATATTGTGGAAATACCTGACCCGAGTCAAACAACAACTATTGAGGTATAATCAAATTCAAAGCGAAAAGAAGGAAGAGGGATTTTGGTCTGTGCAGAAAGGCTAAGGCTCATCGTGGAAATTGCATGGTTGGGGTTTTCTCTGGCGAGCAAGGTGAGTCCTTGAAAAACATTGAGAACCTCGTAATAAGCTCAAAAGCACATTTAGCACTCGGTCATTTGCGCCAGAAAAGGAATTTCTATTCTGAAAGTTCTGAAGCCCATCAAAAGAGAACTAAAAAGGGGATAAAACCCTAGGTTGCAAACCTCCCCAAGTTGCAGGTCACAAATGACCCAAGTCGCAAGCCAGCCCAACAGTCGAGGAGGTCAAGAGTCAAGGGAAACTCAAGGGTCACTTCAACCTATATGTGCAGCTTCGGGAAATCAAAAAAGACACTTTTAGCTCTGCAACTGAAAGGCTAAGGCTCATCGTGGAAATTGCATGGTTGGGGTTTTCTCTGGCGAGCAAGGTGAGTCCTTGAAAAACATTGAGAACCTCGTAATAAGCTCAAAAGCACATTTAGCACTCGGTCATTTGCGCCAGAAAAGGAATTTCTATTCTGAAAGTTCTGAAGCCCATCAAAAGAGAACTAAAAAGGGGATAAAACCCTAGGTTGCAAACCTCCCCAAGTTGCAGGTCACAAATGACCCAAGTCGCAAGCCAGCCCAACAGTCGAGGAGGTCAAGAGTCAAGGGAAACTCAAGGGTCACTTCAACCTATATGTGCAGCTTCGGGAAATCAAAAAAGACACTTTTAGCTCTGCAACTGAAGCGAGGATCAGAGAGCGAATTGGTGCTTGAGAGCTAAAGAAACTCAACTCTTGGTATCAAGTAGAGAGAGAGGTAACGAGGCTAGGGTTTTGGTATCATGCATTGAGAAGAATAGCCTATGTTCCACTAATGGTTTTTGACGAGTTGTAAAATATGTATTTGAAGTTGCAGCAGCATTAATAATATATTCTATTTTTTGTCACTGATTCACATGCTTTCTTGTGGGGATAGTACTAGTTGTCTAATATTTCACTATGTTTGTATGTGTGCTTTCATGCATGAAATTGGTTATGAACTAATTCACAGCGGTTGCATGTACGTTTTCTTTCGAATTAGTGTTTATTTGTTATTTTCCATGTCAGTGATCTATTGTGAACTAATTTGCATATAAATTATGGCATGTTCTCTTTCATGTACCTGTGACTGTGTTTTTGTCTCATCAATCCCGCTCATGGCGTAC
Source organism: Pinus albicaulis (assembly GCA_034641835.2). Lineage (NCBI taxonomy): Eukaryota > Viridiplantae > Streptophyta > Pinopsida > Pinales > Pinaceae > Pinus > Pinus albicaulis. The sequence goes on from CM076576.1 coordinate 857,548,461, forward strand.
CCCACTTTTTATTTTTCTTCTTAGACTTGTTTATATCTTTTTTTGTGGTTCATCAATCTTAGGCTAATTTTGCTTCACTGATTGGTCATTGCACCCTTTCCTCCACTTCATCATATTTTCACCCAACAACCAAGAGTGGAAACACTTATGTCGGTAGCCGAGCTCATATACCGGATGGGGCGCCTATGCCAAATGGTGTGAGGTCTAATTGGGACCTTTCACCAGGGAGACCCCCTTATTGTCAGCGGTACAATTTTTCCCATCAATAAATTGGCGCTAGAAGGAGGGCCAGATGACAAGCTAAGCCCTTAGAGCCTGCAATTAGTCTCATATCTGTAAATGGCTCATACCCAAATCATTCTCCCTAGATGTTTATTGGATTTATCTGGTTCTCGATGCTCAATCCCCAATGAACCTATATCACTTGTCTCAATTAAAATTTGATGGTGAGAATGGAATTTCCATAACCGAGCACCTTTTTGATTTCTTTGAGTTTTGTGAGCATTGTGAAATTGATGATGAAGAGATTGATTGTGTGCTATTCCTCCTCACTCTCAAAGGTCACGTTAAGCATTGGTGCCACACGTTGCCAACAGCTTCCATCCATTCGTTCTGGCAACTCGCCAATGAATTTCGACAAGCTTTTCACAGGTACGATTTTAAAAATGTATTAATAAGGTTAAATGAGATCAGAATGAAACCTCAAGAATCTCTAGAGGAGTTTTCTATTAGATTTTTTCATCCTTGTTTTGATTTCCTTGAGAGAGATGTCGATTGGGCATATTGAATTGAACAGTTTCGACAGGTGGTTTTCATTTCCTTGCAACACCTTCCATCTGTAACTAATCTTGATCCTTATGTCTGTTATGATAATCCTCAAGTTACTAGTTGTCCAGATTCTGCCCCTAATATTTCCTTATCCATCTCCCCGAATTTGTGACAAATTCAGGCCTCCAAGAAGGAAATTTCTATTGGTGACATTCCTCTTCCTCCTCCTGAATTATCGTGTAATGGAGTTTTGGTCACAAAAGTTTTGAGTGATGATAGACACGTACATGAAAATAAAACATGTTGTATCACCTCTGAATTTTTCATGCACCCTGTCAAATCAAAACTTGAAAGCTATATTGGCCTAACATCTCTCCCTGTTGATGAAACCAATCTCGAGTCCACTGAAAATTTTCATGGGTACATTTCTAAATCTCATTCACATACTGACAACGAATTGGGGCTTGTCCCAAATAAAGTTGATTTCCCTGCAAAATCATTGGACCGTGATGTCCATGCAGGATCATTGGCCTCTCTAGATAACATTGATGTGTTAGATGAAGGTCCTTGTACGATTGACACCCCCACACCTGAATCAGGGACACCTGAATCATTTCATCCATTATTCCCTGATTCATTTCTTTTGTCTTCCACACTAGTAATTTCTTCAAATCATTAAAAACTGTCTTATACTAGTGTTGATGACAATCATGAGCGCACGAGTGGTGTTTCACAATCACATTACAAACTTGATGAAGCTCTTATTTATTATCTTTTTCATCCGCAATATTTAAATAGCCAAAGGAGTGATTTCCTGTCTCGACAACCTCAAGATGTTTCTCTTGCTGATTCATCCCCTTTTTTAACCCTAGAGGAGTCTAATATACTAGATTCCCAACTTGATCAGATTGGTAGTTCTAATGATTTTTATTTATCTGAAAACATATTCCCTCACACCTCTGTGGACTGTCATTCGTATCTATCTGTCGACCCTATGAAGCCACCGAAATTCGATGATTCACTTTTTGATGATTCAGGGACCTTTCAGGAAGTCGAGGAAATTCAGCTTCTGCTGACAATTATCTCAAGTTCTCATGATCCTAATGAGACCCCTGAAACAAGTCAAACTAGGGTTTCTCGAATTAGGGTGTCTGAAATTATGGTTCCCACGCACCACACTCCTCATAGCATAACCACGCAGGATGTCAACTCATCTGGGCAAGCCTTCGATCTAAGTGATGTTTCTCTGAGAACATATTTATGTCCCCTAATAGCTGATATGCAACAACCTCTATACCCTAATTTATTCACTGGAAGGAGAACACCGGCCATTATCTCTAATCTCTGTGGTTGTTTCCTGGCTAGTATTAGTTGCAGTCAGGTACAAACATGTGATGTTTTACAAACCTCCTTATTGCCTGAAAATATTCTGGCCTATTCAAATCATCCTGGGAAATCTAAAGAATATGATATGTTGGACTGTTAATCTATCAGTTCGCAAAAATTTGATCGAATTAATAATACTCTCACTAAAAGTTGTCTAGTCACCACAAATAATGACCACATCCATTCGTCTGTTGATCTCACGAAACCATCAAAGTTTGAAAGCCCCTCGTTGGAAGGTCCTGAGTTTTTCTAGGGAGGTGAGGCACTTCAGCCCCCGCTGACGGTTACATCAAATCCTCACGTCCCCGACAAAACCCAAGGACAACTTCAAACTAGGGTTTCCAAAATTATGGTTTCTACACTTTGATTCACGAGCATCTTATCTTTTCCTGGTGTATGCTTATTTGTCCCATTCTGTCATCCTCGACATCATGATGAGATTCCTAGCTGGATTGATGGATCTTATCCGATAAATATATCTGCAAGTAGGTAATGGCTTACCTCACCTCCGTCAGATCTAGGTTTATGCATGAATGGTTGTGTGCCGTTTATAAATTATTTTAGGTTTCAAGTAAATCTTTCTACATATCAGGATGAAATTGCGGTTCAGCTTGAACAATCCATTCTGGCACGTTCTCTAGTAAGTAGCCATGACCTTCTTCTTGTTTCACATGTTTGTCAGGTAAGTCTTGTTGTCGGTGCACAATTTTGTATGTTGGTTCTGATTGCAAACATTATTGTTCTTGCAGGTCGAGAGCTAATGCGATGGTTGCATTGGAAATCTGATTTCACATAACCTGACTGCCTCTCTGGTTAAATTAGGGTTTTAGGTTTAGGCTAGCTAGGATCTATTAATAAAAGTTTGTTGGTTCAAGTTTTTAATTAGGTTTTACTTGCTAGAGTTTTCTTTATGGTTTCAAATTATGTTTGCTGTCTTTTCTCATGGTCAGTAGCTTTATGCATTATAATTTTCCATTTATTTTGCACTCATGCTCTTTCAGTTTGCTTATGGCTGCATAATATTAAGATAATCACTACATGTGCTTTGCCTTGTTTTTTCACCTGCAACTAGTTGGTCTTTCTCGCACATGGCATTGCATTGCATCATAAGCCTCATCCGTTGCATCACGTTGTACACTTGCCTCCTCGCATCATATGCACTAGCTGTTAACCTAGTTTGGAAGGTTTCTGTATATTGTGTGCCACTGCATGAGCCCTCATTGAACCTGGAGCCTTAAAACTCTCAGTGCCTTGACTAGCCTTCTTACTCCTCCTTGCACGTGTTTGAAGCTGGATGGATTGCTTTCACCTATTTGCATGCATCGAAACCCTAATTACCTTTCTTGCTTTCCTAGTCATAATTGTTGAAACCCTAACCCTATTTTTTGTGTGACGTTGTGGTGGCTGCCCCAAATGGAAGCTTCTCTCAAAACAGGTCATCAAAATCATGTTCTTGGCATCATTCTTACTAGTCTAATCCATTATCCAGGGAGATACGAGCAAGTTTCTTGTGGGGAACCCTAATCAGTTTGAATGGCCTATATCTGCAACCTGAGCCTTGTGCCCACCATAGTCTTGAATATCTCAATGATTTGTTTTGCATGTTTTGCTTGTGGGTAAGAGATAGGATGCGAAGGCTTGGCATGAGGGAAAACCCAAATTAGAATATCTTTCAGTTTCTATCAAACAAGAAACAACCTCTCTTTCCCGTAAAATAAGTTGGGATCCCTCATCTACCCATGCAAAATAAGTGCCATGAGCACATAAAAATAAGTGCTACAATCACATGAAACAAATAAGGGTAAAGGATTGAGAAAGGATTCTTGCACAGAGAGGTAACACGATGACTCCACCGAGGTATTGAACATGCTCGTTGACAGTGGAGAAACGTTTGTGATTTCTTGAGGTGACTCCATCGGGGTACTATCTAGGCCTGCTTGCAGCAGAGAAACACCAGAGACTTATTTTAAAATTCTGAATATCATAAGCCTGCTGACTTGTTCTCTGCATCATCATCAAACTACTGGCATGCATGAACTTATACTTGGGTGTTTTCAATTAACAAGAACTAGCTAAGGCACAAAGAGAAGGCATATCTTTAAAGGTCAAAGCAACGGAGGAGGTACCTAAAGTGCTTTCCCAATGCTCCCTTTCATTATCACCTAGACTCGAGCCAGTATAGGGACGTTGAAAGAGATGCTGGATTCTGCTAGTGGTTCGCCAATTGTTGTAGCTGCTACAACACCACCCAAAATTTGGGGTATATTCAAATTTTGGGTCCCCCCCTTATGCTCGCTTAATCCATTAGGGTTTAATTCAGATTAACAATCGGTTGCTCTCCCCCCCATTGCTCTATCGAACCTTGATATTGTCCCCTTTCCCCCTAGGTTCATTCAGGTTTGATCAAATAGTCGTTTTCAAAAGTTATATTCCCATCAACATGCAGCTACCGGGGATATTTTCACACCATTTGTCATATTATGCACATACCCTTGTATACTCGAGCACTTTTAAGTGCAGAAAGATTACTCTTCTGCCCGCATTTCTCGAAACCCTAAAATCCTCATGATGAGAGTCTTGACCATATGTAGCCCTCGCCTTTAGAACAATTTTATCTTGAGCATTCAATTATTGGTACCGATCATCCCTTCATAGGGAGAAGATAAATATATATTGCATCAATTACGATGATTAAGTTTGTTTTGGGGCCCAACTGGAAAATTGGTAATGGTATGTCAAAATAAATTGAACATGCATGTGTGCATTCTTGTCATGTTTGTTAGTTTAATTTTAAAAAACATGCCTTGTTACATATCTCTTCATTAACTTGTAGCCACTTTATGCCATGCCGAGCTAACAAGAGCAGTGCACTCAAGACACTTGCGCAACTGGAAGGTTCTGCCCTTAGTACACATGCAGTGGAGGAATGGATCTGTGAAGGTCCCACATGAAGTAAATACCTTTCTACAAACTCGAGCCTGGAGAAATATACCCTTGGTATATGTTTAAGCTGATACTGTGGAGGGGTCTATATCACAAGGGCGGGTTGAAGGTCATAGCAGAAGTGTGGAAGGTGTAAAACCAAAACCATGGGATTAGGAAGGGGAGTTTTGAGGCTTTTGACAACCCGTACACTGCCACCTTACAAACAACGATTTGAGGGGCGTGCTAATATGTCGAGCATTTGGATGAAGCATAACCATCATTTTAAAATAATTTTTATACCTCCCATGAACCCATTCAAGCAATTCGACACGAATATATCGAAAGCCACGTTTAAGGAAAATGCATGTCTAGGTTTTCAAAGGGTGACCACATCAGCACACAAAGAGTTGTTAACATATACGCAGGTGAAAGGCTGAAAGGCGATGCCATATCGAGTGTATTGGAGATCCACATTGCCACTGTCATAAAGGCAAGTGGTTGAGACATAAAGCCTCTCGCCGCACAATAAGACCACGAAGAGAAACTTTGTCACATCACTAACAACATGACAAAGTTACGTGCTGTATCCAATGTAGCCCTGCGACTGTCTGGAAAGCTGGGCCTCGGGTGACATGATTAGGATGCATAGTAGGAGAACATTAATAGTGGCACCTCTTGATGCAAGATGTTTCTAGGAGCGAAGAAAATGAATATGAAATAGGTCTACAGTGACCCTCAAAAACGTAAAGAGGCTTGTTTTCGAGTTGTTGAAGTGGTTGCGGCTCGTGTGGAGTGTCACCACTGAGGCACTGGTGTGGTTTTAAAAGCCATTATGGGTCGTGAAATAAGTTGAAATTTGATTTCAAATGCCTCCCATTGGGGGAGTCTCCACCATTCTTTGTGCTTCGATTTTGGTTGTAGAATACGCCGGACAAATGAAATCCATTTGGTTTTCTTCAGTTTGAAAAATATTCGCAAGTTTCACCTCCAGCCTTAACTACCGAAGGGCTGATCTGGTATGTAGATTCCACTCAGATGATAGACTCTACAAATATGTTATTAATTCGGGTCAAAAGCTACAAGTCACAAAATTCAAGATTTTGGAGATGCAGCACGAAGGTGCGACTATCGTCTCAATGTGACCAATCACTGAGTCATAGATGTTATGAGTCATCCATCATTGTGACTAGCAAGATTTCGCACTCTCCCTTGAGTCGTTGAGTCGTAGATATTATGAGTCATCCATCATTGCGACCTTGCAACTAGCAGAGAGGTCACACTCTCCCTCAAGTCGTTGAGTCGCAAATATTATGAGCCATCCATCATTGCGACCTTGCGACTAGCAGAGAAGTCACACTCTCCCTCGAGTCGTTGGGTCGCGTTACAAGGCCTCAGCCCAAGTTTTGAATTTTGTCGATATTTGACTCATCAACCTCTAATGAGTCGTATTACCACTTGGGTCGCACCATCTCGCGATAGAAAGAGAAAAGGGGGCAACTAAACTAGTGACCTCTTTTAATAGTGGCAACGCATGCTTCTAATATTTATGACATGAAATTTTTCCTCCATTTAAGTTTTGGAAAGGGAATGCAACGATTGTTGCTACCTCGGTGCTAAAACAATAAACATATTAATGTGCAGACCCGTGGTTGTGAATTTGCAAGAAATTGTTAATAATTCCTTTTTTATAATATTTAATTCTTGTATTTAATGAAATTACATTGGTCTCAGTGCTTATTTGATGCTTGTGTCTCTGTGTAGGATTGAAGCTACCAAGGCAGATCCTGAAAATTTAGGCAAGATCTCAAGCTGAGTTGGTAGCTAAAGCGACCCAAAGGCGTTGATATTGCGGAAATACCTGACCCGAGTCAAACAAAACTATTGAGGTATAATCAGCTTCAAAGCAAAAAGAAGGAAGAGGGATTTTGGTCTGTGCAGAAAGGCTAAGGCTCATCATGGAGATTGCACGGTTGGGGTTTCCTCTGGAGACCAAGGTGGGTCCTTGAAAAACATCAAGAACCTCGTAATAAGCTCAAAAGCACATCTAGCACTTAGTCATTTGCGCTAGAAAAGGAATTTATGTTCTGAAAGGTTTGAAGCCCACCAAAAGAGAACTGAAAAAGGGATGAAACCCTAGGTCGCAAACCTCCCCAGGTCGCAAGTCACAAATTACCGCAGGTCGCAGGTTGCAAATGACCCAAGTCGCAAGCCAGCCCAATAGTCGGGGAGGTCAAGAGTCAAGGGAAACTCAAGAGTCACTTCAACCTATATGTGTGGCTTCAGGAAATCAGCAAAGGCACTTTTAGCTCTGCAATTGAAGTGAGGACGAGAGAGCGAATTGGTGCTTGAGAGCTAAAGGCACTCAGCTCTTGGTATCAAGTAGAGAGAGAGGGAGCGAGGCTAGGGTTTTGGTATCATGCACTGAGATGAATAGCCCGTGTTCCACTACTGGGTTTTGAGGAGTTGTAAAATATGTATTTGAAGGTTCAACAACATTAATAATATATTCTCTTTTCCGGCACTGATTCACATGCTTGCTTGTGGTGATAGTACTAGCTGTCTAATATTTCGCTATGTTTGTACGTGTGCTTTCATGCATGCAATTGGTTATGAACTAATTCACAGTGTTTGCATGTACTTTTGCTTTTGAATCAATGTTTATTTGTTCCTTACCATGTCAGTGATCTATTGTGAACTAATTTGCAATTAAATTCTGGCGTGTTCTCTTTCATGTACGTCTAACTGGGTTTTTGGCTCACCAATCCCACTCATGGAGTACCCCCCTTTTTATTTTTCTTCTTATAATTTTTTATATATTTGTTTGTGGTTTGTAAATCTTGGGCTAATTTTTCTTCAGTGATTTGTCATTTCACCCTTGCCTCTGCTTCATCATCTTTTCATTCGAAAACCAAGAGTGGAAACACTTATGGCGGAAGTCGGGCCCACATACCGGATGGGTCTCCTATCCCAAACGGTGTGAGTTCTAATTGGGACCTTTCACAAGGGCGACCCCCTTGTTGTCAGCGATAAATTTTTTCCCATCAAAACAATCTTAGCAGCGTCGAGAATTAGTCCTTGCTTATAGATAATATGTCCCAACAATATGCCGAAGGGTACACAAAATATGAACTTCTTTAGATTCAAAGAGATCTGATATTGTCTACATGCATCAAGAATAAGTCTTAAACTTCAAACATGTTTGCTCAATAATCCAAATATTGTCCAATCATCAAAATATACCTCCAAAAACTTGTGGACGTACTCCTTAAAAGAAGCAACCACCACCGTATAAAATATAGCAAGGGAATTTTTCAATCCAAAAGTCATTACTCTATATTGATATCAGCCCCATTCTATAGAGAATGTGGTCTTATGTCGATTTTAAGGCTCAACCCTAATTTGATAATAACCTAAGAATCCATTTGTAAATGAGTAATCTTCATGACCTCCTACATTGTCTAATTCTTCATCTGTGAAAGGGTAGGGAAGGGATCATGTAAATATGCATCATTCAACTTTCTTATATCAACACAGATCCTAGTTTCTCCTTGAGTCTTCTTCTCTTGCACCAACATAAGACTCACCCATTCTGATTCTTATACATGTTCAATAATTCCTACTATTATCATATTATCAAGTTGTACTTTCACTTTATCCTTATACTTCGGGTTCAGTCTGTAAGGTCTTTATTTAATTGGCTTCGCATCAGGTTTAAGTGGAATCTTCATGACTCCTTGATTTCCTATTATACCCTTCATCTCTGAAAACTTGGTGGGAAACAATTTTTGATATTCTTGAAGTATCTACGTAACTTTACCTAACTATCTCCTCATCCCAGTGCTCTCCTATTATTGCAAACTTAGGTTCCTTCTCTGATCCTATGTTTACCTTCTTGGTATTCAGTGGCTGCATTATGTCTGGTATCTCTAGGTCAGGTGCATTCACTTTGTGGTATCCTTCTGGCTCTGTTATGTCAATGTTGCGAGGATCTTCTTCTTCATCTGCAGTAAGGTTATAACACTCCAGTGCATTTTTATCTGTGCAACCCAATCCAATTGTTTCCATGTCAGTGGGTTGAAATTCTCAAATATATTCTTCTTGACTATCTGAAGGGCCAAATCTATGTATGGGAAATAGTCATCAAAGTTTCATGTTAATATGAAGCCATCAACCATATCTGCCCAGTTCTTAGTACCATTTGGAAGCTCTATTTCTAGGTACCAGTTCTAATGGATTGTCTATAATGTATGTATGAATCCGTGTACCCATTGTTGTTGTGGAATATCCTTCCATGATGAAGTGCATAGATTGATATGCTTCCAGTTTGGATTAGTTTGACCACCATATTTAATCTCCATCTCTATTTTTGTTTGTCCAAACCTTATCCACATCAATCTTTGACATTCCTGCCAACCTCCTATATTCTTCTTGTGTGCATTCCACCATCTAGAAGGGGTAGATTTCAAGGCTATATCAAAGGTGGGTGACCTTTTATTTTTTGGAACTTGTTCTTCATAATCATTAATCAAAGCATTTACATCACCTAAGCCATCATAAGAAGGCAGGTTACATACCTCAGATATCATACAACAAACTGATTTGGTAATTATTAAACAACGCCTTGTGGATACTTCATGCAACCTATTCTTCCATTTTTCCACTTACTATTCTAGGTCTGAGGTACAAGAACTATCATGCACCTAACTCAACTTTCCTTATGTAGTAGGGTTAACCTAATCTTGTTCATTTGTTGTCATTTGATAGATATTTTCTATGTCCGCTGCACATAATTCTTCTTTGATTGGTTCTGTGTATATTACTCCTTCTGATGGATTGAAGGGAACAATTACTCTCATATTGTTTCGTTAAAATATCATTTGTCTCTTCTTCATATTAATTATGGCCATATTTTCAATTTCCCAGTCAATTCCAAACAACGCAGGATAAGGGTTACTGTCATTGACAATCTCTATTACTTCAAAATCAACATTAGTGGGAACTCCTTCAATATCCACTATGACCCCTGGTAGTATTCCCATAGGGAAGATATTTTGTTGATTTTCCATCCTTAACTGAATAGGTGACCACTGTAGCTTCAACTTATCCATTAATTCCCATGTTTGTTTCATCAAGACATTATAATTAGATCCTAGATCCAGAATAACTTGATCCATATCATACTCTCCTATCTGCACACAAAGCCTCATTTATCTTCTAGTTCTCTTATGTCGATGCAAATTATTGAATATTCACATCTCACTTCACAGTGTTTCTTAGGATGCACAAGAACCTATCAACTTCTTAAGCCCTTATAAAACTTTTGGATCTCTTAACAATTTCATACAAGTCTATAGAAAAGACTTCAAATTACCTACTTGGTTTGTTGCATCCTAGTTTTGCGTCGGAGTTTGATCCTGTGTCGGAGCTTGGTTCTACATCGAAGTTGATGGCACGTCAAAGTTACTTTTTTGATTGGGCTTTGCTATGTACTAGAGGTCGAAGCTCAAACATCCATAAAACTTCTCTTTTCTTCCATAAATACTTCTTTTTCTTTTTGAATATAAAAAACAGGAGCTTTCTCAATAGACTTTCTGACCCATGCTCTTTTATATTCTTTTTTCTTCATTTTCTTTATCACTACCGGTTGCAGCTCCACTTCCAGTGACAATACTAACTCGAGGTTCATCGGTCCTCCTTTCAGTAGTCATCATTTGAATATTTTGTGGCGGCTGTTGGTTCCTCTTTTCTTTCATATTTTCCATAAGTACATGACATTCTTAAATTACATGGTCAAAATATTTGCAGTACTTACATGTCATTGTGGGGTTATTGCAGTCTCTCACAAAATAACATGGCTTCCATAGTTATAGCAAATAATGTGTCCACGTCCTCGACCATCCCCACCACCTCGACCTCTTCCTTGGTAACTTCCTCAACCACTGCACTGTCCATTGTCCTCATGTACATGCTCTTCTACTTGCATTTTGTAAGCGTCAGCACTGCGCTCCATCATTAGGTCATAAGCTAGACAATTATTCTCATTATGTCTGACCCATTTACATAATTTTCAATATAGATTCCTCAGGGTTTGTACATATGTATGTAAAAATTAACAATATTCTAAATGATGTTGGCCTCTAGCCTTAAATATTTCACACCATAGGCTAGGTCCTGCATTCAAGGGATTAGGTGTCCAACCATCCATGTAATCCCTGAAGATAGGGCACTGTTCTTTGTAATGGCCCTCTGATCTGCACTTTGTACACCACACTTATTCTCTAACTTATTTTATTTTTTTGATGTCTTGTATTTGTAGGGTTAGGTTTGATAGCTTATTCTGAATATGTTGCATGCCTGCATTGGTATCTCTTATAGGGGAAGATTTCAATTTAATTGTAATTTCTAGAGCTTCGCTTCAATTCCTATATTTTGTTGCATCAATGGAAAGATGATATGTGGTAGCAGTGCATCTATAAACCATTATTGATGTTACTATAGAGATATGTTGAAGCTTATCTAATCCACTAACAACTTAAATCTCTGATTAAACTCCCAAACAGACTCAATAGGTTTCTATTTGATCTCCTTCAACTCGCTGATGCACTGCGACTCAAATTTCAGCTTCTTAAATTCTCCTACCAGTGTTGTTTTGATATCTGCAAATGTTTTGTTTTGGTTATTAGAATACTTCATATACCATGGCAATGCTCTATCTCACATCGTTGTAACGTGTTGCACTTTATTTATATTCTCATCACTGGTATGCTTTGTTGTCCATACAACTTCACATAAAAACCAAAACCCCTCTAGATCCTCCAATCCAATGTCTTTGAAAACGGGTAGCTTAATATCATCAGCCATACATCTTGTTGGAGGGGGAGGGGTAGGGCAATGGGGGGTAGGAGGGGTAAGGGGAACGGGAAAACCAAAAACACTCTGGCTATTATTTGATTCTAGTTTTTGCGAACTCTCAAGATGGGAGGGAGAATATTGTGAAGTTACTTGGGGGATATCAATGTGTATTTATTCTCTTTCACTTTCATATTCACACAAAAGAGGACTATAATTAGTCATTACAAAGGTCTTCGAATATTTTCCATGAGATATATTTCTGGTATGTACTCTATATCTCTTTCCACTACTCATTGTGTCGATCTCTTGCTCAAATGTTTTCTCTCTTCTTCCAAACATAAGTAAACTAGCAATCTGATTGCGTCTGTAAAACTCCCTTTTCACATAGAAGCATATTAATCCAAATTTTCATATATTTGAAATACTTACCTCGCAGTACTTTGAATAATATTTATTTTGCTTCGCTTTAGGACACAATCGAATCTACTGTGAACTCAATAATTAATCCTTCCAAGATGTTATCAATCCAAAAATTGACAGCGCTTGAAATCCTGTTGTCAGTGCTCTTGAGTCATTATATCAGTTCAGAAGTCCACACCATAGGTTCTCCACCCTTAAAATAGTTCTTCCTTTCATTCAACCTTGATATCCACTCGTACAACTCCATAGGAAAATAATCGAAGAATATCTCGTATTGATATGTGAAAATATAATTTTGTAACCATCTTCAGATGTTAGTCGAGGGTTTCTGTTTTCTTGATCCGCAAATTCTCGCAATTTCAGGTCTATCTAGTCTTGAATCTCCTTCTTCGAGGGGTACCACATCCACATATCCCTCAAACAGATCCTGATCCCAGAAACAAAACCATTTTTTGGCTTGTTTTAGGCTGCCCCTTGTTTGAACTATACTACACACCAACAAAACCCTTAATCACTAGCCCTTTCAACAATGACCTGCAAGAAAATCGCAGTCTTACATAAAGTGACTAGGGTGGATGCAGAACTACGTTTTTGAAGCCTTAAGGGACTGGGAGATGTGGTATTAATATGTTACCTTAATATTTCCACTTATAAATCACTTCACCACATTCAATTAATCACTTAAACATTTAATTAAAGCCATAAACCATTACTCCACTGAAGTAAAATGAAAATGTAATAACTACTACTCTACAATAGATAGTAAGTGAATGTACACATCAATCACACAAGAACATAAGAACATCCTACAAAAAAATATTTCTTATTATAGTGAATATTTAAATAAACCTAGTTCTTAACATGCGCGCTAAGTTGCAAGTTGTCTGTGCACTTAGCTGTAGACTCTTCTCTAGACCTTTACACTTAGTTGCTGAGACTCTCCTTCGTTACCACATACATATCACAACATTCTTATTGATCTAATAATGATTCTCTTCTTATTATTTTACCCTATATATACTATTAAATCATAGGATTACATCATCAAAATAACATGGTCCAAGTATCGTGGACTCCCTAAAACAAGCAAATATGGTCCCAAAACCCATTGACTCCTTGAAACAAAAAGGATGGGATTCGACCCACCCCGAAGCCCTTACGACACCACGCGATATATTTAATTCCTTAAAATATGCTCTGCTGCATGATCCACTATGCACTCCACCCTACAAGATGTCGAGTCTTTGCCAAAATCTAGGTCAAGTTGGGTTGCGCCCAACATTAACACTGGATCATGTGTCAAGCATTTCTTAATCTGCTCAAAACTTGTCGCACACTCCTTTTTCCAATCAAACTTCTTAACTTTTCTCGCAATGATGTAATACGGTAAGAAATCAGTGAGAATTTCATGTTGAACCTCCTATAATAACCTTCCAATCCCATGAATGATCTCACATCATATACATTCTTAGGAACTACCCATTCTATGATGTCCCTTGTATTTTCTGCATCTATTGCAATGCCCTCCTTGGAAATAACATGTCCCAAGTAGTGTACCTTAGTCTGGAAGAAAATGCATTCATTGAGTTTAGCATACAACTAATGTTATCTCAACAACCTGAACACTGTTGCCAAATGCTCGACATGGTCTTCTTCATTTTTAGAATATACCAATATGTCATCAATGAACACTATAACAAACTTGTCCAAATAAGGACACAATACACTCTTCATCAAACACATAAATGTAACTGGGGCATTAGTCAAACCAAATGGAACTAGAACAAATTCCTGATTCCCGTACCTAGTCCTAAATGCAGTCTTGTAGATGTCATGATATTTGATGTGTACCTGATGATATCCTGATCTCAAGTCGATCTTAGAGAACATTGTTGCTCCCTTCAGTTGATCGAACAATCATCAATCCTCGGTAATGGGTACCTGTTCCTGACAGTCACTTTGTTAAACTTCTTGTAATCAATGCACAATATGAGAGTGCCATCCTTCTTCTTCATGAAAAACATTGTTGTGCCCATGGCGATACACTTGCCTAATGTACCCTTTGTCAAGCATCTCTTTCAGCTGTAAATTTATTTCTACCAACTTAGGTGTGCTCATCATGTAAGGTGCTTTCGATGTTGGATCTTCTCGTGGTACCAACTCAATAGAAAAGTATACTTCCCTGTGAGGAGGCAACTCTAAAATATCTACTGGAAACACATCCTGAAACTACTGCAGAACTGAATACATGTTTAACACATCTGCATCCTTAACACATATTCATCCTTAACTCCCTTACCTATGTGAGATATGAATTTCAAATAGCACACACCCTTTCCTGCGACTACACTTGGCCTGCATGGTTGTCACCATCCTATTTTATGTGGATTTATTATTTCCTTGTAAGACTCTTAGTTCCCCATTGCCATCCAAACACTCAATATATTTGTCATAACAATCCACCTTTGTCTTGTGAAGACATAACCAATCCATACGCAATAGCATACTATATGAACCCAATGGAAATATGTTCAAGTGCACTGTTGTAGGCATGCCATTCGACTCAAATGCACAAGATCTTACCCAATGGTGAACTCTTTTATTTGTACTTGTATCTAGCTACATTAACCAAGATTATGCATCCATTTCCTTAATTAAACTACACTTATCCACCAAGTCAGGACTAAATAGAAATAAATTAATCACAAAGCTCAATGTCCATCTCAATGATAGAAGCCTGGTGATCTACCTGCCTGTTCTCCATGACTGCATAAATATGAGGAATTATCTTCCCAACATCCCCAACAGTCTTCACCTCATGTGCACTATATATTTGAGGCCTACCACCTTGATTCTGTGGACAATCTCTCTTAATATTCTCCTCACCGCATGTCCAACACTCCAATCGTCACGTACCATTACATCCATGCTCCTGTTGTGGTCTATGTTGTTGTTGTGGCCTATGTCCCTGTCTAGTTGCATTAAAAATATTTTATGGTGCCACAGTTTATTTCTCTTCTACAGTATGAGGCCTTGCTCTCTTAGGATGTCATTTACCTTTACCTATGTCCTTCCCTTTGCATCCTTGCTAAGATTCATTCTTATGCTTTGACTCTTCATATCAGTGCTTCAGCTTCCCATTAACTTCCTCAAGTGACTGAGGCTCATCATACTCAATCCAATATATAAATGCTAATGGAAAACCATTGAAAAATCACTAAAATTTATCCTTCTCGTCCTCAAGATATGGTACATACCTCAATAGCTCCAAGAACTTGGTCTTATATTCCTCATATGTCATTAATCCCATCTTTAGCTCATAAATTTATTTGGCCTTACTGTCATATTACCTTTCTGACAAGTACTTCTTCCTGAAAATTATTTTTAACTCATTCCAACTCAATTCCTTTGTCCCGATGTCTCTGATCTGCTATACATCTTCCCACCAAATGTCTTATTTACCTTTCAAGCTAAAGATATAAATCATGGCCTTCATGTTTTCAGTGTACTCATACAACTTAAAGAATTTGTTCATCCCAAGTATCCAAGCCTCTGCATCTTTTAGATTCTTCAAGTCCCCATCAAAATTAGGTGGCTTTGATTTCTAAAATTCATCTGGAAAGTATCCCTTTTCACTCATCCTCTAAGGATGATACTGATGATGATCATGAGGTATATCTGAACCAGAACTACAATGGTACCTATACTCATCACCCCTCCTATCCAGAGTGTCCAACAACCTGCCATTTTTCATTGTATCAACTATGTTTGACCTGTGTCTACCAGGAGACCTACTGCCATATCCCCCATTAGTTTTTTCCTCTTTTCCATGATTGATCCGAAGTGGACCTTGCTACTGCAATTCTGATAAGTTCTGAAGAAGTATTGCAATCACATCTACTTGTTTGTCTTGTGCCTATATGATCCCATAATTGTATGCCTTACAACTCCTTATTTCTTCCTTTAGGATTCTCAACATGTCTTCCAAATAAGAAGATCACCCACCACATTGCTCATCTAAATAATAGGGAGAGTATTTGTAGTCTACCATATTGCTACTCATTTTGATACCTTTCCTACAAAGTATAATATGTCAGCTAAACCAAATCATAAATAACCAACGTACCTCAATGTAATTTGGGGAGGATACATCATCTGCAAGATCATCTAATTAGCGTGATACAAGTATAAACATAATTATAACATCATATAAACATATAACAAATGAATGTATCAATCACATAAGCATCATTCTAGCTCAAGTTCAGTCATCAATGCATGACCATACCAAATACACACCATGACCTAATGCATGACAATCTCAACCATACTAATGCAAACTTGACCACATGTACCCACCTGACATGTATAACCAAGCATGAATGACCAATGCATGTTCAACATATTAGATCATGTAAGAAAGCATACATGGAAAACACTGAAGCATGATCAATATGTAACCTAGCATAAATAAGAAATGTATGTACAACATGAAGAAACATGTAAGCAAGTGTGCACGGAAAATACATAAGCATGAACCACACATAACCAGTCATACACTCATGATGACATGTTGACAACAACACCATCAGCCCTTCGATGGTGACACCATTGCAACCGTGCAAACACAATGTGGATGCAACAAGAACATACACCACAGGTATGAGAAACACATACGAAACTGACAAAAAATCATGACCAACACATTTCCCATCTAGTCCAAGGGTTGAACCATGCTATGATACCACTCTATAACACCCTCTTCCCACAACTACCCAAGTAACTGTCCAACCAAATTAAACATGTGACAAGAGGCTACTATGATCATATTAAACCTCCTAGGTGACCTTAAGGAAGCGGAATCGATGTAAACTCTACACACGGACCTTGTACATCAACAATAACACCCCAGGAGCCAACCTAACCATTTAGGCATGCTTCCCCTGGGTCCCATTTACCTATTTAGCTTCTGGGCCTCTGCACGCATGCACAATCTTGCAAGCCAATGTCTATGAGGCTCTAGACACATGCATAAGGACACATGCCAATGTCCAAGGACTAAATTACTCAGTGTTGTGCCAGCGTCCCCAGGATTTTAGCTACAATTTCAAAACCATAACCCAATTCAGTTCCCAAAATTTCATGACAAGTTCAAAGTTGAATTATAATGACCAAACAATGATATATTTACAAAACCATCAATGAGGACTAGACTGGACCCCTACTAGCCATGAGAGGAAATCAAACATGTCACAAACATGAAAGCTACAGGTGTAACAACAAAATGAAGCATTGGGGTATCATACTTATTTGAGAATCTCTAATAAGCATTTATACCTTACATCATTAGCCGCAATACCATCTGTTTGACCATAGATACATTATGCATTCATTTACAATTAAAAACGTGGAGAGAGCCATACATCATCACTATTAAAATACATTATTATAACCAACATAATAACAAAAAAATACCACAGATACAATAGCCATAGAATCCACATATAAACCAATACATTTATATATCAAATGCCAAGGAATGTGCTTCTCATTAATGAATGTAAAAACCAACTAGAGATGGGACTTCCACGTTGCACTGGACCATAGATAGGCTGAGCCAAATATCTCTTCAGTCAATCACCCTCATTCCATATTCCAAGCATAAATGTGGGACTCAAACCGAAATAACCAACCTAGATATCATGAGGCTACACCACCTCACCCTCATCAATAGAAACCAAGCTTTACGGTGATCCACACCGGATCACTAGGCCAACATAATAAGCATGTCATAACCGACTTTACCATGATCTACACACGATCACTAGGTCAACACAACCATAGATACCATCATATTCTCTCTGTCTACACCATGAGGAATTTCCTTGTCTCCTACACTCTCAGGCTTTACTACAATCAACAATTTGAATTAGGGATCACTAGGCCCTAAATCGAGACATACTCTCCAGGCTTTACTATATATCCCAACTTGGGATTCCTAGGCCTAATGGAGAGAAAACCACCTCTATGATTTACCGTATATCCACCATTCACCAGTCTAGGATTCATAGGCCCACAGAGGAAACACACTATCTAAATTTACCACAACCCACAGTCTGATTCAGGGGTTACTAGGCCATGTGTTATATCAATTTGAAGATCCACCCCACTCAGCTTCGAATCCATCCAACAATTTAGCTAAACCAAAATATGAGAACTCCATACACTAGTACATTTGGGGGAAATTCTGACACTTGGTTCCGACGCTTTTGACCAAATGTCGGAAATTTCCCCAATTTTTTTCAATCCCGCCCGAAACCATCGCTATACCAACGTTTAGAGAAAAGTGTCGCAATACCGACACTTAGACAAAGTGTCGCAATTGCGACGTTTGGAGGAAGATGTCACAATTGAGACACTATGCCCCAAAGCATCGCTATTGCGACGGCTGCCTCCAAACGTCGCAAGTGCGACACAATGTCTAAGTGTCGCAATTGCGATGTTTGGAGGCATCCGTCACAATAGCAATGCTTTGGCCACCGTCGGTATAATGAAACTTATATGCACACTACATAAAAATTATTTTATTAAAAACTACATTAACGTATCCGTCGCAATAGCAACACTTTGGCCGCCGCCGGTATAACGACACTTATATGCGTGCTACATAAAATGATTTTATTAAAAACTACATTAACGTCTGATATCACGCGCGCATTCGCCCTCAGCTCTTGCAGAACAACATTATCCCTCAGCTCTTGCAGAATAGCATTCGCCCTCAACATTTGCCCTCATCTCTTGCAGAACAGCATTCACCCTCAGCTCTTGCAGAACAACAATCGCCCTCAGCTCTTGCAGAACAGCATTCGCCCTCAGCTCTTGCAGAACAGCATTCGCCCTCAGCTCTTGCAGAACAACATTCACCCTCAGCATTCACCCTCAGCTCTTGCAGAACAGCATTTGCCCTCAGTTCTTGTAGAACAACATTCGCCCTTAGCGTTTGCCTTCAGGTCTTGCAGAATAGCATTCGCCCTCAGCATTCGCACTCAGCTCTTGCAGAACAGCATTCGCCCTCAGCTCTTGCAGAACAACATTCACCCTCAGCATTCTTCCTTAGCTCTTGCAGAACAACATTCACCCTCAGCTCTTGCAGAACAGCATTCGCCCTCAGCTCTTGTAGAACAACTTTCACCCTCAGCTCTTGCAGAATAGCATTCGCCCTTAGCTCTTGCAGAACAACATTCGCCCTCAGCTCTTGCAGAGTAGCATTCATCCTCAGCTCTTGCAAAATGGTAAGTTTTTACTGCAGGCCCTTCCTCCTATAGTAGGGTTGACTCTATTTGGGTTTTTTTGGTCAATTCCATTGGATTGTGTTAGGCTATAGGGTTCTCTCTAGATGTCTTCCAATTTTTTTTCGGATGAGTTTCAAAGAGGATGTGTAAGATGTGTTTGTGCTTGCATGAATTTGACTCCACCAGTTTCATGAAGTTTAAGCTATGGATTTTAGTTCGACAAACTCATCCATCTCAACACCCAGTAACGAATTTCCATTGGTCTAATCTATATTGAAGGTGAAGTGCAAAGTGGTAGAGAATGGGAGATCGAAAGTTATCAACTTTATCACAAGGGTAGTAATCCAGATCGAAAGTGATGAGCTTTAGTTCTCTAGATTTGGGGATTTTTTGATATTTGGGGATTTTCTGATGAAAAAACAAAGGTCACATCCATACAACCATATCAAGGTCAATGTTGAGATCATTCTCATATAGATATAGGTCACTGATATATAGGGTTAATATCATCATCACTATCCATGGAAACCGAATGGTTACAAAATATGTGATTGTGGTTGGTTCATTTATAATTATTACCCATTTACAGTAGAGCACAGAAACACTAAATATGGCCCGAGCAGAGCCTTTACAACAGGCAATGGAATTGCAGCTGCTTCATCAATAACCAATAGCTCCACTTGAGAGAACTTTTCATAATCTTGGGTCTGAATCTACTGCAGATCAAACAATTGTAGTTATCATTCGTGCTCCAGTATATTAATATACTTTTTACATTGAACTGAAGAAAGGGAAACAAGCAAATGCTAGCCATCATACAATGCTTTGAAATAAGAGTTTTGAGTGACATACTTGAAAAAAATAACTCATCCACTGATATTTATAATCATTTGATTTATTCAAGTTAAACACAATGTCAAGAATCAAGATTCAATACCCTCTATTATCTTCATCACCCAATACAAGATTTAAATTTTTCCCAAAGAAACACTTATTAAATTGGCAGCCATTATTTCTCCCTGCTTTAAAAACCCTACATTTAAATGAAAACAAGCATTGCATTTCAACTACAAAAATCTATTAGTGTTCAAGTGTACATTTGTGCATCACTTGTGTAGGGTATTCCTTTTCCACTTTCACATTATCCAAGAATGTGTGCAGTATAGTTCATATTTTTTGTGATTTAGATTATCTTGAAAAAGGAAAGGTAAATTATTTCCCATGGAAAAGAAGGTTTTCCCTTTTTACTACTGGAAATGGTACAAAAAAGTTCCATTTATACCCAAAACTCCTATGAAACAGGAACCAAATAAAGGCCATGTCCTCAATGGACATCATTTGGCTTTGAAAATGGCCATTGCACCGTGTTGTTTCTTATATTACGTCACGATAGTTTCTTAGGTAATTTCTTGTTTCTTGAGATGAAAATCAACCAAAGAAATTGTGAAGATCCTTTCAAGAAATAAATGACCATTTCTCAATCATATCTTAAATATTTTTTATTTTATTCCGTGGTTTCTTACTTTAAGAGAAATTTGACACTTTTATAAGGAATATAACATAAAAACACAAAATGGGAAGGAATTGATGAGGTAGATGACCTTTAGTTGTTGTCAATTAAGAATTGATAATACACGATGCATGTTATGTACTACAAACTAGATTCCTACCTGGAGTTAGGACATAGAGTATTGAATCAAAGTTGTAGTTTCTAAATTCTTGTATTGGTTCATCAATCTTGAAATTCAGACATTGCATGTCTTCATTGCTTCATGTTTGAATAATTTGCATTATATCGTACAATAGGAAATTAGGAATTATGATTATTATTACTTTATGGATCTGTTAAGTTACTTTTAAGTTTGCATGGTTTAGTGTGAAAGTATTCTTGTGTGCCCCTAGGCCCAGGTGAAGGAATGCCAAGGAATGAGAACCCTAGTTTTTAAATGGTATTGTTTCTTATACCCAAAAACCCCTCAACATCACTTCTTATTAGTTCTTAACAATAATGTTGTAAACAATTTGAGAATTGATATAGCAAAATCTCGCACTTCTCAAGATAAAGTCCTAAAGCTAAAGTGTGATACCATGTGTAATTCAATAGCCCCATTGTCACCTCACCAACCTCTTTTCACTTCGGGCTAGCTCTCCTCCAACTCAAGGGGGGTTCTCCCTAGTAGATGTTAGGGATCTAATGGTCCAAACAAACCAAGTCAAGATCCCCCTAACTCTCTATGTTTACTACTATCAATCAAAATATTGAACAATAGGGTCAGACATGCATCCTGAAGATAAAATTGCCAGGGTATTTTTGGGTAATTTCAAAGGGAAAGTCCCCAAACACATATAATCAAGGAATTATAACATGATTTCAAACATTAAATATCAACAAATTCTTTTAAAGGATATTTAAAGGAAAAAGGTGATGGAAGATAGAAAGTGCCTTACTTAAATGCTCTAAGGATTTTTCAATAGTTGCTCCAAAAGCTTCACTTCAAGGCCCTTCAAGATAGTCTCCAGCAATGTTATACCATCAGCTTCAACAATTTTGCTCCAAAAATGTCCTCAAGGTCTTTACAACAAGTTTACTAGAATTTGCTCCAACAATATATTCAATAAGGTCTTCATTGTCAACTCGTCTCTTGTTTAGGTGCCTTAATGTGCAATGACATGTTTCCAGGACTGAATTCAATGCAAGGCATATTTGAAACTCTAACTCTGTCTTCCGGTGTCTTATTAGAAATTATTTCAGTTTTCTTTTTGTGTTTTCAAGTTAGATATTGTTTTCAAGTTTTTACATTTATAATTTTATTGCAATGTGGCAGACTGATCAGGGTAGTACAGGAACAACCCTGAGACAAGATGATCGTGGAAAGAGGCCAGTGGAATAACATGTAAAGTGCCAGCATTTCTCTATCTTCGGGTATTTTAGTTATTTAAATAATTGAAATAATATTAATTTTGTTCAAATATGCAGACACCTAGCCATGGTACACCTGATGATTCCCTCTTTGAGGAAGAGCTTTCTTCATCCCTATCTCCAGCGCTCTTGTTGCAAAAAAATGCACAAGATGCAAGGTCATAATTTAATACTTTGATAGACGCGCCTCAAACACCTGAAACAGAAGAGAGGATAAAAAAAATTATGACCCAAATAGAAACATATCAGGTAATAATAAAAATTCAAAAGGATATTTTTTTTGTTCTGCATGAGATGAATTGTGATAGTTTGATTTTTAATTTTTACATTGACTAAACTAACAAAAAGTTCTTTTGTATGTAGCGTTTTCTGGCATTTGCTGAACCCGATGTTGGTGGTAGTGGGACACAAGGGCAAGAGATTGCCCAAAAACCCTCTCGTACACCTTCTACTCCTTTAGGTGCCAGCCAAGAAACACACCCTGCCCAAGCAGACACCCAGCCAACCGCTGAACGTGTTGGCAATGATGAGGCTGATATGGCCAACTACATTATTTCGTTTCCTGGAGCTACACGTGTCAGCTCCACAGGGACCATTAATGGCACGTTTTTGGTGAACGATGAAGGTGTCCCTATAAAGCACGTACAACTCCCAGGTAAATTTTAATATTTTAACTATTTCATGTACTCTATCTAAAACATATTTATCATGATTTTTATTTTTAAATTAATGATAATATATATTTTTTTCTGTGTAGGAAACAATGAGTTCTACAGGTTTTTGGAGAGCCATGTGTTGGTAATTTTTGGCCCAACCATACACACAAGGTGGAATTCCCAGAATTCCAACTTGAAAAAAGAACTTCTAGATTATCTAGAAGCCCTTTTTGGGGTCGGCACATTTGACAGAACAACGATGGCTTGGGTAGCTGGCAAATATTTTAAATATACCAGGGACACCTATAGGATGCAATTGCAATTTAACCCTAGATACGAGCGTCCTCTTACAGTTCCAGAGAGTGAGTGGAGAGAACTCATCCATGACGGAAAAGAGAAAAGGGCAAAGAAAGAAGGAAAAATGCCAACTGGACCCGCAAGGTAAATTACAACTTTAATTCAATAGCTTTAATTTTCTTTATGTCTAAAATAAAAGTGTGCTACATCATATCTGACTTCAATCTTTTGATGCTAGGTTTCTTGACACCTTGAAGGCAACCAAAGCTAGGATTGAAAAAAAGGGCCATCACAAGCTAGGCCAGGGCGGCTACTTGAAATTAGCCGCAAGAATTGTAATTAAGTAGCTAAAAATATTATAATTATTTGTATTTCCTTCCAATGTTTTTGTAATCCTATCAAATATGATTAAAAATACACAATCATATGTAATGTAGGGTGATGACTTCGGAACAGAAACTATAGAGGAAGATAAAAATATCGCTTTCCATTTCGGCTATCAAGCCGTAGTTGAACGTCGCAGAAGCTTGGGGCGGGTCCCAAGATCCAGAATGCCTGATAAGGTAAAAAATTAGCCTTTCAATATGTTTGTTTTCATCCATAAATTTAATGTCTAACAACTTTGTTTAAATCAGGGGAGCAGCACTACAGACGAGGCAAATAACCTAGTTTTAGAGCCAGGTGTAGATGATCCTCACGTGCAACCTAATCATTGTAGTGGGGACTAGGCTGACAATGCTACTATTAGTGAGGGCCGTGACGGTAATTAATTTCCACTTATATTTTTTTCTAATTATACCTTAATGGTTGTCCTTATAACGTTTTTTTTTAAATGACAGAGAATGTTTCCCTTGAGGATCTTACTACCAGAGAGGAAGATAGGGCAACAGTCCCAACGACGACAACTGGTGCACCAAGTAAATAATCTCATTGCAATTTTTTTTATTAATATTACCGAACTATTTCAATGATATTTAAAAATTGACAATTAAAATTTAATATTATCTGTTTCTGTAGGCGATGCCCCGTCACTGGATGAGACCAGACATCGTGACTACGCAACTAGGTTAGCAGTGTGGGTCGAAAGGCATGAAATAGGAGCAGAGCATGATGATATTGATGATGTAATTATGAGCTTTAGAAATAGGAAGAAGAAAAATAAAATTTGATAATGTAAAATATTGTATTATTATAAGACAAAAGTTACCATACTTGGAATGTTTTTTGCGTTATATAAAAAACTCATTTATCATACTATTTTTATGTCAAGCATTAATTTCAATGTTTCCTTGCGTACTTTTTGTTGAATTTTTTTTATTAGTTATTGAATATTTTTTTTTATGCTCATGACAGTAAAAAATGAAATATAGATTGGGTATTGGGGAATTGAGAGTGATGTGAGGGGGAGGGGGCATAAGAGCTTCCACCTTCACGTGGTTGGCCCTGTTTAGTAGAGAATAATTTATCGGAGCGATTTAATCTTGGAGAAAACCTCCCTCCATCCAACGTAGCAACAAAAAAGTCACTATTGACTTAGTTGCTACTCTTTCAGATTGTGGGAGGCTTGTTCCAAGTTCACGCGACTCCAATAAATTGTTCTTGAAACGAAGAGGAGCTTATTTAGGTATGTTTTGACATTTTCAACATTTGTTCTAACATTATCATAAGAATGCATATTAGAGTAAAAAATACTACATCAATTACTTGTATTTATTGTATAGATAATGATGGATTTTAATTGACTTGGCAGTGCAGGTACAAATCCTCTTGCATCATGAGCAATACAACTTGTCAACCAGGGTCATGTCCAGGATATTTTTGCTTGTGCGCTTGACCAGGTTCGTAATGTCACATTTTGTAAGTTCCTTTACAGTTCATAATTCAATATTGAGCTTGTTCACGATTATTATCTAGGTTTTTTGTATGTGTTTTTTCATCTATTTGATTGTAAGCAACTATGCATGTTTCCTGTTGTTCACTATGATTTCTCCCATTACCACTCCCAGGATGAATCTGACTTTATTTTTACATAGGTTACTTTATTGTTACTATGATTTATCCATTTACGATTTCATAGGTTACATCATGTAAAGTTGTCAATCTCAGGTTGGTGATGAGCTTTAGTTCTCCATATTTGGGGCTTTTATGATATTTTCTCCCTCATGTCATTCCTGCATCACCTCGTTGTTTGAGCATGCCAATTGTCTACCACTTGTACCAATTGGCACATTTCAATCTCTGAGTGGTGCCACATTTCACCTATTTTCGGCCCACTTGACCACCTGAAAAAATCAAATCCACACACCATGTGTCTTTATCATGGAGTGCCACATGTCCTAGATATTTAGGCCGATAGGCCTTCTGTTATGAAAGAGATCAATTTTTTTTTTCGTCAACACTTCTTATCTAGGCACGACACCTGTTACTTTTTTAATCTGACGGTCACAGTCTCTCGGGTTACCTTCTAGGTTTGAAATACCACTGGTTTCTGGTATATTTCCATGGAATCGTTCTGAAAATACTAGCAACAATCCACACACCTGCAACCGTCGACAGACCTGTCGTTTTAGTAGCTGCATTTCTGTAACTGCCAATACACCTGCCGTTTTAGTTGCTGCATTTCGGCAGCTTCCAATACACCTGCTGTTTCATTCTCCTGGAATCTGTGTATGCACATTTTTCATATAATTTTATCACGAAGTTGGCTGCAGTGCTTTGACATGCCTTTGAATATTTTTGCAGGTTAGAAGACATTTCAGGCCAGAGCTATTAAATAGACTTGATGAGATAGTTGTATTTGATCCTCTTTCTCGTGATGAGCTCAGAAAATTTTATAGACTACATATGAAAGATGTAGCGATTCGTCTTGCAGAGAGAGGTGTTGCTTTAGGGGTTACAGATGCTGCTCTGGATCTTGTTCTTCAGGAAGCCTATGATCATGTAAGTAATCACTTTGTTTTGCTTTCTTTCTTATTCAGAGTCTATCTTGCCAGGGGATGTGCCCGTTATGGTTTGTTATGAGACCGTTGTCAATTTCATCACCGTCCCTCATAATATGTTTGATTGTGTTTATAAATAATAAACAATTATTACACCAAACAATAAACAATTAATTGTACTATGAGTAATATGATATCTTGAAATAATTTCATTATAATTTCATAACCTCTGCTCTCACTTGGTGGTGTCTATATCACTAAGTGTGTCTTCTTTAAAATTATAGTTACAGCAGACAATGAACAATCAACTGCACTGTGAGTGATATCTTGTAATAATTCTTATTATAATTTCCTAACCTCTACTCTCACTAGGTGTCTATATCACTAGGTGTATCTATTTTTAAATTATAGTTTCAATGGTAGATAAATTGTTATCTTAAAATTATAGCTTTGATGGTGATACCTTGTGATTGATAATGCAGTTTGAAGCAGATTTGGATTTGACTAATATAGTCTCAGGAACCTCTGAGAATACAAAGGTTGTGATTGATTACAGGGCACTACCTATAGTTGTGGAACTTCTTACCTCTGGGAATGATAATGTTCGAGAACAAGTAGCACGTTTATTTTAGAGGAATAAAATTATTCTTCCCAACTATCTTTATATGTCTGTAATTTTGGAATTTGATTTAAAAAACTAGTACCCAACTTTGAGTTCAACTGCAGTTTGCAAAGGCTGCCTGGGGTTTTTATATTGTTGAGACTACAACATTGTGACCTTGCCCTACCAGTGAGCCTTCAGGTGCTTGCCCAAAGTTTGAATGACACGCTAATTAAATGATAAGAAATGCTACATGGGCTCTGTCAAATTTTTGCCATGGTAAACCCCAACCACTATTCGAACAGGTAAGAAGAATACATTTTCTGCCTCTTTTTCTTAGTTCGCAGATACTGTGGATTTTTTTTATAGATCTTGGTGCTTGGTAGATTTGGACGTAATATGGACCTAGGTGCTTGTTCATTACAATGACTCTGTCATCGGGTTTTAGAAAATGCTCAGAAATTTGGGTTTCACAAGGGGATTAACCTCGCTTGCAATTATCGATTATCAATCACATTCAAAAAAAGTCTTTTGTAGCATTGCTGAGCTCTTTGTAGGTGAATTTCCGAGGCAATTTCACAATATCTGAACTAAATTTGTCTGTCCTTTTCAATACTCTGTGCTTGTAATAGAACCAGGCAAACAATCTAGTGGCCAATGCAACAACAACAACACCTCTTGTTGCAATGCCTGCAATTCACCCTCTCTTCATGCATGAATGACTATGGCACCCTCTTTTGTGAACAGGTACTAGTTTCCATTAGGATCGTGGAATTCAACATCCAAAATAGTATCAAATTCCACTGCAATAGTATTCCCTGGCGAGGGAAATAGTTCATTGAGACCTATTGGACTCATCACCCCCAAATAGCCTCCAGGGCTACCCAGAGTGTGATCATATCGAGCAATAAAAAATGCTGATCCATCCCCAATTGAAACAAGAATAGGACCCACATTGGTTATAGAAAATGAGAAACACGTTTTGAAAGAAAAATAAAATTTTGTATTAGGGTCCATAAATCTAACTGCTCTATTGTACAATGCCCTACCTGCACTTCAAATTGGTACTCCCAACTCCATGCTAAGGCTCACTGTGCCATTCTTCATATGAGCATCTTAACCTGAAGTTTGATTCCAAAAAACCCAAGTCCCCCGTTATATGCCCAAGACCTCTGTTACAACGAGTAGAGTTCTGAGCAAAATACTTCACAATAGGAAGAAAAAGAAACATCGCAAAATTGCTCGCTTTAGACTGATAATTTTCTGTGCAAAAATTCAACTGTGGACAGGAAAAACATAATATCAAACACAACCAATCCACAATGGAATTTGAACATGAGGATTTATAACCAGAGAAAACCCTCTCCAGGTTAAAAAGAATTCCGGAATGGCTTTAAGATTCTAATTTCTACTAATGAGCACTTACAACATCATAACAATTACTGTCACAATGAAATCTGCTGGAAGCAAATCCCTTGTACAGTTTCTACATTTCCACAGTGGAAGCAAGAATCTTGCTATCTCTCATGATCTGGTTCTATGGTTAGATCCTTTGCTATGGCTGTCTTGTTCTGCTAAATGTGAATCTGTCTTCGCTTTGGCTCTAGTTCTCATTTAGGATCGTGGCTAGCTGATCTTGCTGTGGCTTTGACTATACAAACTTGTTCAATAGTAAAATGTTGACTCTACTATATATAGGAGCTTCAATGGGTGCTCTCAAACTGCTCTACTACAGTAGTTGCACTCTCAATGGACTTCTACAGCAAATGAAACCATCAATCTGCTTTGTTACAATGATGGCTCACGTCAACAAACTGTGCTACAACCATTGGCACCATGAATCTTCTCTCTACTTCATCAAATGGTTGGCACCATCAACTGAATTTGTGCTCCTCGAGGTGATGACAGTGGCAAACACTTTTTTGGGCAGCTTTGTTTTGTCTCTGATTCAAGGCAGAACTATGTTGGCCTTGTCTTTTTAGTCATTGGAACTTAGTTCTCTCATATTTGCCATCCTATCCCCAGTTTTCTACCGATAAAGACATAACTTCACGATATCAAAATTGACTATTTTTGGCCATTTATCTTTAGTAATGGTACAAATTTAATTTGGTGCATTCGTATAGTATCTGAAGATCACTCTCAAGCTGTTATTCAGTATTTTAGCATAACTATTACATTTAACTTCCATGCTCTAATATTTATATCAACCACAAGCATTCTTAAGGTAGTTCCACGTTTGTGAAGAAGAAGGAATGCTTCTGAGAGCTTCTTATCATAGTGGTACAATTCTGTTCGCAGTTTATCTTTTATAAATCTCCAATTTTCCAAACGTAGTAGAGACTACACTTTGCATCTCAAATTTTGGACAAATATGTTTAGTATTCTACATAAAATGCATTAAGAATACAATGTTGTGTCTACTAAGCACAAATAATTGTTGTACTGAGTCATCTAAACATCTTGACATCCTCGTTTTATATTCCTTTTCTATTTTAGAAAATTTTCCTCTGCTATGGAAAATGTAATTATATTAATATTTTTCCATCGATATACGGATTGGATCTAATTAGATGTAAACCCTTGCTACATTGGTTATTTGAATGGGTTAGAATGTGCATTGTTATTTGTTTCTTTTTAAATACATGCATTACCACTACGCGAGATCTTTGCATTAATTTTGAAATGTTGAGATCTTTGCATTGATGTTGCCTCTGCTTGGTGGTGTCTCTAAGATTGAGCTGATCCAAAGGAAATGGATGTGCATCAGCGATCGATTGCTCTATGCTAGTACTGTAATCCAAATCCTCTAGCATGCAAACGAGTGCTGCAACAATTATATCTAGGAGTAATCGTTTTTTTCTCACCTTCACTTTAGGCTTGGAAAACTTTGTTCCAGATTTTTTAGCATTTGACTCACCTGATAGATAGTGATCTATGTGGGCATTTAAGGCTATATTGGTTGTAGATGAGAAAGATATAAAAATAGGACAAACCTTTGGTATCATGGCCTCTGGAAGAGATCCTGGATTCCCAAATTCTTCGTTCTTCCCAGGATCTGCCTTGCTCTTCTCCAAAGTTTGGATCTGCCTTATAGGCTCCTGCCTCTTCTACACTGCTTGATTTGGAGCACCTCCATTATGATATCAAATCATCCGCTACTATTAAATGACACAGTTCCCAGATGCTTTGATAGACTTGCCTTTTGGGCACTTCACCGCGAACCAAGTTTTAAAATGTCACAACCCACTTGATATTTATCCCTAGCAAAAGTGTCACATGTGAAGATCAGGATTTTGATGAAGTGAATACCTTGGTAAAGAGAATTTTTTATTACTTATGTATTCGGCCCAACAATATATATTTTGATGCACTATCATTTTTAACCATGTGCTGAAAAACATACAAAAAACTATGTTTTTAGTGAAATTTAAGTTCACAAGAATCGATGCCAGTAAAAATCTAGACCTTGCTCCCAGCTTACTGGTAAAAGGCGGTACTCATATTTCATGCAAGTAATGGAATGCCTTTTTCGTTGTTTTATCTCGTCTTATTCGAACTTCCAAGTCTAGCATCAATGATTGTCTTATGCTTCAGAAAAACAGTATTATGCTTTAGAGAAGTGTATCTACTTCTTATTATATTTCTTAACTTCCAAGTCTAGCATCAATGATTGTCTTATGCTTCAGAAAAACGGTATTATGCTTTAGAGAAGTGTATCTACTTCTTATTATACTTCTTAACTTCCAAGTCTAGCATCAATGATTATTTTATGCTTCACACATAATCTAGTTTTCATTATACTCCTTGAAACATTTTTTATTAGTTGAATGAGACAAACTTAAAAGGAGTAAGCTAATATATTAGCAAAAGGATTTCTTTCACAAATCTAAGATTCTTATAGGAATTCAATGGAAATTTCAGGCATCACCTGAGTAATCTTCAGTGTCTGCAAATTTTGACATCCAGAGAGAAGTTTGTTACAAAATTAGGCAACTCCTACTTGAAAACATGTTGATGTTGATGCGTAGCAATCTCCTTCATTTATAGCCATGTGTTGGAATATTTGAAAATTCCAGAATAACAATGGAGAGAGTAATACTCTCCTCTTCTAACACACAGAAAATATTGAAATTTCTTCACTGGAAACAGAGTTACAACACTTTGAAAAATTTCTATTCCTTCAAAAAAAAACTATTACAAATTCTTCCTCATTGAGAGGGATTACAAAATGTGACTGCTGCAAAACGCTGTGCACTCAAAATTCTTCTCTGTCTCTAAAACTACGCACTGTTGTGCTCTTCAAAACACTTACACTGCTTCAAAACACTTACACTGCTATTGTGTGTAATAATAAACTTTACAACTACATTTCGAAACAGGCTCACAACCCTTTTCTTTTATATGCAACGCATATATTAAAAACATAAGAAAACTATGCAAATAAAAAATCTATTAAAATGCTCTTGGGGTCCACAATTTATAAATGTTTTAATATATATATGAAATATATATATAAAAAATATATATGTCGCATTTTGTTTTCAATAAAACTATTCCTCCGCGCGTTATATAAAATAAAACAAATAACAAAACCTTTGTCAAAAATTCAAACGAACCCTTTAGCCGTGGAGCCCACCGGACTTCAAACGTTGATAAACCATAATTCAAACCAAATTCGGATTCCAAAATAGCCTGCTGACGTCGGCCAATTTTGTGATGCGAAAACCAAATGAATTATGCCCTAATCTTTTTCGGGTCCGAATTTGGGCTGGCATACGGAGAGAGAGTTGTGACGCGAATTTCTTATCAAATTCGCCCTAATAATTTTCAGGTCCGGATTTCCACTGCTCGAGCGGCCCAAACAAAGATCCACTCCAATCAATTTTTGTTACGTGTCCTCCTCTGGCTTGTCATATCAATCGCATTAAGTTTTAACGTCGTTGTTCAATCAATCGCATTAAGTTTTAACATTGTTCAAGATCGGACCTCCACTCCTGTTAGCGATTCCGCATGCTCCAATATGATCCAGCCTTCAGCTCTCACCAATGATATTTATGACGGGCGTTCTTCGATGCCATTGCAGTTGAGTCGATAAAATGGCGTTTCGCTATGGTTTCTCAGACGAGCTGCAACCTTTGAATTGCAGATGCTCTCTGGTTGCTGGGTTACACTGCCTGCTCACTGTGACGGGAAGGAGAAGCCAGCTGAACTGCTGCTTAGACCTTGCTGCAAATATGCATTTCTCTCGGTCTGGTCTATGTCTGTCTTCCTTGGTTTCTTGGAATCCTGCTTCTCCGTCTTGTATTATGCCCACTGCTGAGACTACACCCATGCCTCGCATGCGTCAAAGGATGCGTTGCCGCAGGGGTAGCACCAGAGGCCAACCCCTGTGCGCTCCCTCCATCCCCTCAACCGAGTCGTCTTCCCAATCAAGTGATTATTACGCAGGCTGCTATCCAAACACTAGAAGTGGGCGGGGTCGGGTTCTAAGATATGGCCACGGTATGGGCTCCCATGCTCCTCATTTCCCCACCGCTTCACCTTCTCCCACAACGCGCACTGCGCTTTTTTCCTTTAATTTCTCTCTGAACTGCCCATGAATCACAACTTCAATCACCGTGGTTTTCCGTGAAGAGGCCCAAGTGGAGGAAAAATGCACCCGTCCGGCAGGTTTGAGCTTAGAAAAAGCCCAGCTTTCGGGCCTTCAGGAGGGGAGCGGTGGCGTGAATGTGCAAGAACCAGATGCTCAATATCCTGGACCTTCCGTGTCTGAAGCTGCTCTCGCTGAAGGATGGTGTCGAATTGTCAAAGAACCACCGGATGAGTAGCCGATTCTCTTTGATTTGGTTTTCTTGCTTTGCGGCCCACTTAATTGGGCATGTTTTTGTTTATATTACTGTGTTGTACCTCTATTTTATTTTTGAATTCTGTAAACAATGGTTCCCCTGCGTGGGAAATACGTTCAAGACTGGTTTCCCCATATGAGGGCAGTCTTCTTTTTTGATTTTTTGACAAATTTGCCATAAATCTGGGCAATGTTTTTTACTTCGGTCATGCTGTAATTTTATTCCCACTGTTAATAGATTAACCTTACTTAGAAAAAAAAAAAGTTACCCTGTTTCTATTTTAAACCTGTTTTTTGAAATACAGAGCCATGTTTATATGATTGTTTATAGTCGAAGCACAGCGGGGTGGTTTATTATATTAATATTTCACGGTCTAATTATGTTCATAACAATTGGAACACCCACAATTCATAACAAATATTGGAGATTTACTGTCTTGTTTTAAAGTTTCACTTTTATGTTTGCCGAAGGATGGTGCCGAATTGTCAAAGAACCACTGGATGAGTAGCTGCTTCTTTTATGTTTTTCTTGCCGTGTCACATAATCAAAGGCTTTTTGCTTATAATATCGTGTTAGACTCCTCTCGTTTTATTTTGTTCTGCAATAATTTGGGACTGCCAAAGAGATTAAACAGTATCTTCTGTATAAATGCAACCAATTAAAAACTAAGCTAAAGACTGCTTCGTATGAGGGAAGTCTTATTTTTTGATTTTTTGATGGATAAATGTACATAAGTCCGGGCAATGTTTTGATTTCAAATGTGTTAATTTATTCTAATCATAATAGATTAACTTTATTTAAAAAAATGTTGCTCCCCGTTTCTATTTTAGTCTCATGAAATACAGAATGTGTTTATACATTGCTTAGTCTGGAATGTGGTGGTTTAATATTATATTATTATTGTCACTAATAGGAAAACATAATAATGCACGTTGCCATGTTTCTATGAACGTTAAAATACAGAGCCATGTTTATAAAGATTAAGTTAATGAAGCAAATGTCAGTAGTTTATTATATTAATATTTCACGGTCGAATTGTGTTCATAACAATTGGAAAAAAAAAATATTGCCCTATTTCTATTTTAAAACTATTTTTTAAAATACAGAGCCATGTTTATATGATTGTTTATAGTCGAACCACTGCGGGGTGGTTTATTATATTAATATTTCACGTTCGAATTATGTTCATAACAATTGGAAAAAAAAATGTTGCCCTGTTTCTATTTTAAACCTGTTTTTTGAAATACAGAGCCATGTTTATATGATTTTTTATAGTCAAAGCGCTGCGGGGTGGTTTATTATATTAATATTTCATAGTCGAATTATGTTCATAACAATTGGAACGCCCACAATTCATAACAAATATTGGAGATTTACTGTCCTGTTTTAAAGTTTCATTTTTTTTTTTAAATTGAACCCGTCGTCGGTATACCGACGCTTACCGACGCTTTGTAAGCGTCAGTCTTCCGACGTCTTGAACGATTTCCGTTTTCGCTGGTCTTGTGACGTCCGTCGATATTGCGACAGTTCTTCCTAGGGTCGGTATTGCGACACTTTTGGAATGCGTCGGTATTGCGACACTTTTGCAATGCGTCGGTCGTGCAACACTTTTGTACGGCGTCGGAATTGCGACAGCTTAAAAACGTTGGAATAGTGACAGTATAAAAACGTCAGAAGAGCGACGTTCAAAACGTCGGACCACATTTTGTCGGAATTGCGACAGTTTACAAACGTCAGAAGAGCGACGATATCAAAATTTCGGAAGAGCGATGTTAAAAACGTCAGACCAGATTTCGTCGGAATTGCAACAGTTTACAAACGTCGGAAGAGCGACGGTTTGGGAAACGTCAGAAGAGCGACGCTTGTTTGGAAGCGACGAAAAAAGTGTCGGTAGTGCGACACTTTGTTAAGGCGTCGGAATTGCGATGTAATGGAAAACCATGTTTTTCCCATCCTCAAACTGTCGCTCTTACGATGAATATGTGTTGAAATAGCGACGAAGTGGTCGTCGGAAATTGGGCCAAATTTTCTAGTGTTAACACCATGGCTATCTGGATATGGCAAGACTAGGATGAAAACACTATCACACCTGGAAAATCCCATTCCATGACAAAAAAAAACTACATGCAATACAATGCATGCCAAATATAGCAAGGAAAGCACACATGCAAATCGATACCTGTAAAGAATCCCAATGTAGTTGCTTGATCATGCTCTTCCTTCCTTTCTTCTTCCTTCCTCTTGATTTCTTTTTCCTTTCTTGTTCCAATGCCAAATTCTCCAAGAAACTCAAGTGTCCAAGAGAGAGACAGAGAATAATGAGAGAGCTCCAAAACTAAACTAACAAAAGGTACCAACTCCTCATAAGCCTTTTTATAGGTGAGGCCTCTATTTTCTTCATTTTCCATTATTTTCCTTCATTTTCCTCCTCACATGCAACCTTTGACCTTTCATCTCCATTTTATCCTAATTTGCATTATTTTCATAAATAAATGTACCAAAATATGTCATTTTTCCTTTCCAAAGCCTTTTCCTTTGGCAATTTTCTTAGACATTATGAACCGAATGAACACCCACTAGGACATTTTTCCCAAATTCAGCTTGGAATAAGTGTCCCATCAACCATGGCTATTATTTTTAACTTTATTACATGGAATTTTCACCAAATTTATTACAAGAACATAGATCCATAACCATGCATGCCAAATCTGTTATGAAACCAACTCCAAAAATAAAATAAAAAAGAGATCAACACCTTCAAAATCAACCACTTCGAGGGGGAAAACTCCTTTACATTACATAAATGAAAAATTATTAGATGATTCAAATGAACAAACATCATTTATATATATAGCAGTCCATGGGGTGACAATGTAATCCTAGCCGACCTAACAATAATAATGTAAGGGCACAACAATAACAATAGTGGCTTGTATAGGGCATAATAATAACAATATAGGGGCTACATGGGTACAACGATAACAATAAGGGGGCTACACTAACAACAATAAGGGGCTACACTAGTAATATAGGGAGCTAACATGCCCCTCTCCTTAAAAAAAGTGTTGTCCTCAACACTTGAGTAGCTCTTGATGCTTTTGTATAAAATTCTCATCCTCCCATGTAGAATCTTCAATGTGTAAGTTCTTCCACTTGATGAGATACTCTGAAATTGATCGATTTCGTAGTTGTTAAGTTCTTGTTTCCATGACTGCTTTAGGTTCCAATATAATTTTTCCTTCCTCATCAAGTTTTGGAAATATTATTTAAAATGGAAGTTTGTCACTTGTAACCTTATTTAAGCATGAAAAATGGAAAACTAGGTGCACTCGCGAAGAAGCAGGAAGCTCCAATTTATAAATTTGAGACTTCTGCGATTGGTATTTTGTGTAGAAATGTTTTCTAAATATATCACATCCATTGTTGGTAGATTCGACATTTCGAACCAGTCCATTGTGGTTCATCTTCAGGAAAACATCCATGAGTAAGTCAGATCTCACAATAAGGTATAAATAAGAGAAAGAGAAAGGTGAATGGAAATGAAATGATAGGGAGGCTGACCAAGAAATATATTAATTAAAGGTTGACATTAATAAATTAAGAAATTTAATTAATTTTTAATTAATTTTTAATTAATTTAATTAATTTTTAATTAATTTTATTTATTTTAATTAATAAAATTATTAATTAGTAAAAAAATTGTGCAAATTAATGATTTGTATTCCATTCTTTAATATGATTGAAAAATGAATTAATTTATATTTAAAATTTATTATTTAAAATTAATTTAATTTAATTCATTTGTAATGGTATGACAAATATTGTAAAAGTGCGAGGAGAGCAATTAAGGAAGCTGTTGATGAATCTCTCAAAATTAACAAGATAAAAATCTACAAAGCCCTAACTAAAAGGAAAAAAAGGCAATATATTCGTAAAAGACAAGAGAATCTCTTACACCTCTCTAAGGTGGCTCCTAAGAAATTCTAGAGGTAGATTCTAACTAGGAAAACTAAAGATAATAATAAAATTGCTTTACACGACTAGAATTCCTATATTAAAAAGCTTTATGAATCTCCAAATGCCAGGGATTTTGAAACCCTACTCACAATGAAAGAATTTTTCTCATTAGAAGACATTGATTTTGGGGTTAAACACCTGGCGAAGGGGAAGGCTAAAGACATTGAAGGTTACCGGGTGGAAATATTAAAAATTGGAGGTCTT
This sequence comes from Pinus albicaulis, assembly GCA_034641835.2. Lineage (NCBI taxonomy): Eukaryota > Viridiplantae > Streptophyta > Pinopsida > Pinales > Pinaceae > Pinus > Pinus albicaulis. Next base: position 857,585,587 of record CM076576.1, read on the forward strand.
GTCCTCATCCCCCACATCCACAAGCTTTTCAACCAAGCGGTCAAGCAAGGTTTCCCTAAACCTTGGACTCAGAGCCTCATTATCCCTATTTTTAAAAGTGGTGATACATATAACCCTTCTAATTATCGAACAATTATGATCCACCCTCTCTTAGCCAAGTTATATGGTATTATTTTGGAAAAGAAGTTGAGCATTTGGCTTGAAAGTGAAGGTAAGCGGGCTAAAGGCCAAGTAGCTTTTAGAAGGTAGCACTCAACAACGTACCACCTCATTACGCTTAGGATCATTGTGGAGGAATGCCGCAATGATAAGTCTAATCTCTTCTATTGCTTTGTGGACTTTAGAAAGGCTTTCGATACAGTTCCTAGAAATAACCTATGGAATAGATTAGAAGAGCTACATGTTCCTTTCGAGCTAAGAGTAGACGCTATAAGGTTATACGAGAATGTAATTTCCAAGTTAAAGAGCAATGAGGGGTGGTCGAAAGATAATTAAGTGTAATATCATAGTTAAACAAGGTTTCCCCCTCTCCCCTACCCTTTTTGGCATTTACATCGACAAGCTAGAAGGTTGTTTAGAGGAAGCAGGATGTGTTGGCACAGTCTTAGCTAAGATAGTCATCATCCTTCTTCTCTATGCTGACAATATTGTTCTTCTCGCAAGGTGCCCATCTGATCTTGATAAGAAACTTAGACTTCTTAAGGATTTTTTCTCTACCATGGGTATGTTTGTTAACACTGAAAAAACAAAAGTTATGATTATCAAATCCAAGAAGGACACTTATGCTAATTTTATGTATGACAATAGTAACTTGGAGGAAGTGTCTTCTTACAAGTACCTAGGAATTGATATTCATCACAAGCTCAACTGGAACTATAACATTCAGAAAAGTATTAATGGGAGGTGGCAAGATTATTTTGGTCTTGAAAATAATTGTAAAATGGAAAACCTCGTAATGTGGGATAGAAAGAAGTTCCTCTTTGAAACTTTAGTCACTCTTGTTATCTTATATGGATGTGAGGTTTGGGGTTGCAGAATATCTAAGAAATATTGGAGAAAGATTGAGAAAATACAGAAGCGTTTTATAATGTATAACCTTAAAATTAAAAGCAATACACCCCATCCTATTCTCCTTATAGAAGTGGATCTTTCCCCTATCGAGAGCCTAGCTATGACTAGGCTTCTGTTGTACAAGCACAAGCTCAATAGCATAGGAGACCATATAATTCCTAATCTAGCTTTAAATTCCAGCCAAAACCACCTAAGGCTTAAACAAGGTTGGTATAAAGACACCAGGGCCAGGTTAAACCATTGGTAGATCGACAAGAATGTTGCATTGCAAAACATCAATAACATTAAAAAAAATTGTTACTTCTAAGTTCAAAGAAAAAATGTGGTGTGAGAAAGATCTAATAGCTAAAAGAAAATTAAGGTATTATAAGGAGGTAATCAACCCTACCTTAGAAGATCAAAAGTATCTCTCTGTTTTAACTAGCTCAAAGAAGAAAATTAATATAGCCAAGATTAGAATGAACTCTCATGAGCTCCATAGTGAAACAGGTCGTTGGAGAGTTCCTAAAACACCATGGATGGAAAGAATCTGCCATCTCTGTGAGAATATGAACATCGAGGATGAAAATCACTTCCTCTTAGAGTGCCTCGCATACAACCACATTAGAGCTCAATTTCACAATCTTTGTTGCAATACTGACCTTCCTAGCCTTTTAAGATGTCAAAATTATAGTGAGCTCGGGAGGCTTCTCTCCAAGCTTTTTGAGCATAGGAATAAAATATTAAATCAAATTAAATAACTCTTTTCTTTAGGTCCGATAGACCAAAGATTGGTCTCAGTGGACGTTAACCATTGTCATCATCATCATCAATTAAATTAAATTTATTTTATTAATAAAATTATTAATTATTAAAAAAAATTAATTAGATTTAATTTATTTTATTAATAAAATTATTACTCAGTAAAAAAATTGTGCAAATTAAAGATTTGTATTCCATTCTTTAATCTGATTGAAAAATAATCAATTTAAATTTAAAAGTTTTTACTTATAATAATCATAAATTTTTAATAATTTTTAAAGGCTTTATTCCTAATTGTAAATTTAAAAGTTTTTAAATGATTAATTTAAATGAATAAGTAAAATAAATGGGTAATGAATTTATAGGAACAAGTATTTCTTATTAAAGATTAATTAATTGATTTATAGGGAAGGATATATAGAGGATAAAAATAATACATACAAGTGTGAAATGTTTGTAATAATTTAAAGGTAATGGAAATAAATTAATTCAAAATCAATTAAATTAATTAAAAATTAATTGAATTCCTTAATTTATTAATGTAATCTTTTCATTAATTTATTTATTGGTCGGTCTCTCTACCATTTCATTCATCTCTTTATTTCTCCTATTTATATCTTATTGTGAGATTTGATTTACTCATGGATCTTTTCTTGAAGATGAACCACAGTGGACTCGTTCGAAACGTCGACTCTACCAACAATGGATGCAATATATCTGAAAAATATTTCTACAGAAGCTCCAATTTGTATTCCATAGTACCAATATTTTGCAATACCTTGTAAGGACCATAGTACTTTGGTGATAATTTATTATCCTTCTTAGCTTGCTTGAGGGAAATTTGTTTATATGGTTGTAGTCGTAAAAATAACCAGTCTCCTACATCAAACTTCTCTCGCTGCGATGTTGATCCGCTTGTTGTTTCATTCACTTTTGTGTTAAATTTAGGTTATCCTTTAAGAGTTGGAGAACTTTTTGTTGATGCTCGATGTGATCTTACATTGATTGAACCTTATAATTTTCTCTTAAATATAATGTGATGGACGGTGCATGAAATCCACAAAGTGCCATAAATGGGGTCATTTTTACTGCAGTATGGAAGGAAGTGTTATACCACCATTCAGCCAGAGGTAAACACTTGACCCATTGTGTTTGTTTATCAGATACAAAACAACAAAGATATCCTTCCAAAAATTTGTTCACTATCTTAGCTTGCCCATCAGATTGAGGATGAGAAGATGAGTTATTGGATAGTTGAGTACCCAAACAGGAAAATAATTCCGTCCAAAAAATTCCAGTAAAAATGGGATCTTTGTTGCTTACAATAATCTTTGGGTTTCCATGTAGCTTTTGAATTCTTTCCATAAATGAAGTAACAATTATATTTGCTTTAAATGGATGAGATAATGCACAAAAGTGTGCGTACTTGGTAAGTCTATCAACTACCACCATGATGACACTCTTTCCTTTGAACTTAGGTAAACTTGTGATAAAATACATTGAGACCTCCTCCCAACATTGACTTGGAATGGATAAAGTTTGTAGCATACTCGAGGTCTTAATTGTCTGAACTTTATTTTGTTGGCAAACCAAACATTTTGCCACAAAATTTTGAATATCAAATTTAAGGCCATCCCAAAAAAAATCTTTCTTAACCATGTGGTAAGTTTTTAAAAATCTTGAGTGTCCTCCTAAGGGAGAGGTGTGCAACTCCAAAATAATCTTTTGTTTTAGTTGGGAATTATTACAAAGATATAAGCAATATTTGTACCATAAGGAATCATTTTTTCAACTAAATGTATCAGATGTACTAGGATCTTGCTACAAATTTTGAATGAGTGTCCATACTTCTTCATCATTCTAGCATTCATCCCTTGCTTCAGTTATCCAATCTGGTTGGATAATAGAAATGGCACAAAGCAATGCTTCCATCTCTTCATCCTTTCTTGAGAGTGAATTTACAACAACATTTAGCTTCCCTTTTTTGTAGATGATTTCAAATTCATAACCCAACATCTTTGTGACCCATTTTTGCTGCTCTTCTGAAGACAATATTTGTTCCAAAAAATATTTAAGACTATCATGATCAGTTTTGACCTTGAAGTGCCTTCCAATTAGTTAAGGTCGACATTTATTTAGATCATGTAGTATTTCCAACATTTCCTTCTCATAAATAGCTTTCTATAAATACTTTCCTTGGATTATATGAATTTCAAAAGAAATGGGTCTTCCTTCTTGCATTAAAACAACAAAAATTCCATTTCCTAAGGCATTACATTCCACAATAAAGGTTTTTTTTAACTATGGCATAACAAAGATGTTCAAAGGCCTTAGTTACTTCAAGATTCCATGAAAATGCATCTTTATTCAATAATGTTGTTAGAGGTGTAGCTATTCTCCCATAATTATTAACAAACTTGCGATAATACCCGGTTAACCCAAGAAACCCTCGCAACTGCTTCATGGTTGTAGGGAATTTCCATTCCTTAATGTATTTAAATTTGTTAGGGTCTACCTTAGCACCCTCCTGAGATACAATATGACCCAGATATTCCACCTCTTGTACTCCAAAGAAACATTTGGAGGATTTTGCATACAATTGTTTCCCCTCCAATAGCTTGAGAACCCTCTCAACATGTTGAACATGATCCTTCCAAGACCTATTGTGGATCAATATATCATCAAATAATATTAACACAAATTTTCTAAGGAAGGGTTTTAAAATGGAATTCATCAACCCTGAAATGTAGAAGGTGAATTGATAAGGCCAAAAGGCATGACCAAAAATTCATAATGACCCTCATGAGTTCGAAATGTTATTTTCAGAATATCTTCAGTCTTCATTCTAATTTTATGATATCCTTAATGAAGATCCAACTTGGTAAAATAAATTGCTCCATGTAATTCATCCAATAATTCATCAACCATAGGAATGGTAAATTTATCTTTAATAATGAGCTTATTGAGATGCCTATAATTCAAACACATGCACCATGATCAATCCTTCTTGTGCACCAATACTACTAGAGTAGAGAAATAACTCTGACTAGGTTGAATTATACCAGCCTCTAACATTTCTGCAATCATACGTTCAATTTCTCTCTTTTGGACATAAGGATATATGTAAGGCATGTTGTTTGGAGGAACACTTCCTAGAATCAAATTAATAGCATGATCATGATCATGAATAAGTGGGAGTCCTTTGGGAGTTTCAAACACCTTGGAATGATTTTCCAAGACTTTTTGGAGATCTAGAGAAATAGATGATTTTGATGTTGGAACTTCTAGTGAGCATAATTGTTCAATTATGCCTCGTTGTTATTTCTTTAGAATATTTGTCATGAAATTAGAGCTTATTATATTTCTTGGCTTCCCTGTGATATCCCATAATTCAACTTCCTTTCCTTCTGAAAAAAATTTCAAGAAAAAATCTTGAAAAATAAAAGTTATCATCATGATATTGTAACCATTGTACTCCTAGTACAACATTAGCACCTCCCATTGGAATGGAAAGCATTGGAATATTCAATACATATTCCCCCATGGTTAGCTTGATATTATAGCATTTTCCAGTGAAATTTATAGTTCCTCCATTTGCAACCATCACTTGATACTCTGGTTCTGGGTATAAGAAGCAATTCAATTCTTTGACTACCTTACAATGAATAAAATTATGGGTACTAGCCTACCCAAATCAATCAACACTATTACCTTTTTCTTCTTGATATTTCCTTCTATATTGGGAGTTTGAGGAGTGGTAATTCCTGCCAATGCATTACAGGATATGGTTGAACTCATTTCTTCTTTCTCTAGGGTTGTTTCCTAGTGTATATCCTCTTCTTTTGAATTTTCTTGTTCATTTTCATCCCCCTCTTCACAATCTATGTAAAATAATTTCTTCTCCGCACATTTATGACATTTAATGTATTTTCTATCACAACTGTAGAAAATCCCTTTTGCTCTTTTTTCTTCCAATTGTTGTGGTTTCAACCTTGTAGGTTGTGGAAGTCTAGGAGTATCAACACTTCCATCTTTATAGATGTGAGTGGTAAGCTTCCTTGTCACCATAATTTTACATTCAATTTTTCTTTCCAACCTGAATGCCTTATCCAATGAATCAAGTTCCCAAAGGCAAACCTCATGTTGGATGTTATCCTTTAAAGTCCGTAGGAAGACATCAATCATGTGTTTCTCTGGAATATCAGTTACCCTTATATTCAATTTTTGGAAGTACTCAATGTATTCCACCATTGAACCCTTTTGTTTGATATTTATCAATCAGCTCAGTCTGAATTGCACATTGCGTAGTATCAAAGCTCAAGGACCTCTCTTAACTTCTTGAAATACACAACTACGCAGTCACTGAGCCCCTTTCCGAGCCTTACATTTGGTCCTAGCTTAGTCAATGGATCAATATGCACAATCTTAGACTAAGGGATTTTTGGATTGATGTTGTCTCGTCATGAGTGAATTGTAGGAACATGTAGCCTATCATGCCATGGCGAGATGATGAATAAGGAGATGAAGGGGGGAAACATGCTTAAAGAGAAACCAAGTTACACCAATTTGCAACTACTATTCAAGACTTGAGATCATTGAATATTCCTTATCACCAAGCCATGCGGAGGTGAAAAGAAAATAATTAGCAAGAATACACTCAACACACAACAACAATAGTGGCTTGAAATTTCCACATCATCAAGCAACCTATGTTAGCAATGTCATGTCATGTCATGTCATGAGTTGTCCCATGTTGCACCATCATGGTGGATTATGTAATTCATGTTTAAAAAGTGTATTGTAAAGTGAAAGTCCAAAGGGCATGTGTGGAATATGAAGAGTCATGTAAAGTTGAAAATTCATAGGAAGTCAAATATACATCAGGGTAGATGAAGGGTCACAAAGAAGGTGAAGCATCACATCCTCATTGTTATATATACCCCTTCATTGTAAGATCAAAAGATTTTTCGCCTTGGCTACTCCTGCAAAGCATTAGAGAGATAATTCAGTTCTTTTTGGGAATAACGAGTGGCTCCAACACTCCACTATTGGAGCTAGTGATTTTCATCATATACATGTATCTTGGAACTTTTACTTAATAAAATTATCCTTCAAGGCCAACATGTTCTTGATGCATGGATTATGAATGTTTGTAATACTATTCTGCAGATGTTTGTATTTCATGTTTTCTTTCACATGTGCTAAAGTAGTTGAACTATTTCGATTATTTTAGTACTTATATTATTTAGAATGGGTTATAATGGTTGTTATTTTTGTACTATTGTGCAAGATACTAAACATATCTCTCTTTTTCCTTGGTTGTAATGATCATCTCATATTTTGTGGTCTATTTCGTTGGATGTTAGAAGGAACTTTGTTATTCATGTGTGTATCTTCTTGGGTGTACTATTACCTATCTCTTAGAGGATCACTTTCCTCACTCCCTCCACAGTAAAATAACTTTGACACATCTACAAATGAGCACTCACCAAACACACATTCTTTCTTTTCGAAGGCACCATTTCATCCCTCTCTCTTGCCGACAGTTAGAGCCAAGGAAAATATTTAAAAATTTGGTAACCGATCCTTATTTGGATGGGAATCCTATACCAAATGATGTGAGGTCTAATTGGGACTTCATATTGGGGAGATCTTTTGAAGGTTGGAAGGTCTAGTATTGTAAACATTTATGGCGCTATAAGGAGTGCAACCAATTTTTTTATGGTTGTGTTGAAGCCTAGAAGATCTCTGCTTCAAACATTGGGGAAAACCACCCGGTCGGGACCTTAGGACAGCTCCTTTTCCGTTTGGTATGGTGGCTCCGACTGGATTTAAAAGACCAGTTTCCTTATAACTAAATGGATTGGTGATGGGTTGATTTGGATGAGTGGAAATGAGACTAAATTGACTGAAATAAAACTATCTAATTTAAACTAAATATTGATAAAGAAATTCTAACACTAACCTAGGTAATTATATGTGAATACACCTTAAGATTGTTCCAATTTAACAATAACCATGAAACTGTATTATTATTTAAATTGAAATGTGCAGAAACAAATAAAGATAACTCAGTTTAAGAAATTAAACAGAGTTGTATTAGCATATTGCATTCATTATTGTATACCATCTATATATACTTAACGAAAGATAACGTTTCAATTATACTCAGAAATGATGTATAAAAAGAAACGTTGTGAAAACCAAATATATATATGAGAGAAATTTAAAGCTAATATCATAGTGACAAAGAAACAATATGAATCAGATAGAAATACCTCATTCATCTTGAAGACTTTTCAAAAGAAATTTAAGACTTAATTGTAGTAACCTCGAAGTGCAACTAAAACTGGAAGGCATTAAATGCAACACTTCAAAGATAATTCCACATAAAAATCACCAGATGTGATCCTTTTAAAAATATATTAAGCCAATGGAGTACAGAAATGTAATCTCCAAGTTAAAAATATTAAGATCTAGGACCCCTCTCTAAATGCATGAGAACGATTTAAATACTACTTAGCTAAATCTAAAAATAGTCTATTACAAAAATTAAGGATTCGGTTTAATGAACGTCCTTTTCCTAGGCTAAAATACAGTAAAATTAAAACTAAACATAACTATCTATGAACTTGATCTTTAAACTTGCAGGCATCTAGCATAGTTTTGAGAAGATGTGGTTGACCGACTTCAGAATTCAACTGTCCTGAAAAGACAGAGTCGGCAAGTGTAGGCACAATCTTCTCTGTAGAATTGATGATACAATTAAGCGCACTGTGCTGACTGTGTGGCTTCACCAAGTACGTCTAGTATGAGTCCCAATTTAATCTTGTCAGCCCTTGGATTGATTTTTCTCTTTCTTCTGCCTTTTGCCTCCATTCTGTTTGCAGTTGATGTGCCTGTGGGAGATATCCTGGAACAGTTTCTGAAATCAAATTAGCTTTGTGTAAATTATCATTTACACAATCAGTAAGAGTGTTTGCTGCTGTAGCCACCTCTTCTGCTGCCTTTTCTGCCCTTTTGATTTGTGCATCCCAGTTATTGAACATTATTTCTTTATGGTTTTCATTAATAATGGGTGCACCAGCTTTTCTGCCTTCTTCTATTTTTTGCCATTCCAGATAATCATTGATCTTTTCATTAATCAAATCATAATCATTTCGTAAATCTACAACATGATTTGTGATTTTATCGCTCTCTTGGCAAAAATAATTCCATTGTAAGATTTTTTGGCATAAAACTTCCTCTTATTGCAGTAGTTGATTGTTTAAAGAGATAGTTTCTGAAATAAATTCTGGAAGCTTAGGATCATCTTTGTGTTGGTCTTGGATAATCTGTATTTGCTTTTATTTATCAGCCAAGCTTCTTTGATGTCCTATTTTCATTTCTTGAAGTTGTTGTTGTATCTCTTCAAGTTTCAATTGTGCTTCATTATTGGCCTGTATCTGTTGCAATTGCTGTTGTAGAACTTTTATCTGTTCTTCTTTTTCATTCAACAAGAGTTTTATCTCAAATGCTTTGTCAATTGTTGCAGAAGCATAAGCCCCTGTCATTTGAGATAATTTAGCGAGATTATCAGTAGGTTCTGTGGCAGGATCTTTCCACAAAACATCTAGTTGTTCTACTTCAGTAGCAATTGCACTTTCTAACTTTCTTTTTTTTTCTCTGTTTCTTCACTACTGCTTTGTATTTTGGGCTGTAGAATACATCTAGAGGAGGAATTTCCTCCACATTAAGTACAATTTCAGAGGAGGGTGTGATTGGTATGTGCTCTGTCACTATGACTGTGCTGCTTGTTCCTGTGTTCAAAACTTTGGTTGTCTAGACAGGGGTCTGTACATTCTGTCCTTCTATATTAATCAATTGGTTAAAAATTTCCCATTCTTTGTCTAACTCAATGGTGACTGGTTGTTGCTGTACATTGATAGGAGGAGAATTTGTCTGTTGAGAAGTCAAAATTTGTTGTTGAGGAAGTTCTTTCGATTGCGCAGAATCTTTCACTGATTCTTCAATTTTATCTTCCTTTACATCAGACTTATTGGAATGTTCAGAAGTCTCTCTGTCAGATTTGGACTTAGATTTATCTGTACTCGAACTGCCGTTAAGACTCACACTAGGAGTTTGCTCCCTTGCGGGTTCTAAGCGTATATTTTCCAAAGGAATAGGAGTTAGTCTTCTCTCTCTGTAAAGCTTGAATTCCTGGAATTCTTCTGGAGATAACTGCATTTGAGCTGAATTCAAAACTTCTTTAAATGAAATTCTTGTTTGGAACATATCATCAAAAATATCCGGTTCCCGGAAAATTCCCTCACTTTGATTGCATTGGTGAAATTCTTAACAATATTATTTGGGTCAAATAACCTTCTCGGAAATTTGAACAACTGTAGGCATGTAATGTTGCCTATCTCTTTGAATGCATGACCAACATCGAACAGTGAAAATGTTCCACATTTTACGGGAAATTGTGGCCAAATTCCTTTTTTCTTCTCTTTTAATTCCTTTGTTATACCTCCTTGGCCACAGCTCTGATAAGCAATTTCCCGAGCTACAAGTCTATCTGGAACATATAGGGGTAAAACATGGGGGGAAGCAAAAATTCCAAAAACCCTAATATAAGTGAACAATTCTTCTCCAAACCATCTTGCGACGGGGAGAATGTCAACCTCTGTTTCTGGGGATAACCTTGGGGCATCCTTATTATGCAATGATCTGTACAATGGCAGCATTACACCATGGCAAATTTGGTGAAAATGGGGGACAAACTTAGACTCCCATAGTTCCTTATGATACACATGAATAGGAAAAGGATCGTGGATAGTCCATTGCCAACCCATCACAGGGAATTTAGAGACATAACAGATAGCATCCATGACATAAGCAGATAAATAAAAAGGCGGATAAATCCACTGAGAAACACTTTGCTTGGACCGGTAGTGAAAAATAGCAGTGGTCAAATTATCAGATAATATTTTGGCCCAATCTACAATTGTAGAATTAACGGCAGCATTCAACAAAGGGAGCCATTAAGGCAAGATCATATTTATGTGAGGCTTTCCAAAAAGCCTGCATAACATGGCAGCAACAAAACAATAAGGCGAGGTAAGTGAACCAGTACTGTACATACCTTGTTTGTTTTTCTTCAACGACTCATCTCTTTTGGTCCACTCTTGTGTGCATTCTGACAAATTTGCATGTTCTCTGGCAAAATCTTCCATGAATTGCTTATTATAAGTCGCCTGAGGTTCCGGCAACTTATACATCAGCCTCACATCTTCCGTGGTGAATGACTCGATTAGCTCTTGAGATGGAGTTCTAAATTTCCTGTCTGAAATATCGGTGCTGTCCAGCACCCATTTCACCATGTCCGTATATGGGAGAATCCTTGGCCTTGCCGCTATCCTATGCAGAAATGAACAAGCCAGTTCTTTGAGGGTTGCTTCAGATGTATTACTAGAACCTGCTGTAGCCGCAACTTTCATCACCACAAGATTTTCTTCTTCTAACAAATTATACATTCCTTCCCAAGTGGATATACCGGCATCCTTATTGCAAGCGGTGTCTGCATACAGTGAAGCCATTTCTCTGTTTTCAGAATTTGAGCTCTTCTCCTTCTTACCCATAATGTTCTGTGAAAGCTTTGTATAGACGTTTGCTCCTTCGTGCCTGCGTTTTACGAGTTAAATGAGAGTAATGGCATGAGAAAGGTGATGAGATTGTTTTAAATGCGAAGGTGGATGAAATATATTATTTTAACGTGAAATTACTTCCAATCAAAACAAAATCTCATTTACCATTAATTGTCAATCCATTCATTTAATCCAATCATTAAAGTGCATAACAGATATTGGTATATGGGAAGATTTTCTTTGAACAACGCGCTTTTATGAATCTGCGACATTGCGATCTGCGATTTGCTGCGCAATATCGCAATATCGCAATGTCGCAATATCGCAAAATGAAACCATCGCAATTTTATAAATAGCGCAAAAGCGCAAATTGTGAAATAGCGCAAAAGCGCACATCGCAAATCTCGCAAAAGCGCAAAATTGTAAATAGCGCAAAAGGTATTCGTTTAACATTTCTATTTTCTGCGCTATGCGATCTGCGACCAATATGTTTATTGGATATGCTTTTTGGGATCGCATTATCGCAAAATCGCAAATCGCATTTTCAGTTTTATAAAAGATATATACCATTTTGCGATGGATGCGCTATTTTGTTTAAAGAACAATTTTATTGTAATCTATCATAAACTTAAGTGTTTCTTAAGGTTCTTTCTAAGGGATTTCTCTAAGTTTATGATAGAAAGTTTTATTTGAAAAGGAAAACAAATCCTAATTGATTTTTTGGATTTTTTAACTAAGGGTCCTCATTTATTTAGTATTATTACTAATATTAAATAAAAAGGAGGGTTGTTGCTGGTCACAACAATTGGCGATTCACTGAAAGAAACAGTTATCTCTGAAAAAATAAAATGAACATTATATTTCTAGTAAATAAAGATTTTTAAAGATAATGAAAACTATCTTAAGATATTTTAAATAAAATCTAACTATGAAAAAGAAATAAAAATCATTCACAATTTCTTTCTAATTCCTTAAGAATAAAAACATTTTTGGGTTATCTCAAGCTTTAATTGGTGTTAATAATGAAGTAAGTGGATTTCTCCAAGTTTTGGTTTTATAATATACTCTATTGCCATAGGTATTGCCTCTGCTGCCAGCAAACGTTCATAGTCTCGACATGGTTACCTTTAAACCATTAACCATTCATTGTCCCATCCAACTAAAATTATGACTTTTTAAAAGATAAATTCATAAGACCTATTATCTCATGTTTTTGTCTTTTACTTATTTTTATTTTAAGAGCCATTGTCCTGGTTTGGTAGCCAGTTAATAACAATGCCATTCACTAGTTATAATTAAACTGAACAAGCTGGCTCGTGATGAGACCCCTTGTCTTATATTTATAAGCCATTACCCTGTTTTGGTATGCAATATTGGTAATGTCAGTTTTATTACTTCTTATGAACATGGTAAGTCGGCTCATAATGAGACCTCTTATCTTTTAAATTTTCATATAATTTCTTAGAATTACATTCTAAAAAATCACAACTTACATGGATGGGGTGAAATAGTTTTATCCTTAAGAATCAATGGATGAAAATTTTCAGAGTTTTTTGAGTTCCAAAACTTTGAAAAATCTTTACTTTTATGGATAACCTTTCTTTGCTCAATAAACTTATAATGATTTACATTGTCCTCAAGTTTTCAAAAGATCATGCAAATGATTGGAATAATCTTTCAAAGTTTAACATCTTATTTTAAACTATAAAAAAAAATGTGATCATTACTCTAAAAATTCTTATTTACACAAAATAAATATTTATAATATTCTTCTGAAGAAATTTTCTTAAATAGTAAACAGTCAATTAGAGACTCATTAACAACCTTTATTTGCAAAAACAATAAAAAACTCTACAGAAAGGAATATGTACAGCTTAAGAAGGGGTTACCTCCTTATGAAAATAATTTCTTCAAAATAAGCCCATTTACAGGAAGAGATTCTCTCTTACCTGTTAGATCTTGGAGTATGAATGTATTTGAGCCTATCTTTTCAACGATCTGAAATGGTCCAAGCCACATTTTCTGAAACTTGGTATGTTTACCTTTTTCTTCGTGTGCTTTATCCCATTTCAGAACAAGATCATCAATTGACAAAATTTTTGAGCCGGTAGAACTTGCATCAAAAGAAGATTTTACAAGCTGTTGATGTTTTTCATGAATAATTTTTGCTTTATCTCTATCTTCTTCTAGTTTAAGTATTTGATCATATCTCAATTGAATGGATGAAGAAGGATTTTCTTCAATAAATTGCACTAGGGATAATGATGGAAGAGTTAAATTTGATGGTATCACAGCTTCTTTTCCATAAACTAAATTGAAAGGTGAAGTCCCTATTGAAGCTTTTTCAGTGATACGATCAGCCCATAATGCAAAGATTAAAGACTTGTGCCAATTCTTTTGATTTTGATCAATGGTCCCTTTAATGATTTTGATAAGGTTTTTGTTAGTGGATTCAGCCAAACCATTACCTTGTGGATAATAATTTGCTGAATATTTTAATTTAAAACCTCTTTTGACTGCAAATTCTATTAAACTATTTCCAGAGAAGTAAGATGCATTATCAAAGACTAGAGCGTTAGGTACATCAAACCTGGTTATGATGAATTGATCTATGAAATCAATAATTGCATCAGAATTGGCTACCTTCAACAGGATTGCCTCTACCCATTTTGTAAAGTAATCAGTTGTAGTAAGGATGTACTTGTGCTGTTTGGAAGAATGAGGTACTATCTCACCAATAATGTCAAGCCCCCATTGTTCGAATGGTTGCTCAATAGTCACTGGTTGCAAAGGAAAAGCTGGTTTCCTTTGTCTTCCACTTGCAGTTTGACAAATTTTGCACTTCCTTACGTAATCATGCGTATCTTTAAAAATGGTAGGCCAATAATAACCAGCACGAATTATTTTGTGAGCTGTGGTATCACCTCCAAAATGACCTCCTGCTGGTCCATCATGTAATTCCTGCAAAACCTTTTCGGCTTCAGTCTTTTCAAGACATCTTAATAAAATTGAATCATAATTTTTTTTGAATAACACATTATCAATGATCTCATATTTAATAGCCTTTAACCTTAAAGCGCGTTTACTCTTATAGCTGAGATTAGAAGGAGCATACCCATTTTTCAAGTAATAGATAAGATCAGCATACCGAGATTCATAATCTATAACACTTATCTGACTTACTTGAATATCTTGATTTGAATCTTGATTTTCTGGTATGTTATGAGCTCCTGCCAATAATCTGCAAAAACCTTGTCCTCTAACAATCTTAGCTGGTTTAATATCAATATCATATTCTTGCAAGGCTATTACCCAGTTAGCTCTCTTTTCTCCTACTTCTTTTTGAATTAATAATTGCCTCACTGCAGAGAATGAGACAATGATTTTTGTATGTGTTTTCAAGAGAAAAGGTCTGAAATGTTTGATTGATTTAAACACAGCAAAGGCTTGTTTTTCAACATCGGAATAATTAAGCTTAGCTCCTTGCAGATTTGAGCTAAAGAAAGAAATTGGTGCCTCAATTTTCTGATCATTGAGCTGTGTTAAAACAACTGCATAAGATGTTTCGGTGGCCATAGTATACAAAGTAAAATCTTTAGAAAAATAAGGGGTATTCAATGCTGGTGCATTAATGATCACTTGTTTGATTGCCTCAAAGGCTTCTTTCTCTTTATGCCCCCATTTGAATACTGAATTCTTCTTGATCATATTTTGCATAGGTAAAACAATTAAAAAAAAATCAGGAATGAATCTTTTAACAAAATTGATCTGTCCAAGAAATGATTGCATGGATTTTTTATTATGAGGTAAAGAAATATCAGAAATTTCTTTCACTCTATCTGGATCAATATATACACCATCTTTTGACACAACAAATCCTAAGAGTTTTCCTTCATCCAAAGCAAAGAAAGATTTCTTTAGATTTAAGGAAATACCAAACCTTCTACATCTTTCAAATATTTGCTTTAGATCATGTAGATGATTGGTTCTCTTTTTTGAAAATACTGTTATATCATCAAGATAAACAACAACTGACTTATTGATCAGACCTTTAAAGGCTATGTCCATGGCTCTTTGGAAAGTTGCTCCTGCATTTATTAGACCAAAAGGCATTTTTTGATAAGCATAAGTTCCCCATTTTGTTCTGAAAGTTGTTTTCAATCTGTCATCTGGATGAACTAAGACTTGATTATAGCCTGAAAATCCATCAAGAAATGACATAAGTTCAGAACCAGCTACCTTTTGAAGTATCTGTTCCATGGTTGGCAATGGGAAATTGTCTTTTAAACATGCCTTGTTTAAATTTTTGAAATCAATACAGATTCTTATATCACCATTCTTCTTCCTTACATGTACCATATTGGAAACCCAATTGGAGTGCCTTACAGGAAAAATGATTTTGGATTTTAAAAGTTTATTAAGTTCTGATTTGATTTGTCCTTCGAGATTTGGATGAACCTTCCTTAACTTTTGTTGAACAGGTTTAATATCAGGAAGCATTGGAATTGTGTGTTGAATAACCGCAGTATCATACGTTTTTAAATCATCATAATTCCAAGCAAAAACATTTTTATATCTGTTCAAGAGTTTAATGAAAGAATTCCTTTCCTCTGGTGTTAAATTGAGTCCTAAATTAACGTTTTGAGGTTTAGAATCAGAACCAAGATTTACTAATTCAAACTTCAAAGTGGAACTTTGAAGTTTAGCATTAGTGAATTTCTTGAATCTGTCTTTAATATCATGTAAGTCCTCTAATTTAACAACAGATTTTGGAATGGAATTTTCATTACCTTTTGAAGCAATTTGTAAATCATGATCATCTTTGTCAATAATTTGCTCATCATATGATTTCTCTGAAGTCATGAAATTTAAAATATCTTGATCATGATATAATACTCTCCAATTTGTAACATTATCTGGGACAGATGGACGAAAAATCAATTCTACAGAAAACCTATCAGGACTGCAATCTTCAGCAGGAAGGAGTTTAGATGCAACATTAGCTAACAAGTCAGCTGATGTATTTTGATTCCTAGGAATAGGAGAAATATTAAATGCTAAAAAATGAGTGGTAAGATCTTGTACTAGGGTTTGATAGTGTTTAAGATGTCCCGAAAGGCAATGAATAGTATTCCTAACTTGTTTTATGACAATTTTGGAATCACCATAGACTTTCAAGTATTTAACATCTAACCCTATAGCTTTATAAAGTCCTTGAACCAAGGCTTCATATTCTGCGGTATTGTTTGTACACTCGAATTCTAACCTACATGACAGCATGGTTTTCTCTCCATCTGGATCAATTAAGATGCATCTAGCTCCAGCTCCATCACTAGACTTTGATCCATCAAAATATAACGACCAAAATAAAGATTTATCTATTGACTTATCTACAATTACATCAGAAATATTTACAATTCTGGAAGGATCAGATTGTGAAAAATTTTCTATTTGAAAAACAAAAGTATTTACAGAAAAAGGTGATTGAGGTGCTTCGAAGTTTCCAAGAAATGATTCAGCAGAATAACCTCCAAGGATATTGTTGTTGAATGCCACAGGCTCATTAGGTTGTTCGAATTCAGTGACAGTGTGCGTCATATGTTTTTCTCGTTCAACTTTGATTTGATTTGGTTTCCCTTTGTAGGGAAGCCACATATGTGAATAATCAGTTGAGATATAACCATTAAGTTTCGCAGACCAATCCCTGCTTAAGATTAATCCATAGAATTCAGGAATATCAACAATCAAAATATCAATTCTTTGGACAATCCTAGGATCAGAAGCTAATCTGATAGTAACTGAATTGATTTCTCCTACAACTTGAACTTTAGAGCGATCTAATTGAACAATATGAACTACCGATTTCTGTGGTTCGATATTCAATTTGGTACAAACAGAAGTAGGCATTATATTAGAGGAGGCTCCAGAATCAATCAAACAATTATGCAGATTCTTATTGTACATTTCATAAGTCAAAAGAAAAGGAGGAGTTTGAGAATTTGACTTTTCTCCAATGAGCACTGTATCAGTAGCATCTACCTTATATGGTGGCTTACCAGCTCCCCTAGCTGCTTTTGCAACTACACCACTTTGTAAAGGAGTAATTGGTGTAGCGTTTAATTCTTTCAATAGCAACTTCTGCTGGTGTTTTAGTTTGCTGAGTTCATGTAAGGAAATGTTGGCTTTGATATTTTTCATGTCTTCGACAATGTTGTACTCCATAGGATCTGACACCACTAAAATCTTTGTTGTTGATGTAGGAGGATTAGAAGAGGATGGCTGATTTTGAGTAGGTAATGGAGAATTTTTCTTTACAGGGGATTTGTCTTTGGTACTTGGAGTTGTAATTTTCTTTTTAGGAACTGTTTGCACTGGTTCCGATATAGATTTACTCCTAGTACTTACAGGCATGGCTTCTTCACTATCAGAATTAGGGAGAATAAAATCCCACATTCCATGCAATTCAGCTATTTCTTCATTCTCATCTTCCTCATCTGATACTAAATATGTATCTTCTTCTTCTTCCTCTTCTTCTGATTCTGCATTAGAGATTGCATTAGGAGGTTTAGATTCAACTTGGTTTTTTCTGAAATTTCGGAATGGTTTTTTGGTAGAAGTTTCAGCTACTTGTTTTTTAATTTCAACCATTTCATTTGACATGGTTTTTAGGACTTTATGTAAACCTTCCATGTCGTATGGGTCTTTGGCCTTTTTCTTTGAATCATCTTTGAAGCTGAATTTATTTGATTTCCTTTCCTCAATAGCATTTTTCTTTTCTAGAGAAATAATTCGTTTTTCTACTGCAATAGCCTCTTTCATATTCTCGGCTAATGTAGGTTTTGCAGCTCTATCTACAAAAATTGCTATGTTTGAGGGTAAGGAAGTTATGTACCATTCACTTCTGACTTGTTCACTAGGCCTTGAATCTGTGTGAATTTTGTTCAAAAGTTTGTTGAATCTAGCGTTGAATTCTTTAATGGGTTCCTTGGGTTCTGCTTTCAAATTTGAGAGATCGTTGATTAAAGTAGCTATTGATCTATCATCTCCAAATTTGGTTAAAAAATGATCTGCAAAAATGGCCCAACTTGTTATGGATCCCGAAGGTAATGAAAAGTACCATGATCCTGCTGCTCCTTGAAGAGTATAAGGGAATAGTCTAACTACAACATCTTCATGTGTGACTCCATTCAAATTTATAGCCAGCATAAAGTTATTGATATGTTCTTCAGCTTGAATGTTAAGATCTGAACTAAATTTTGGAAGCCATTTTCCAGGATTGTCTGGTAAATCATGTAAAGGTCTAGCCATTATTGGAACAACTATTGGAGGAGTAGTAGAAACTGGTGGTGTTTGAATAGAAGTTGTTGGAATGGATGATGTTGAGATTGATGATGATTGAGGAGATGATGTGGAAACAACTGTACTTTGTTGAGTTGGGATTTCGGAAACAGGTAATTGAATATTAGATGTTGAACTTATATCACTTACTGATTCCGATTGAGTTTTTCTTGTCTTGAATCTACTAGGTAAAGGGAATTCTTTCGGAGAAATACCAAGTTTTTCACTTTGAAGCCTAGTAAGAGGTTTCGAAGAAACAAATTTTGAAGTTACACTACCTTCAGATATTTTAGACTCTTCTAGAGATAATGAGAATCCTTTCAATTTATGAATTAAATCTTGAACTTCAGGAGACTCAGGATTTTGATTGTCTGAATGTTTTGAGATTTTGGTAGTGGGTGTATGAATATTCTTCTCAATTTCTTCTATAGGATTTTGTATTTCAGAAGAAATTGAAGAAGTTGATGAGGGTGTTTTGCTCTCAGAATGGCTTGTGGGTAAAGATTTACTTGCCATTCATAGCCCATGTCCTCCTTCTAGTGCCAAAAATGTTGAATCCTAGAATATCTCTGCTTCAAACATTGGGGAAAACCACCCAGTCGGGACCTTAGGACAGCTCCTTTTCCGTTTGGTATGGTGGCTCCGACTAGATTTAAAGGACCAGTTTCCTTATAACTAAATGGGTTGGTGATGGGTTGATTTGGATGAGTGAAAATGGGACTAAAATGACTGAAATAAAACTATCTAATTTAAACTAAATACTGATAAAGAAATTCTAACACTAACCCGGGTAATTATATGTGAATACAACTTAAGATTGTTCCAATTTAACAATAACCATGAAAATGTATTATTATTTAAATTGAAATGTGCATAAACAAATAAAGATAACTCTGTTTAAGAAATTAAACAGAGTTGTATTAGCATATTGCATTCATCATTGTATACCATCTATATATACTTAACGAAAGATAACGTTTCAATTATACTCATAAATGATATATAAAAAGAAACGTTGTGAAAACCAAATATATATAAATGATAGAAAATTTTTAAAGCGAATATCATAGGACAAAAGAAATCAACAGTGAACAGATAGAAATACCTTATTCATCTTGAAGACTTTCAAATGAAATCTGATACTCTAATCCAGTAACTCTGATGCAAAATCAAATTCCAAGGTACAGAAATGCAACACTTCAAAGATAATTCCACATAAAAATCACCAGATGTGATCCTTTTAAAAATATATTAAGCCAATGGAGTACAGAAATGTAATCTCCAAGTCAAAAATATTAAGATCCAGGACCCCTCTCTAAATGCATGAGAAGGGTTTAAATACTACTTAGCTAAATCTAAAAATAGTCTATTACAAAAATTAAGGATTCGGTTTAATGACCATCCTTTTCCTAGGCTAAAATACAATAAAATTAAAACTAAATCTAAGAAAATAAAGCTTATTAACTAACTATTTATGAACTTGGTCTTTAAACTTGCAGGCATCTAGCATAGTTTTGAGAAGATGTGGTTGACCGACTTCAGAATTCAACTGTCCTGAAAAGACAGAGTCGGCAAGTGTAGGCGCAATATTCTCTGTAGAATTGATGATACAATTAAGCGCACTGTGCTGACTGTGTGGCTTCACTAAGTATGTCCAGTATGAGTCCCAATTTAATCTTGTCAGCCCTTGAATTGATTTTGCTCTTTCTTCTGCCTTTTGCCTCCATTCTGTTTGCAGTTGATGTGCCTGTGGGAGATATCCTGGAACAGTTTCTGAAATCAAATTAGCTTTGTGTAAATTATCATTTACACAATCAGTAAGAGTGTTTGCCGTTGTAGCCACCTCCTCTGCTGCCTTCTCTGCCCTTCTGATTTGTGCATCCCAGTTATTGAACAGTGTTTCTTTATGGTTTTCATTAATAATGGGTGCACCAGCTTTTCTGCCTTCTTCTGTTTTTTGCCATGCCAGATAATCATTGATCTTTTCATTAATCAAATCATAATCATTTCGTAAATCTACGACATGATTTGTGATTTTATCGCTCTCTTGGCAAAAAGAATTCCATTGTAAGATTTTTTGGCATAAAACTTCCTCTTCTTGCAGTAGTTGATTGTTTAAAGAGATAGTTTCTGAAATAAATTCTGGAAGCTTGGGATCATCTTTGTGCTGGTCTTGGATAATCTGTATTTGCTTTTCTTTATCAGCCAAGCTTCTTTGATGTCCTATTTGCATTTCTTGAAGTTGTTGTTGTATCTCTTCAAGTTTCAATTGTGCTTCATTATTGGCCTGTACCTGTTGCAATTGTTGTTGTAGAACTTTTATCTGTTCTTCTTTTTCATTCAACAAGAGTTTTATCTCAAATGCTTTGTCAATTGTTGCAGAAGCATAAGCCCCTTTCATTTGAGATAATTTAGCGAGATTATCAGTAGGTTCTGTGGCAGGATCTTTCCACAAAACATCTAGTTGTTCTGCTTCAGTAGCAATTGCACTTTCTAACTTTCTTTTTTTTTCTCTGTTTCTTCACTAATGCTTTGTATTTTGGGCTGTAGAATACATCTAGAGGAGGAATGTCCTCCACATTAAGTACAATTTCAGAGGAGGGTGTGATTGGTATGTGCTCTGTCACTGTGACTGTGCTGCTTGTTCCTGTGTTCAAAACTTTGGTTGTCTGGACAGGGGTATGTACATTCCGTCCTTCTATATTAATCAATTGATTAAAACTTTCCCATTCTTTGTATAACTCAATGGTGACTGGTTGTTGCTGTACATTGATAGGAGGAGAATTTGTCTGTTGAGAAGTCAAAATTTGCTGTTGAGGAAGTTCTTTCGATTGCGCAGAATCTTTCACTGATTCTTCAATTTTATCTTCCTTTTCATCAGACTTATTGGAATGTTCAGAATTCTCTCTGTCAGATTTGGACTTAGATTTATCTGTACTCGAACTGCCGTTAAGACTAATACTAGGAGTTTGCTCCCTTGCGGGTTCTAAGCGTAGATTTTCCAAAGGAATAGGAGTTAGTCTTCTCTCTCTGTAAAGCTTGAATTCCTGGAATTCTTCTGGAGATAACTGCATTTGAGCTGAATTCAAAACTTCTTTAAATGAACTTCTTGTTTGGAACATATCATCAAAAAGATCCGGTTCCCCGGAAAATTCCCTCACTTTGATTGCATTGGTGAAATTCTTAACAATATGATTTGGGTCAAATAACCTTCTCGGAAATTTGAACAGCTGTAGGCATGTAATGTTGCCTATCTCTTTGAATGCATGACCAACATCGAATAGTGAAAATGTTCCACAGTTTACGGGAAATTGTGGCCAAATGCCTTTTTTCTTCTCTTTTAATTCCTTTGTTATACCTCCTTGGCCACAGGTCTGATAAGCAATTTCCCGAGCTACAAGTCTATCTGGAACATATAGGGGTAAAACATGGGGGGAAGCAGAACTTCCAAAAACCCTAATATAAGTGAACAATTCTTCTCCAAACCATCTCACGACGGGGAGAATGTCAACCTCTGTTTCTAGGGATAACCTTGGGGCATCCTTATTATGCAATGTTCTGTACAATGGCAACATTACACCATGGAAAATTTGGTAAAAATGGGGGACAAACTTAGATTCCCATAGTTCCTTATGATACACATGAATAGGCAAAGGATCGTGGATAGTCCATTGCCAACCCATCACAGGGAATTTAGAGACATAACAGATAGCGTCCATGACATAAGAAGATAAATAAAAAGGCGGATAAATCCGTTGAGAAACACTTCGCTTGGACCGGTAGTGAAAAATAGCAGTGGTCAAATTATCAGATAATATTTTGGCCCAATCTACAATTGTAGAATTAACGGCAGCATTCAACAAAGGGAGCCATTCAGGCAAGATCATATTTATGTCAGGCTTTCCAAAAAGCCTGCATAACATGGCAGCAGCAAAACAATAAGGCGAGGTAAGTGAACCAGTACTGTACATACCTTGTTTGTTTTTCTTCAACGGCTCATCTCTTTTGGTCCACTCTTGTGTGCATTCTGACAAATTTGCATGTTCTCTGGCAAAATCCTCCATGAATTGCTTATTATAAGTCGCCTGAGGTTCCGGCAACTTATACATCAGCCTCACATCTTCCGTGGTGAATGACCCGATTAGCTCTTGAGATGCAGTTCTAAATTGCCTGTCTGAAATATCTGTGCTGTCTAACACCCATCTCACCATGTATGTATATGGGAGGATCCTCGGCCTTGCTGCTATCCTATGTAGAAATGAGCAAGCCAGTTCTCTAAGGGTTGCCTCAGACGTATTACTAGAACCTGTTGTAGCCGCAACTTTCAATACCACAGGATTTTCTTCTTCCAGCAAATTATACATTCCTTCCCATGTGGTTATATCGGCATCCTTATTGCAAGCGGTGTCTGCATACAGTGAAGCCATTTCTCTGTTTTCAGAATTCGAGCTCTTCTCCTTCTTACCCATAATGTTCTGTGAAAGCTTTGTATAGACGTTTGCTCCTTCGTGCCTGCGTTTTACGAGTTAAATGAGAGTAATGGCATGAGAAAGGTGATGAGATTGTTTTAAATGAGAAGGCGGATGAAATATATTATTTTAACGTGAAATGACTTTCAATCAAAACAAAATCTCATTTACCATTAATTGTCAATCCATTCATTTAATCCAATCATTAAAGCGCATAACAGATATTGGTATATGGGAAGATTTTCTTTGAACAACGCGCTTTTATGAATCTGCGACATTGCAATCTGCAATTTGCTGCGCAATGTCGCAATATCGCAAAATGAAACCATCGCAATTTTATAAATAGCGCAAAAGCGCAAATTTTGAAATAGCGCAAAAGCGCACATCGCAAATCTCGCAAAAGCGCAAAATTGTAAATAGCGCAAAAGGTATTCGTTTAACATTTATTTTTTCTGCGCTATGCGATCTGCGACCAATATGTTTATTGGATAGGCTTTTTGGGATCGCATTATCGCAAAATCGCAAAATCGCATTTTCAGTTTTATAAAAGATATATACCATTTTGCGATGGATGCGCTTTTTTGTTTAAAGAACAATTTTATTGTAATCTATCATAAACTTAAGTGTTTCTTAAGGTTCTTTCTAAGGGATTTCTCTAAGTTTATGATAGAAAGTTTTATTTGAAAAGGACAACAAATCCTAATTAATTTTTGGATTTTTTAACTAAGGGTCCCCATTTATTTAGTATTATTACTAATATTAAAATAAAAAAAGGGGGGTTGTTGCTGGTGAAAACAGGCTGATAACCTCACCAATCCCAATATTACACCTTTAGGTAAGGCAATAAAATTTAAAACAACACCCCTACTCGTATTCCTAAATTTGGGGACTCTTCTCAGCCTGGGCTCAAAACAATGTTTTTGAGATAGTTATTCCAAAAACTCAAACTTTTTGGAGAACTGATTCTTAGTGCTTTATGAAGGGATTATGACAAAGTGTTCATGGATGTTGATTGATATGGTTTTCAGGCTTACTGAATATATGTGACAAAATGGAATCTAACAATCATAGTGAAGAAGGAGGTGAATCTATGTATCCTCCATCCAAAGGAAGAGAAGGAGATGTCTAAACTCTTCTATATTAAAATCTATATAAAAAAGACAAATGTGGATGTTGTATTCAATTACAATCTCATAGCAGAAGATCTAGTCAACACACTTGGATTGGAAATTCATGAATATACTCACCCATATCCATTGGGATGGCTAAATAAAGATGCAAATATCAATGTCATTGTTAGTCATCAGTATTTTTCACCTGTTAATGATGACTAGTTCTGACAGCCAAGTTTTCTAGCAGCTGATCCAAAAATTTGTCATATTTTCCAGCTGGGAAAACACCCATAAAACGTTTTTGCCCTCTTACCTTTCAGTCTGCCCATGACGAGATGAAACCCCATTATCAAATCGTACCTAGCCTCAACCATACTAGTCTGCCCATCAGCTCTAAAGAGACAATCCAAATCTATTCAAACAATCTCCCCTAAGTTAGGAAGTGGCGCTTTAAGGCATTTATCCCATGGAAAACTATCAAATAGCCAAAAAAAAAACCTCCATCTGCTATAGACCAGTCATAACAGACCTCCCACTCTGATAATAAGTGTTTGAGAAAAATTGCAGGTTTTAGGGCTTTTTATCCCACGCGGCGCACCTGGAAAAGTGCGCAGCGTGCTCAGAGGTAAAAATACACTGGCGTATAGCTGAGGCGTGGCGCGCCTGTAGGTGCGCGTGGCGCACCTATACACTTGGGTCCTGTCGGCCCGATAGGTGACCCGACACCACAAGTTGCACGACGCTCTCCATTGAAAACGTGACGCGCACGTTTAAACGGTCCAAACGCCCTCAAATCACTTGTAAAAGCTGATCCAACTCTCTACAAAACCTGTCATCGAGTTTTAAAGGTATTCTATGTACCTCCCTTTATATTTGCAAAACTGTTGAGTGGGGAAAAGAGATGAAAATCACAATGTGAATCACAGTTTAATTTCTGTGTGTTTATTTGAAAAAACAAGTTTTGCTGTGGTCATGTTGATTAAAGGTGAAATAGCAAGAATGGCAGTTTCCCCCTTAATGTTTCAAAACCTATGAACTTCCCTCCAAACAATTTTAAAATAGCCTAGAACAGTATCCAAAAGGAAAGACAGAGTTCTGAAGGGTGAAAGGGTGGGTATGTTTACAAGTAGCAGTGATCATGATATGAATATTTTTGTCAGGCCAAAGGATCTCTCTATTGGATAAAAGGAGGCAAAACACCAGTGTTTTCCCCTTTACCCCATAAACCAGATATAGTGTATAAAGCTGCAAATCACCACCTGGAAGTATTATCAAGGTCTAGGTATAAGGAAACAGTAGAAGTTGAAAAGGGAAGTGTTCTGTTTAAAGAGGAGTTTATTGTTGTTTGAAAGCTACAGGATTCTTTGTGACTACATCAAAAACAAAATAAACTCTATCCTCTTATCCTATTACATAGTGACTTTAGACTGAGTAGATGTTGTTTGTGACTGACTGTCTTCATATTATTGAATCTGCTGGTGAAGTTGCCTACAAGGAAAAAGAAGGTCCTGAACTAAGAAGTTTGTGTCTTTGCCTTTGTCTTAAATACAAGGTTATACTGTGTCCTCAAAACATCAAAAAGGAAGGGTGACCTGACCATAAAACACAGGAAATTCATTTTGAATGTGTATCTTTATTGACTGTGTTTTTCTTGAAGTTTACTTGTTGAGTTACTTACCAAGGGAAAGGCAGTATTCAGAAGGAAAACGGGGATTTAGAGCTGCAAAGGAGGATGACGAAGCATTATCAAAAGCTAAATCAGTTTGCCCATCGCAAGTTAAAGGTTGCCCAAGAGAAACTAAAAGAGGCTAAAGGGAAACGCCCGGCACAAAAAGGGAAGAGAGACATATCAGGACTTCATATTTTGGCTTCTGCTTCTGATCATGGTGCTAAGGACCCTTGAGGGTCATGATCACCGATTTTGGGCACATTTTGACATATTTTGGTTTTTTGGCATTTTTGAGTTTTTGGTCAAAACTTGTGAAATTCGCCATTTCATTTTGGGGGTTCGTCAAAGGAGGAGAATGGTATCATTGGATGCCATAAATTTGGAAGCACACCCTCACTGATTTTCAGAACATTTGGAGATCATTTTCCCCCTCAAAATGGCGAAAAATGCTTGCTTTTCACACACTCTACCAGTCTATCAGCAAACTGTAATTTTTGGTTTTTTTACACACAAGTCCAATTTTGGAGAACTTCCAGGCATCAGATTGGGAAAATTTAAATTTCTCTAGAAAGTAGACACTTAGAGATTTCCAATGAGCTATTATGAGCCTCGTTTCGACATCATGAAGGCTTCCAAATGTTTCCAGCAAGTCAGGGGACCTTTTGCTGATGTAAATTTTGAATATTTTTGTAATTTTTTAACCTTAAAAAACTAATATTTCCTCATGTGCGTTTAGCTATTTTTGCACATGAGAAGTTGTGTAAAGTCAATTTAATTCCCTTTTTTAGCATTTTTTAGATATTTTATGAGATATTTTGTGCCTTGGGCTTTGCAAAGCCTCAAGGACAAGATTAGATATTTTGATTAGGCCAATAGGATGGCAAGTTGAACCATGAAGTTTTTTCTCACTTAAGCCTATATATTCCAAAGGCTTTCATTGTAAAACAAGGCTGAACTTGAGAACAGAAGCAATATATGGTCATATAAGCTTTGGAAGAAATACTTGTCTTATGCTTTGGATTGCCTCTTGGATGCTCTTGGATGAATGAAGAAGGATTGTTGTTGGATTCCATGACTTGGTAGAATGGTATAGTGTCTCTTAATTTGTTGTTGTCTTCTATTTTTCATTCATGAATACATGTTTCTTGCTTGCTATAGATCAATAGAGAATAAATTTGAGATATGCCCTTGGAGGCACCGCAAATTTCCTGTTTCTTCATAATTTCTTTGTTTTCTTCTTCCTAAGTAACATTAAAGAATTCTTGACTGCTCTTTAATACTTAGGGTATTGTTACTTGGTTCATTCATAGTTCTATGCATGCTAAGTATGACTTACGGTATGCCCTGCTTACCTATGGCTAGCTATAGTTCCATCCATGAAATTTCTCTTTGACTGATTAGATTATCATTTTGTTGAACCAAGGAGGCCTATTTTCGATCTAGCCCTTTGCCTAAAACTATGAAAATCTTGTTGTTCAAAGTGCCCAATAACTTGAAGTACTGTGTTTAGGTGTTCCGGCATAGTAATTTAAGTTGTTTTTCTTCCTTAAGTGTTTTCCCCAAAGTCTGATAGCCATTTCCCAAAGTTAGAGGGTCATATACTTCTATGCATGGCTTGAATGTTTATTTCTATGTATTGATTAGCTTGTAGTTACATTTTTCATGATTAATGGTTTGCCCTACCATGTTTATGTTATCTATCGAACTACTTATGCTTGAAACTCTTTGTTGTTCACAAACTTGATGTCCATTTACTCCATTTTTCCCAAAGATCCTTTCTACCTTGAATCAAATCGGCCCTTCAACAGCCTTGTATCACCATCTTATAGCTTTCTTGACCTTTTCGACCCCATAGCCCAGTTGATCTGACATATTTTTACCTATCTTATATCTTTGATCAGTTTCATCCCTCACAACCTAAAAACCAAAACCACAAAAAACCTACTTCATAACTAGCCTAAAATCAAAATAGAATAAGCAAACATACAGATATCCCTTACACATATAGAGAGAGCCCTCTCTGAGTCCAGGAAGGCTAGGTCCTCAGACTCCAAAGCTTGGTTTGATGTTACATTGTCATTTGGTTTGCCAATCAGCCAAATCACGGGACACTAACAGTCATGAAGAAGTGTAATATCACATTTTTATTAGGTGAAAAACTATATTGATGAAGTGAAGGTATACATAATACCACTTCATGTGTGAGATGTAGTTTTTGGAAGCACCTACATGTATTTAAGGGATGCAACCTTCAAAAGGAGAGAAAACCAATATTTCCTCATCAAGGATGAGAATTCATTCATCATAAATCCTCATGAAGATAAATATAATATTACTTTGGTAAGTGATAACCAATTCATGAAATTGATTATTTCTAATAGAAAGTTTGTATTACTTTTCTTAACTGATAATTAACTTGAAAATTAATTGGTAAAAGAAAAGGCATCCCTAAAGATATGCACTAAAGAGCATAATAAATAGTTACAGGAACATTTGCAAGCATACAAATAATTTTTCCAAGAGATTATAGGGTTAACACCTAAGAGGGAAGTGGAACATGAGATATAGTTGTTTCATGATTCCCTATTGCAAAGCATTGGGTTGTACTACAAAATGAAGTGAAGAAATAATTTCCATACCTATTGGACTAAGTATTGATTCGACCAAGTACCCCACCTTATGGGTCACCTATTATCATAGTACCCTATAAATATGGGACTCAATGATAACTCGGAATGGGCATGTGGTTTGCTATGAATCCGGGAATCTTAAAGATCATTAATTTAAACAAATCCCCTTCGCTTGATTAATGTTTCGTGGGAGTAGTGAGGCCATTGATCATTGCGGTGTTATGTGTATCAAACATAACACTAAAATAACATAGTTTTCCATACTTCCACTAGTAAGTCCCTTTTTCAAACTTTTTTTAGGTATTTTTCATCTTCTCCCTTAGATGTTTCATATGGATAACACAAATAAGTAAGGGAAGACACTAAAACAGAAGCATTAAAGGATAAAAAGGTTGTTAATGAGATTATGAAATTGATGAACAAGAATAACCTACCATAGGGGACATAACACCAAAAACTTAGTTAAAGTTAGTAAAATATGAAATTTTATAGAAGTATAAAACAATGATATGGGGATATTATGAAATTTATTAGGTTGGAATAAAAATAAAACTTGCAAGCAAGGCCAAACCATAATCTAGAAATAAGGGAGTGGAAAATTTTCTCAACTCCTTTAGTAAACTATTTTTGGGATAAAAATCCTACCTAAATGGAGAGGTATGACACAAAATGGATCACATAATTTCATCATCTATTTTGCTACTTTTTGTGTCACAAAATTGGAGTTGCTAAATTCTAGGACTCGTTTTAAGGGCAATCATTTTTTGTGATAAAATTTGCTAGCATAGCTTCCAACATCATGATGTTTTTTTACACTTCAAGAGTTTTCTAATGACATGAAAATCACTTAAATCAATGTTTGTATGTGGAATTTATGCCTCATGTAAGTTAATCTATCTTCTTTTCCAGCATGGTTCTAATTGGATATCATGTTAGATTTGCTTAATCACACATGTGGAGCTAGTCATGTGTACACTTTAAAGATCATTCTAGATGATCTAAAATAGTAACAATAATTAACGTTGAGGCATGAAAAACCCTAATCATAAACCCTAAATCGATATTAAGAAATGCTAAATACTCAATCTCTTGGAAAGGTAGGGGTTCCATTCTTATTGTATTAAGTATTATTCCATAGGATATCATAGCATTCATAGTGGGATATTAAGGGGGACTAGAGGAAGAAGGAGATTCTATAGTAGTCATATTGGAAAAAATTTCCAATGCATATCCATAGTGAGTGCCCCTTTCTTTGTACTCACATTTCATAATTAATAAGAAAAGAGTAGATCATAGGTTTCACCTTCTAGCTAAGTTTTTATTGTATCAATATTTATAAACTGCCATAGGTATTCCACTAGAACAATTCTTTACAACAAATATGATAAATTAATGAAATATTTACTATGAATGTTAATCCTCTTTAGAAATCATATTATTTATTTATTGTTTTTATGCTAAAACAAATAAATTAGCTAAAATGTGAGAAATATGGAACATAAAAAATACCGATGTCATCTATAATAGGAAAAAAAAAAAATTCACTAGGAAACCCTTACAAGAGAAAACCCAGTTAGAAGGTGAGGTTAATATGCTCTCTTTTCTTTAGTATGGAAATATGCATGTACAAAGGAAGAGGTTCTCTTTATAGATTTACTTGAGATCTGTGGCCTATAAGGCTTCTATAGAAACTTCACCCCCTTTTGTTCTACTCTATAACTTCCCACTCCTAGTTGATTTTCTTAACCATGGAACAAAATATAGTAGCATAGAATAAAACCCCTACTCTTCCTAGAATCTTGATATTTAACATAGCTTGATAGCCAAATAGGGGTAAAGCTTGACTCCCTCAACCTTCAACTACTGTTACAAGTTTAGAATTTATATAATATTCTTTAAATTCCACATGTGGCTAGCCCCATTTACATGAATAATGAGATGTTGATATGGCATCCTTTCATACCATGGTGGTCAATGTGGTAGGGAAACTTACGCAATGCTTAACTTTTTCATACGGACTACTATTGATGCGATCTTACATCATTGAAAAATTCTTTGAGTGTGAGACAATGTCAAAGGGTTAGGCAGAAGAAAGAGATATTTGAACCCAAAAAACATGATTTAATTCCTTAAAATGGATTTAGAATGTTTTTGGTCTCAATTTTACAGATTGGGACCCACCTTTAAAATGACCACACAAACTTATTCATCCATTTTTTTTAATTTTCAAAGCATTGATATAGATGGAAAATAATATAATGATCCAATCTAGATAATATCGGGTTTTTCCATTGTACAACTTCTATTCATTGTGTGGATGGTGTGTCATTTACTGTCTCTTTCAAATTTTTAGTTTTTCAACTTATTTTAGTTCTTTTTTTGTTAAGTTAGAGATATTAAGTTTACATGGTAAAAAACATTGTATAACATTATAAGATATATTGTGAAGAACTGTTACAATGGAATATTCATTTTATTTTCTAGATCACTAGTGAATTAAGGGATTTGAGTAGCCCTATTCTCAATGGAGCTCTTTGGAAAGTTATTTTCCTTCCTCTGAGCCTCCTTCTATGACCAAATTTTTGGAAAGAAAGAATGAGCATAATACTCTAATACAACATGGATATAAGTATGGTAGTGACACATATAAATTGAATGTGCATGTAGTACAAATCTCAAGTAAATATTTTTCCCTCAATGATTATCTCCAAAAATTAGAAACCCCCTCTGATAAATCAACTTCCACTACAAGTATTTCAACCCTTATAATTACATTGATTTTGAAAAATTGGTCTACCTACACATTTTTTCCTTAGATTGTTCTAATATTTGTAGGGTCATTTGTTCAACCACATTTCAATAGTTAATTCTAGGAGATTAATCCAAATAGGTTGTTTAAGGGTGACCATAGTTCCAGGATTAAAACAAGCACTCGATTAATATAGAGATAGAGATGAAGATTCCTAGAACTAAGCACCAACCATGTTGGTTTTCCATATTCCACAGGCATATAAATAAATTTCAACCACGCTCTAACCATTATATTTAACCTAGGATCATACCCAAGTATATGATTTCAGGTTTTTTGAATCCAATCATTTAAGGAAAGCTCCAAAATACTCCACCCATGAAAATTCCCAATCAGTGCTTTCGCTTCATATTCCATTTGTTAGTTCACATAGATGGTACAATATCCTAAATTTTTCCTTTTTGGGACTCCCTTTTATGCGCACTTTCTCATTTTATTTTCCTCCTTCTCAATTGAATCCCCATATTCTAGATCAGATAAACCCCACAATCAATCAACCCTTTTGACACAATGACCTTCCCTATAAATCCCTCTCTCATCTCTAATAAATTTGTTTCAAAATGGATACCTTGATCTTCTTTATTTTAGGTTTCTTTCTTATCTGAATGGAGTATGCTAGTGTTGTTGTGCTAATTACTCTTTCAAATTATAAATTCAATGTCTTATGTGTGCTTAAGGGTTCAAGTTCTCTTGCAAATTATCAAGTATCATGAATGTTTTTCACGTCAATTTAGTGAGAAATTTAACATTAAAAAAAAAAGTTGAACCACAACAAATAAAGTACAGAGCATCACCATACATAAAAATAACATAGGTATTTGATGGAGTTCACCCCTCCTGGGATACATCTCCTTGGTCCAACTTCTATGGCTTATGCCTCTATATTATGCTCAAATTTTCAAATTGACCTATTTACAATTCTATTTTTATCCTGTAACATGCTCCAATAAGTACATAAAGGCTCCAAATGGTCATCTAGCCTCTTTATGAGCCTGAATTGGTCGAAAAATTCAAAAGTTATAACCATTTTAATTTTTCCCACTATTTCAGGCCATAAACTAGCTAACTGCAACTAAACTGGCACACTCTGTCGAATCTAGGGGTCCGCCAAATTAATCTGTAATCAATGCTAAGTGGGAGTTTAGTGAAAATTAAGCACACTTAATGCTAAACTCATGCTTTAAACTAATCCAAAATTAATTATGGATTAGGCACGTAATAATCAGGTTTTAATGGTTAATAAATCATGATTATGGTATTTAATCTCTTCATTAGTTCTGGAGATCCGTCGGAGGTCACTTATAGTGGCTCTATGGACCAGGGGCTGGCCCCAAACTTACCCGGCCATATACAATGGTTAAATTCAAATATATGTCGTCTCCTCTGAGAGATAAGTTCCCATGCGAAAGCAGGTTGGTAAGGTGTGCAGTCGTGTGGTGGGAGGTGGCAGGGTCGAACCTCGGTGCCTCCACCCAGACTTAACCCACAAAATTTGCACCACATTTCGACCATGGAGGGGGGAACTTGGTGCCCCCCAGGCTGCACCATGTGTCCTCACCTAGTTTGCCCAAAAATGACCCAATAAAACTTCACCACGTCACCCAAATTTCGGACTAGTGTCATGCTACCACTTGGAAGCTTACCATTCGCCAGAGAAAATTCTAAAAAAATGACCCTGCACAGTCAGCATGCCACATTAGCAGTACGGACTGCTGATTGGGCATCTGACTATCGTTTTTTTTAAAACATTTTGTGTTTAGAAAAGCAGATAGAGCTTGTTTCCGGAAGCATACGAAGACCATTTTTTGTGAAACAAAGTGTGCGAGATTCATAATGGTGAGCACTACGTGGTAGTTTAGGTTCTGATACAATCTAATAACTTTGATTTTTGAGCATAAAACTGAGCCCCTAATCATTCCTCCCCATTGGAAGCTTTTGGGCCCCAAAATATCATATTCAGTTATTGAACATGTGAGGGTAAAGTTCCCTCACCTTCCCAATTTCAATCAATTTGGAATTTGAAGGATTTGTTCCTCTAAGCCCCACTCGAAGATAGTTGACACTTCCTCTTGTCGATGTCCTTGTCCTCCTATCAAGTATGGTGTCTTGTTGTAGCTCAACAAAGAAATATGGAGAAAAATATTCAATAGATGGCAGCTGAACATTCTCTCCTTGATCTTCAATCAAAGGAGAATCATACAATCTAAAATTTTCAACATTAACAACTGAATAAATTTGCATGTATGAAAGAAAATCAAGCTTGAAGGCATTGTTACCAATATTTTCCAGAATTTTGAAAGGACCATAACGGATTGGTTTCAGATTTTTACCTTCTCCTTAAAGCCTTTCCTTGCTAATGTGAAGCCAAAATTCATCACCAACTTGAAACTTATGATCCACCCGATGTTTGTCATGCCTCGTCTTGTACTTGCCTTGACTTTTCTCTAGTTTCTCTTGCATTGTTTAATGAATCAATTGAATTTTATCAATGAATTTATTTTCTTTATCTATGTCTCTATGTCCATCAATAGCTACATCTTTCCCAAATATGAAATCCAATGGTGACTTTCGAAAGTAACCAAGACATGCCTCAAATGGCGATGTTTCAGTGGAAGAATGTTTTACATGGTTGTAAGCATGCTAAATGAAATACAACTATTCATCCCACAAATTAGGATGTTTGCTGCAATATCCTCTAAGAATATGAATGATTGTTCTATTTACAACCTTGGTTTGACCATCTGTTTGCGGATGAAAGTTTGTACTCTTCTTCAACTTAGTGTCCATCAAGTCCCACAAACTTGACCAAAAATTACCAACAAATCGAGAATCTCGATCAATACAATAGATGTAGGCAACCCAAAATGAACCCAAACATTTTGAAAGAAAATATGAGATGTTTTTTCAGTTGTAAATTTATTTTTACACGGCATCAAAGTACACATTTTTCTAAACCTATCCACAACTACATACAAATAATCATGACCTCTTTTCGACAAAGGAAGACATCCTAAAAAATCCACAGAGATACTCTCCCATGGACATGAAGGAACTGGAAGTGGTGTGTACAATCCTAACTTCCTATTACTAGGCTTATTGACTGCACATAAAGAATAACCTTTAATAAAACATGACACACTTTCAAGCATACGATGCCAATGAAAATACCTCTAAAGATTTTCCAATGTTTTGCTTACACCAAAATGTCCCGCAATAAGTGAATTGTGTGCTTATCTTATGAAGTTCACTCTCACACCCTGTGGAATACAAATCTTGCCCAAATGATACAACAAATTATTATGAAAATGATAATCTAATTCCTCAACTTGGCGACCTTGACTCAAGTTTGCATAAACATCTTAAAAGTCTTTTTCAAATGCATATTGTTCAATGTAGCTTTCATGTAAAACATAAGTATTCTTGAGTAAAGTAGTTGCATTAATAATAGGCCTAGAAATCATATTGGCAACCTTATTGTATATACCTTTCTTATACCTGATAACCAAGTGGATTTTTTGCAAGAATCCCATCCATCGAAAGTGCCTTGACTATTGCAATTTGGTTTGTGATTGCAAGTATTGCAATGGTTGGTGATCGGTGTGACTGATGGTTTCCTTTCCCATCAAAAAACGTTTCCATTTCTTCACACTTTGTACCAAAGCATATATATCCTTGTCATATGTAGGATAATTTATCACTGCACCATTAAACATTTTTGAACAGAATGAAATAGGCTTACCATGTTGTAAGAGGACTGGGCCCATGGCATAGTCACTTGCATCTGTCTGGATCTCAAAGGATTGTCTCAAGTCTAGTTATGCTAATTTTGGAGCTGAAATGATCTTCTTCTTCAAAGCATAAAATGTTTTTTGCTGATTTCCTCCCCACCGGAAGACTTTCTTAACACTTGTCACTGCATGTAACAGAGTTGCAATAGAGGAAAAATTAGCAATGAACTTCCTCTTATATTGTGCTACCCCTAGAAAACTTCTTACCTATGTGACTGACTTGGGTGTAGGCCAATTCACAATGAACTCAACTTTAGAGGGTTCTATCTTCAACTCACCTCCTCAACAATATGTCCCAAATACACTAAACAAGTTTTACCAAATTCACATTTTGACATCTTAAAGAACAACTATTCTTTTCTCAAGACATCAAGCACCTTGTTCACATGCATGACATATTCTTCTCATGATTTTTTGAATATCAAAATATCATCTAAGTAGATAATGAAAAAATCATCTATAAATTCTCTTAATACATCTTTCATAACTCTCATGAAAGTAGCTGGAGCATTGCAAATACCAAAAGGCATAACAAGCCACTCAAAAAATCCTTTTTTAGTTTTAAATGTGGTCTTCCATATGTCCTCTTCAATTATTCTAACCTGATGATAACCCCTTATTAAATATAACTTAGTGAAATACTTTTCATACCTCAATTGATCAAGCAAATCATCAATCCTTGGGAGTGGATAACAATTCTTTATCATGATTTTTTTGAGTGCATGAAAATCGACACACGTGCACCATGTTCCATCCTTCTTGGGCACCAATATAATCAGTGAACCAAATGGCGAGGTAGATGGGTGAATGATGCCTTTGTTCACCAATTCTTGGATTTGCTTCTTGATTTTTTCACTTTCCATTATCAACATGCGATACATGCCAATGCTAGGGAGTGGAACATCCTGCTACAGCTGTATCTCATGTTGGATTCCCCTCTTGGGAGATAACCCCTTTGGCTCTTGAAACATATCGCCATGCTAACTTACCAAATCAAACAAATCATATTTTAATCTATAATCACAACCTTAAAAATATTCAAAATCCTTATCATTCTTTTTTTTAATCATAATAAGCACAAATTTTTTGCTTATGTTTACTAGTCTCTTTATTTGCCCAGCATTAACGAAAGAGAGGTTTAAATTTTTGCGATGAGCCCTCAGAATATATTACACCCCATATTTGAACAAATGGTACTTTTTCTCATGGAAATAGAAGGTTGTTTTCCTGTCATTGAGATATGGGCTACCCAAAACAATTCTAGATATGTCAAGCGGTACAACATCTAACTCAACTTCATCAATAAAGTTTGTGGTAATTGCAAACCGAAAAATGAATTTTCTTGTAACCTGTAAATTTGTATCTTTGGTTATCCAACCCAAAGGATATGGCTTATGATGAGGTAAGGTTTCAAGATTCAGCTGCTTGACTGAGTATTCAAATATTAAGTTCTCTTGAGACCCACTATCAAATAGTGTGTCAATTTTTGTATGTATTGAGATCACTCTTACATGAAACAACTCTATTCTTGTTTCTTCATTTGGAGTGTTATTGTGACAATTTGAGGAACTAGTACTTGCTATGGCTTATTTTTCCTTTGTGACCATGGCTGCAATTGTAGTCTCATTTCCTGAATCAGATCCAGGATCATGTTTTGCTGTAGCAGTTGTTTTTGTTTCCCCTTATTGTTGAATTTCTTAGGCCTCAATTCTGGATATTGAAGTTTCCAACAGTGGGCTTCATCATGAATCTCTTTTGAACAATGAGTAAATGTGGTTTTATCCCCTTATTTCTTAATGGATGCATTCTTCTTTTGTTTACCCTTGAAAACCTTTCCTTTTTCACCACCCTTGAATGGTTTCTTTTTACCCTCATATTTTACATTTTTCCCTCTTGCCTCAAGGTGTGTAGCTTGCACAAAAACCTCATCTAAAATAGTACGATTAAACATGAGGATGGTATGTTTCAGGTAACTATGCAATCCATCTATGTATTTTAGAAAATTATCTTGGCTATGCAAATAAACCCCTAACATAAGAGCTCTTCTCATAAATTCATGAGTGTAATCTTGCACACTTTGACCTTTCAATTGTCTAAAATTTTTCTAACTCACAATATATTTTTGCATGTAATCTAGAGGATAAAATTTCCTTTTAATGGAAGCAATAAAATTTGACCAAGAGATTGAGATCTTACCGTGTTTCTTAATCTCCTCTTGTGTCTTCTCTTCCCACAATACAAGTGTTGAACCCTCCATTCTCAAGGAATCCAATTGAATCTTTATGTCATCTTCTTGAAGGTTCTGAATTTTGCATTAAACCTCCAATTGACGAATCCAATTATCCATATTCTCTGTATTCACTTCACCATTATACATTTAAAGCTCAAATTTAACATCAAGTTTAAGTAAGGGTTATTTACCAGCTCCTTTGGAAGTACGTGTATGAACAGATGGAAGAGTTGTGGTAGTGGAAGATGATGATGAGGAAGGTGAAGATGGTGGTGAGGATGATGGTGGAGTGGATGGTGGCTTCTTACCATCTCCATGGTGTCCTCCTCCTGGAGAACCCTCTCCTCTTGGAGGCTCACTCCTTGCATCCCGTTGGGTGTGGAGCCTGATTATCTTGTATCACAGCATTGGACCCCTATACCTTCAAAGGGGCAGCAACGCTGCCCATAATTAATCGCTGCCGTGGGGGGTTCGGAGCCCCCCCCCTGGCGGGGGTTTTCGGGGGCAGCTCCCCCGAAGCTAAAAACAGGTGTAAAATTGCCTTGTAAAAGTATAGTAATTTCTAGTCAATCTGGGCCGTTCATTAGGCAAATGATCTGACGATAGAAGTTATGTTTAGATTAGGGTTTTTTTCCCTAGAAGGCAACCCCCTTGTATATATGAGGGTATTGTATTGCGGCTGTGTATTGTATGTGTATTCTCAGAGCGAGAAACAGAGAGGGAGACTGTGAGAGAGAACAGAGGATATTACAGCGGATTTGCTGTAGGTTTTGTCTCTTTATTTTTGCTGGATAATAGAAAGGAACGATTGGCTGTTCGGGGTGGACGTAGCCCAAACTGGGTGAACCACGTATATCTGTGTCTCTCTAGTTTTATGTGTTTTGTGTGCTTGTATTTTTCCGCATATTTTATGTGTTGCATTGCTCCATAATATATAATTTTCTAACACATCCTTACACTCCTTTCCTCATAGAGGACTTTAACCATCTCAATCATATCAAAGAATGCCTTCCTGAATGCTCTCTCATCTTCTGTCATGATAGGTTTTCCTTCATGAGACATGCTCATTGAAGACTCAAATTCAACTTGAGGATTTTTTGGTGTTGAAGACTTTATAAACCTTGCCCTTCTTCCTGTTGACCCAACTACAGGGCTCTCAACCAGCTTTCCTTCTCCTCTTTTGTGTTTTAACCTTGTAAGCATGACACAAGCTTGCAAACAATTAGATCCCTTCTTGCACAAAAAAAAACCTAAAGAAATTGAGCTCTAATAACAAAATTGATTTGAATGGAGTATGTTAGTGTTGTTGTGCTAATTAATCTTTCATATTATAAATTCAATGTCTTATGTGTGCTTAAGGGTTCAAGTTCTCTTGCAACTTATCAAGTCTCATGATTGTTTTTCATGTCAATTTAGTGAAAAATTTAACATAAAAAAGAGATGAAAAATAGCAAATAAAGTACATAACATCACCATACATAACATTAACAAAAGTATTTGATGAAGGAGTTCACCCCTCCTAGGCTACATCTCCTTGGCCTAGCTTCAATGGCTTGGGCCTCTATATTATGCTCAAATTTTCAAATTGACCTATTTACAATGTTCTTTTGCTCCTGTAACCTGCTCCAATCAGTCCAAAATGGCTCAAAATGGTTGTCTAACCTCTTTTTAAGCTTGAATTGGTCAAAAAATTCAAAATTTATGACCATTTAAAATTTTCCCACTATTTCAAGCCCTAAACTAGCTAACTGCAACTACACTGGCAGTCTTCGCCGAATTTGGGGGTCTGCAAAGTTAATATGTAGTTAATTCTAAGTGGGAGTTTAGTGCAAATTAAGTGCACTTAACACTAAACTTGTGCTTTAAACTAATCTGAAATTAATTCTGAATTAGGTGCATAACAAGCAGGGTTTAGTGGTTAATAAATCGTGGTTATGGTATTTAATCTTTGCATTAGTTTTGGATCTCCATCGACGGTCATGTATAGTGGTTCTATGGAGCAGGGGTTGGACCCCACCTTACCCCACCATATAAAATGTTTAAATTCAAATATATGTCGGCTCCTGTGAATGTTAAGTTCCAATGTGCAGACGGGCTGGTAAGGTGTGCGGCTGTGTGGTGGGAGGTCATAGGGTCGAACCCCGATGCCTCCACTTGGACTTAACCCAAAAATTTTGCACCACCTTTTTACCTCGGGGGGGCACATGGAGGCCCCAAGTTGCACCACGTGTCCTCACTCGGTTGGCCCCAAAAACCCAATAAAACTTCACTACGTCACCCATATTTTGAACCAATGCCATGCTGCCACTTGGCAGCTTACCATTCACCAGATAAAATGCCAAACAAATGACCCTAAACATTCATCATTCCACGTCAGCAGTATGAACTGCTGACTAGGAATCTGGCTGTCATTTTTTTAAAATTTTGCCTATTTAGCAAAGAGAACAGAACTCGTTTCCGGGAGCATACGGAGACCATTTTTCGTGAAATGGAGTGTGTTGGATTCATAACAGAAAGCACTATGCATTCATTCAGGTTTCGAGACAATATGATAACTTTGATTTTTGAGCATAAAAATGAGCCCCTGATCACTTTCCCTTGAGATAATTCTTCTGAAATTGAAAACTTTACATTATCTTTCGACCTACTTATTGTTGTACAATGGTGTCCAAGCTATTCTACATTGCTTCTACAATCCTCAAACATTTCCATAATTACTTCATGCCCATGAGTATTTACATGTAAGCTTGAATTTGTGCCTATAACTTCATGACGATTAACATTCCATTTGATTCCTCAACCCACCACATTTGTATCTATTTTGGAACCTTTTTTTATAATTATCCCTTGTCATGTTGACCTGCACAAGGACCATTCAATAAAAAATATATTCTATATTGACCCAAATTAGAGGCAAAAAATTCTCATTCTTAGAGGATCCTCTAAATAATACTCAACTAATTGGGTCTTTTTGGGCTCCATGACAAAAAATTAGTTGTAACATCAATTAATATAGCCATTTAAGAGCTTTGTCATCAATTCATTAATTTAAGATGAAGGAGATGTGCAATTCATGATGTTTACACATGGAATTCACATGGTCACGTGTCCACACACACACACACACACAACCAACATAGATCTATATTAGCCCTAAATTTGTCAAGTGTCGAGATGGATCAAATCTCTCGATGTGCAAACATTTTTCAAGTCTTGCAATCAAAAAGATGTTTGCACCTTAAGATATTTGATCCCTCTCGACACTTGAGAGATGTGTAGTTAAGATGGATTTACGTTGGTTTTATGATATTTTCAAATACCACAATACCATACAAAATTATTTTATAATATCTGCAAATATCATGTGATGCTAAATACTATACAAAATTGTTTTATACTATTTTCAAATGCCATGGGTTAACCAACACCATACAAAATTATTGTGCCAAAAGGTGCTTTAGAGCCTAATATGGGGGCGATGGGAAATTTTAGTGGTGTAAATGTTTGTTTGTAAATATTTACATGTCGACTCAATTAAAAAATAATAAAAGGTTAAAATTAATATAGAGCCCATAATGGGGGACATGTTGTAGTGCTGGTAAATGAGTGTAAACATTTAAATATTGACTTAATTTTTAAAATAAAATAAAATAATAATATACATATCACATTAAAATATATAACATATAAATAGTAGCTATAAATTAAGATCCATTTTACTATATAAATTAAAACAAGTGTTGCAATGCAGCTTATTCCTTACCCCTCAAGATAAAAATTATGTTATGGTAAAAATTGCGTAAAAAATTGTCTCCTTGTGGGATGACGGGGTGGTTGTCTCACTGTGATGTTATCCCCTCCACCTGGTTTCAAATCCCATGGTGGGATACCATGGCCCGTCATAGTAAGGTTGGAAGCATAAATTTCTCGTTGGCGTTTGGGATCTCGACTCCAGAGTTTCCAATGGTCTCTAAATGTCCCAGGCCTAGGCTAAACTATGAGTTTTTGATATATGTGGCTTGCAAGATGTTGCATATATCTAGGGAGGTTGCTAGTGTCCCATTAACCATTTTTCTTTGAAAAAAAATTGCATAAAAAGTTGTCAATGGTTCTTAGCTCGAGTGGTTCAAATGGTTGTTTGCCATACCATCTACTTAGGTTCAAGTCTTTGACAACACCCACAGCTCGTCATAGTAAGGTTGGAAGGATAGGCATCTTGTTGGAGTCTGGATTGCAGCTTCAGTTTCTGGTGGTCTGTAGACGTCTTGTCCTAGGCTGAACTATGGGTTTTCGATAAATGTGGCTTGCCGACTATTGCATATATATGGGGAGGTTGGTAGTTTACCATATATTTTTTTCCTTAAAAAAATTCAAAAAATTTATAAACACGACCTGTCATAGTAAGGTTGTAAGGATAGGCATCTCGTTGGAGTTTGGGATTACAACTTTAGTATCTAGTGGTTTGTAGATGTCTCGGTCCTAGGATGAACTATGAGTTTCCGATATATGTAACTTGCGGGCTATTGCATATATCTGGGGAGGTTCTTAGTTCCCCATCTTTTTTTCCTTAAAAACATTTCATAACAAATTATAACCTACATTGGTCAATGTTAGCTAAATTAATAGTGGTTCATAGGCAATGGAACCCTATATTCGTGCTCTCAATGAACTAATAAATTGAGATGTGAAGTGATTTTGTTAGGCACATGGACTTGAATAAATTTTCGTGGGTAGTACCACTACTAAGTCTCCACATTTACAATTTTACTCCTACACAAGTAATGAGGAAAACATAAATAATGATAAGAAATCATTTCTGATAAGAATAGTTATTTACATCTTATTTATATTGATTTTTAATGCATAGAATTACTTAAATTATGGTGGGAAATATGTTAAATATTTTATTTACTTCCTTCAAAGCTTAAGAATAAAAAATGAGTACACAAATATCTAAATACAATATATTACAACTATGTCCATAAATTACGACATAAAATATGTGAGACAATTATCCACATTAAATTATCTTGTGCAAAGGCTGCAATAATTTCTTTAAGTTATGGTCCAATCAAATGTTTGAAAATTGGTTTTTTAATAATATTGAAAAACAATTTTTTTTATCAAAGTTACAAATTGCATTTGTCAATGCTAAACTAATATTGCTCAACAAACAAATGGATTGTTAGAGTTCTTCCAAGACTAAAAATGATTCCATAACCATACTTAAATTTAGTTTCAATCCCACTTCTTCACCTATGTGAGCATCACCCAATGCAATGAATGCTAAGTGGACTATTCAAAAATCATGAGAAATTAGTCAATTACAACTACTTCTAGTAGAAATGGTCATAAATAAATGACTTACTTAACACAGTTGAATCCAAAAAATGATATCTGATATTTAAATTTAATTAATAAGCATATAAAAATTTAATACTTACAATATAACAAGATTTTCAACAATGGATATTCACTCCATTTTATCAAAAATATTATTATCTTATAAATGAATTTTCAATTAATAAATAATAAACCATAAATTAAAATAATATAATTAATTGCTAATGATTTTCAATTGATAAACAATATAGTATCATATTCTCATAATTCAGGTTGTTGAATAATTATTGTTATGCACAAAGGTCAGCCTGTAATTATTTTTATCCATCGTCGTCGATTTTGTTGAGAGCGCATCCCATCCCAGAATATTTAGTCGTGTGATGAGAGCAGAAACCGGAGGCCATGGAGTGAGCGAGGTGGCCATGCAAGCGTTACCTCGCTTCATCATTAATGGATCGAATGAAAATGAGAATGAGAGCTGCCCCGTTTGTTTGGATGAATTTGAAGGTGGAGAGGAAGTGCGTGCAATGTTATGCCGCCACGTCTACCATGAGAGATGTCTATTCCCATGGCTCCGATTGAATAACACATGCCCTCAATGTCGTTACACCATGTCTCCCTCTTGATAATATATATATATAGTTTTTAATTGTATTTTTGAATTTATAAAATGGATTTAATGTCTTTAAAATATATTTGGAAACTTGGATGGTATACATTAAGCAATTTAAGCTTCTCATTAGAACACATAATTTTTTGATTTCAAATAAAATTGACAAAAAAATATACATAAAAAAGAGCTACAAATGTAAAATAGTGAAATTACTTAAAGTGTT
This sequence comes from Pinus albicaulis, assembly GCA_034641835.2. NCBI lineage: Eukaryota > Viridiplantae > Streptophyta > Pinopsida > Pinales > Pinaceae > Pinus > Pinus albicaulis. Next base: position 857,629,249 of record CM076576.1, read on the forward strand.
TTAACTATACTTAGTTTTTTGAATTGTTTTATATAATGTATATATAGTTTTCTTTAATCATATGAAATATATACATATTTAAATATAGAGACCCTCTACAACCCAGTATATAAGAGAGATGTAATCATATAATGTTACATTAAAATATTTTTAAAAATATATATTGGCTAATTAATAAAAAATAAAGAACATGAGGGAGATGTTTTTTTTTTTAACACAATCGGTTGCTATTTTGTATTCCAAAAAGAAAGAGGAGCTAAGACTCCATGATTAAATGCTAAATTAGAGGAAATGGCTGCAGCTGAAAATTACATTTCCTTTGACTCTAGTATTCGAATAGAACTGAAATACTATAGGTGCATATATCCGGACAAACTGAAAAAGAAGCATAACATATTTGAAAGACATGTTGAAAATGGGAGCAGGTTAGTCGATATTGATATGGCTGATGTGGCGCGCTGTGGAATCCTCGGGGTTTTCATTATTTCCTGCATTCCTTAAGTTGTTGGAGCTGGAACTGGAAGCTGAGAGCTTCTCAAGCATGTATTTCATAATTTGCACTGATTCTTCAGCGTGTGCTCATTGATTTGAGAGATTGTCGAACTGAGATTGGAGAGAGGAGATCCTTGCAAGAAAGACCTTTACATCTGCTTCATGCTTGTCATCCAAGATTTTAACCTCATTTTTTAGCTTTGTGTCGAGGATCTTTTGATGGGCTCTGATTTGCTCAAGCTCCAACTATAGATCCGCATAGTTGATACAGTTCTCACTACGAGACATGATATTGATGAAAGTAGAGAATCTGCAACAAAACCAAGAACTTGCATCGAGCTGCACAAAGAGGCTGAGGAAACTGCCACTAGAGATTGCTGAGGAGGGCAGAGGAGTCAAAACCGTGCAAAGAAGGCGCCTATGCTTTAACAGAACGGGCAAAGGCACCGAATGCACAAAACTCTACTGAGGAAATAAGAAGGTAGAACACGGGGAGAAGAGAGGGGGATGAATCACAGAAGGAAGAATAAAGAAATAAATAGATGAGCCAAGAGAGCGGAGAGCATCACAGGGGTATAACCAAGGAGAAGGGATCACGGGCGAGGAGGGAATAAAAGTACCAAGGATGCACATGAATTCTGATAGACAAGAGGGGAGGATCGAATAAAATCTGAGGGATACCAGAGTCATAATTATGGCAGAGGGATAAGATCTAAGATATCATTGCACAATAGTTGTCCTAGGAAACGAGCGCAGGCTTTATTGGCATACAGATCTGCCTCTTTATTATGATTTCGGAGTATGTGGAAGAAGGATACCTCTTTCATATCTTGCAAAAGATTACGACATCTACTGATGATTTGTTGAAGATCTATGTTAGCAACAGATAAATCATGGACCATTAGATTTATGATGATAGCTAAGTCTTCAAAAACCATGGAATTTTTTATTTTGAGCTTTTTCAGTTGATGTAAACCTTGGAAAAGTGCTAAAGCCTCTGCTCTATTGTTTGATAGGGTGCCAAGTCCCCATTCAAAATTGGTAAGAGTGCTTCCATTTTCACTTATTATGATACCACCCACTCTTGCTATACCCGGGTTAGATTTTGAAGCCCCATCAAAGAAAAGAGAGGGTCTAAGACTACTCTTTATCCAATCAGCGAGGTCATTCTCTTTAAATCAGATTTTCCAGCTTGCTTCAGATCTGTGGTGTTGTTTTGTAGAGTGATTGCTATTATTATTTATGTTCAGTAAATCTCCAAGGAATATCTTTTCCTCCGCACAAATTTCATTGAGATCAATCCTATAGTTGCCTTTGGCATAGATTTCTTCAAGGGTGAGGCTCCAAGACTTTCTACACACTTTCCTAAAGGATGGCTCTTTGTCCCTGAAGATTTTATTATTCCTGGATAGCCAAATATTCCACAACACTACATAAGGAAGGGTATCCCATTCCCACTACGAGATTTTGTTCTTCTTTCTCCCCCATGGAAAGCTGTTTTTCCAAGATTTTAGAACCATAGCAACTATGCGATATTGTATCCAGCAGGGTTGAAAAAAGGAGGTGAGCTTAGTCTAGCAACTAGACGCAAAGGGGCACCAAATGAAGAGATGGGGGATTATCTCTTCTTCATTTTGACAATTTGGACATATAGACGGTCCTATAACACCTCTTTTTTTGAGATTTTCTGAGGTTAAAATTTTGTTTTTTAGGAGAAGCCAAATAAAAAAATTGATCTTTGGAATAGCTTTTGACTTCCAAACAGTCTTCCATAATGGCCAGATTGGCATTGGATAGTGTTCTCTATAGAGATGCTGATAAGCTGATTTAATGGTAAAAGCAGTACCAGAGGGGTCCCAATGAAAACCATCAATGCTACCTTTTATGAAAGGTGCAGTGCCATGAAGGTAGAATTGGAGATTTTTTAGGTCATCTTCAAGGTGAGAAGGGACTTTAGGGAAGTTCCATCTGGTCCATATTTGGGTTTGAGTGTCCCATTTGGAGAAATGGCTCAGGAGGTTAAGGCCCATGTTGTTGAAGAAGAGGAGAATGCGTTGCGCATCAGGCCTATCCATAATGGGAATTTATCCCATAATCTGGTCAGTTCCTATGTTGATGGTGTTGCCTCCCATGGGAACTTTAGATAGGTTTTGAGCAAGGAAGGGGATGGATTTTTTGCATAAGGACTAGATTTTTGAGCAAGACCTGTTGGGAATATCATGATAAAGGAGCTGTTGTCTTGTGGAGTTTAGATACTTTACTTCCAGGACTTTTTTCCGCCAAGCTTGGCCCCCATTAATAAGATGCCAAACGATCTTCCCGCCAAAGGATCTATTCAGGAGTTTGGGTGAGCGAACACCAATACCTTCATGCTCCTGGTCTTGAATTACTTGCCTACAATTGACGAGATTGTATTTCCTTTTATCATTCTTTCCTCCTTGCCATAGGAAATGTCTGATGATAGCTTCTATTTTGATATGAATGCTAGCTGGAGCTTGAAGGAGAGTAAAGTGATATAGAGGAAGGGAGGAGAACCCAGATTTGAGAAGGATGAGACGACCTGCGAGGTTGAGCCATGCTGATCCCCATTGATTAACTTTCCTCTTCATTTTATCAATTGTAACATTCCAGACATCTGCCTTCAAAGAGATGATATTTACAGGCATGCCTAAATAAGTGAAATGATCCCAATTTATTTTGCAAGGAACACCAAGGATATTAGCAATATTGTGCAAGGTTTGATTGGACACATTACAACCATAGACGCAGCTTTTATGATTGTTGATCAGGCCGCCAGAGTAGAGCATGAATTTTTCCAAGATATTTTTGAATCACTGAGCTATAATGTTGTTTGCTCCTCCCATTAGCAGAGTGTCATCTGCGAATTGGGAATGATTCATATTTTTAGCTCCATTTCCATATTTGATGTCGGTAATGAGACCCACCCGTCTCATATGATCCAAAGCTCTGCTAAAGGATTCTGCCATAAGAATGAAGAGGTAGGGGGAGAGAGGACACCCTTGCCTTAATCCTCTAGTGGATTGGAAATAAGGAGCTGGTCTACCATTGATAAGAGGAGATATCCAGGGTCCAGAGATGCAGGAACTGATTAAGGCAAGGAAATTTTGATCAAAACCCATTTTTTGAAGCACAGCAAGGATAAAAGAGTGCCTGACCCTATCAAAAGCATTGGCAAGATCAAGCTTAAGAATAAAGCTTTTTTTGTTGCGCGATATGCTGGAATGGATGTCTTCTTGAACAAGGAGGATAGAATCAGTGATTTGTCTTTGGGATATAAAACCTCTTTCATTTTCCGAGATGAGGTTGTGAAGATGGGGCTTAAGACGAGTGGCTAGGATTTTTGTGAGGAGCCTGTAGGAGGAGTTACAAAGGGAGATGGGCCTAAATCTAGAAAAGGAGGAGGGGTGATTTTCTTTGGGAATGAGGGCCAGAAATGTAGAGTTGGTATACCCTCCAATTTTCTTTTTCTGATGAGTCCACTATATCATTTTCATCAGATCTTTTTTTATAAGATCCCAGTAGGTTCTATAGAAGGAAATCAAGAACCCATCTGGTCCCGGTGCTTTATCTGGATGCACAGTCCATATTGCGTTTTGGACCTCTTCTTCTCCAATTTCTCTGTTGAGTGATTGGTTTATCTCTTCAGTGATCAGTGTTGGGAGGTGCTGTAACAAGTTCGAGTAATCTTCTGGCATTCTATTCTCAGTGAGGAGCTCTTTAAAATGCGTTGTGGCAGCCCTTTTAATTTCCTCTTGGTCTGTTTGAAGATGTCCAGCTTCGTCAATGGTGGAAGCGATGTTTTTTTTAGCTTTGCGGATTGTGGTTTGCTTATGAAAATAAGTTGTGTTCTTGTCGCCAGCTTGGAGCCATAAATTCCTTGATTTAATACACCATTTCTCCTCCTCTTTTCTGTTGGCACAATAGAGCTGCCAATAGAGATTATTTTCCTGGTTGAGGATGTCTTGATTGAGGCCTTGAATTTCAATATTGTCATGAACTTCATCCAGTTTGAATTTAATTTCATTTTTGACCTAATCAGGTTCTTTATAATGAGTTTTAGCCCATTCCTTTAAAGCTAGTTTTTTTTTCTTTTTTCAGTTTGGTCTCCCATATATATATTGGTGAGCCTTCAACATGCTGCATCCACACACCTCGCACCAACTGATTTTCTTCCAGCATGTCGTTCCAGAGAGGGCTATATTTGAAGGGAATGGCCCCAAGAAAGAGATGGTCGTAAAAGGTAAGGGATAATGGTCCGAGGCTGAATTGGTGAGCACACTAGCAGCAGCTGTGGAATAGTGAGAAAGGAGAGTGACTGCAATCAAGATTCTCTCGAGCCTTTCCATAATATTGTCTCTGCCTATTCTTCTATTGCTCCAAGTGTACCTACAGATCTTTGGCATTATGTCCACCAACTCATGGTCCTGCATAATGTCTTCAAGCTTATTTCTAAAAGGATCATGACTGAAGCAAGCTCCTCTTTTCTCGTTTGCATGAAGGATTAGATTGAAGTCTCCTCCCATTACAATGTTTTTTTTTTCCTCATTGTTCATGTCTTCCTTTATGGAGCTCCAGCATAACTCTTTGTCCCTATAATGGTTTGGAATATATACATTATATACAATGATATTTTTTTGATCTATGTTGTTTTATAAGATAACTTTGAGCCAGTTTGGATTTACCATGATGCCTTTTTTTTTCCATATGTTGTGGTCCTAAAGGGTAGCTAATCCACCAGAAGCTCCCCTTGACTCAGTCAGCGTGCCATCATAAGGCTTTTATTTGCTTATTATTGTCTTCATTTCTGAGTTTCCCTATTTTGTTTCCTGCAATAGAATAATTTCTGGTTTCTCTTGATTTATAAGATCTCTTAGGGCAGCTATTTTGGAGGGGTGCCCTAATCCCCTACAGAATATGAGGGAGATGTTGTTAAACATAAATTTACCTATTATTTTTAAACATAATGTTACCTGGATAATTAATGAGAAATAAAAACGATGTCTGACCTAGCTTCCCCCTCGGCTCGGCCTCTTGTTGAGTGCTCCCACTTACCCCCCTCTCTTATGCTTCCATCATCTTGCTCTCTTTTTCAACCCTCTTAGTTTGTTAAAAAGCCTGGTGTTATTCCGAATATTTCCATCACTACTCCACAGGGTTGCTCAAGAGCTCTGCAGCTTGCAGACCATGGGCCTTTTGGGAAATTCGTGGATCTTTGGCCCTTGCCCCTCTCTATGCGTTCTTTGATAGATAAGAATGGGAAACCCCTCATTCAAGGTGAGATTATGTCAACCTTATATGGGAAAGGCTTTTATACCTTCTTTTTTTAGAACAAGCTGGAGATGGATCACATATAAGGAATAAAGAAATAAAGAGAAGACGATCAGGATGGAAAAATAAGAAAGAGATGAGGAAGGAAAAGACAGAGAAGGATAAGGAACTAGGCTTCCAACATAAAATCTCGGGACAATTAGCAAAATTTGGAACTAAAGGAGGAAAGAAAGAGAATCCAACTAGCCCAGTAAAAGGAGAAGCAACCTATAAAGGTAACTAATAAATGTCATCTCCTGGAATTATAGGGGTCTGGGTACTAGAGAGAATAATGGAAGTAAAGTCATTAATTCAAAAAGAAAAACCAGATGTAGTCATGCTCTAGGAGACTAAATTAAGTGAGACAAACATCTCCTCTATTTACCCTTCACTATGGGGTTTCAGTAAAATCGAAGATAACAGTTCGAGAGGAGCTTCGAGAGTCCTCTACACAATGTGGAACCCTGCAAAATTACAATTTGTAAGTTCCTTGAAAAACACTCACAGGATTGCAACCTCTTTCAAGAGTTTATAATTAAATCAAAATGTTGTAGTTATATATGTCAGTCCACAATAGAGAAAATAAAGAGTGTTGGAAATATTTATTGGAGTTAAAAGGCTCAGAGTATGGGATCAACTATATTCTTGAGGGATACTTCAACACTATCTTTAGTCAAAATGAGGAAAGATGAGGCTCCCTAGTTAGAGATTCCTCCCAATAAGACATGGAAGACTTAATCCTTAATATCTATCATTTTGATGTAAAACCTCAAAAATTCCTTTATACCTTAAATAATAAGTGCATCAAGCCATGTCATATTTTCATGAGACTAGATTGGTTCCCAGCCTCAGACTGCTTTCTCTTGTAAAAACTATGTCTTAAATCCTCCATCCTCCTTTGGTGCAGCTCGGATCACTGCCCCATTTGCCTTGTTGTTTCTCCATCCATTAACATTGGTCCTATCCCCTTTAGATTCTCCCCCTCTAGCTTTATTTATTTGATTTCTTCCCTATGGTTTTGAACTCTTGGGTTGGGTGCATTGAAGGTAGCCCCATATTTATTTGGGAAGCTAAAATTAAAAGGCTAAAATCAAATATCAAAATATGGATAAAAGAAAACAAGATTGAAAGGCAATATGCTATCATTAACATAGAAATAAAATTGGCCCATCTTCAAGGACAAATAGAGTCGGCCCATATGGGACTGTCTAATTTTCAAAAAGTGGTTGAGACATTTAGATCTCTCCACGGTCATTTGAGAAGAGAGGAAGAGTATTAGCATCTTAAGTCCAGAAACAACTGACTAAGGGCGGGAGATAGAAACACAAAACAATTTCACAAACAGACAAAGTATAGGGAAAGAAAAAATAATATATCGCAAATCCAACACGAGGGAGAGATGATAACAAATTTTGAAGAAATAAAAAGCACAATAGTGGATCATTTGATGTGTCTTTATCAGGTGGATCTTTTATGTGACTAGGCCTGTGAGGAATTTTTCCTTGACTTTGTCCTCAAGTATGTCCCTTTGGAAATGAATAAGTCCCTTACCTCTCCTTCGTCCTTTGAGGAAATTAATTCAAAATTATTCTCCCTCTCCCCGAATAAATATCCTCGTCCGGATGGCTTTTCTGCAAGATTCTATCAGTCCTTTTGGGGGGTTATCCAACAATATTTTTGCATAATGATCGGATATTTCTTCAAAAATTTCATAATAGGAGGTAGCATCAACTCCTTCTTTATGTCCCTCATACCCAAAGAGTCAAGCCCATCCTCATTTTCCAGATGCAGGCCAATCTCTCTCTATAACATGTCTTGTAAGGTGATTTCGAAACTTTTAGCCACAAGACTTAAAGTTCTCCTCCCATATCTGATTTATATTAACCAAGGGGACTTTTTTTTGGATCGTCAAATTTTTGACAATATTATTCTAATTCAAGAATCCATAGACTCTTGCTGGAGAAAACAAGATCAGGGTATGATATTAAAACTAGACATGGTGAATGCTTTTGATAGAGTTCGACATAGTTTTAAAGTTATGAGTAAAATGTTATTTGATCCAAAATTCATAATATGGATTGCTTTATGCATCACCTCTCCTTGGATTTCTCCTCTGATAAACGACAGGGCTGCAGGATTCTTCATGGCCTCTAGGGGACTGCATCAAGGGTGTCCCCTCTCTTCCTTCTTATATATCATAATGGGGGACACTTTGAGCCATCGTTTGGAGGTGGATCGTCTTTCGCAACTTCTTCCGAGTATTAGATACAACGAAGGAATTAAAATCATAAACATGGACAGATTTTTGACAACACTGCATTTCTTGGGGGAGGCTCCCAACTAATCACCATACGTTTAAAAGTAAACCTAAATAAATTTCAAGAGGCCTCAGGAGGAGCCACAAATGATAAAAAAAATTCAAGCTTACACATGGAACATTTCGTCCCAAAAAGAGAAAAAGATAGAAGAGATCCCAGGCTTCAAAATTGTCAATGAATGGAAAGAATTCAACTACATGGAGGTACCCACATTCCTCATAAGAGAAATTCCAAATGCGTAGTAGAAGATTCTTGACAAAATAAAAATGAAAATAACAAATTGGGGTGGAATCTGGCTAAATATTGTTGGGAGAACAATATTGGTGAAGTCGGTGCTGTCCTCTCTCCTGATTTATCAATTTTCTACCCTTCAGGCCCCTAAATATGTTCTGTAGCAACTCAAAATGTATAACAGGAAATTCCTATGGGAAGGAGGAAAGCAAGAAAATAAAAAAATTCACCTAGTAAATTGGAAAACAATCAGATCGCCCAAGTTACATGGTGGGCTTGGAATCTGTGACTCGACTTTGGCCAATATGGAAATGGGAGCAAAAATATGGTGGATAATGGAAACAAGCAAAGACAAATGGTGGGTTCAAGTCATTAAAGCGAAATATATAAACAGTCTGGATGATAGGGAAGTTCTTATAGAGGCAACACAAGGCTCCTCCATCTGGAGGTTTATGAAGGTGTCTTCCCCCTTAATAAAAGACCATCTATGTAAAATCCATGGGAAGGGTGCCTCGGTAAATATATGGGAGGATCAAATTCTCGTCCTTACATCTCTAGGAGAGGATCCCTCTCTCTCTTTGCTACGTTATTTTTTGTCCCAAAGGGTAGTGGAGTTTTTGTCTCAAATCTCTACGTGGGATGCTTTGGGTAATTGGTTGGGCTGAAATATGGATAACATATCAACTAATTTGTTTCAAGAAAATAAAATTGCATAGGAAAAATCAAAGGCAGCGCTCCAATAGCATGTTCTTCAGAGGATGCTTAGGGGTGGAATAATTCTATATTCACAGTCAAAGAAGAATATGTGAAACTTTTTTTTTATACAAAAATTCCCCCAAAATCCATTATTTGGAAAAATATATGGGCTCTCAATGCTATTCCCAAAGTTAATTTTTTCAATTGGTGTTGGCTCAAAAATAATACTAACAACAGAGAATCTTCAAAGGAGAGGCTACATAGGACCCTCTAGGTGTCCTCTATGTGAAGTCTCGAATGAAATATCCCCCATATATTCCCCCACTTCCATTTCTCTAAGCTAGTTTGGTCAGTGGCTCCTGGCCCTCCCTTTAGAAGAACAAGATGGCCCTTTGACCTCTTGATATTTTTTTACTTTTGGCCCATGTTCTATGAGGGATCCATTTAGACCAAAGCTTCTCTCAAAGTCCTCTGGATGACCTTTCCTAAATACATATGCTAGAATATTTGGTTTTATAGAAATAAATATTTTTTCCAAATGAAATGTCCATCAACACAGAATACTGCTCTGAAAACCCTTTCCTACTGCTTTGAATTCCATAAACCCACCTTGGACCACTCATTGGATCATCATGAATCGACTTGTCTATATCTGTGGGCCTTGCCTAAGCACCCTTATCCCCCAAAAATTATTTATATATCTAAGCCAATTTGGCTTCTACGCATGTCCCAGGAGGACTTGGAAGAGGGGATTAGCAAGGAAAAGGAATGGACATTAAAATTCGATGGAGCATCAAAAGGAAATCCTGAGGTGGTAAGCGAGGGATGGGTTCTCATAAACCCTGATGGAATAATAATAGATTGGTATGCTTGGGGACTAGGCAAGAAAATTAAAAATCAAGTAGAGGCATATATTCTATTCTTTGGTCTCATCATCACCCAAAAAAGAGAGATCAGGTTTATGAACATCCTGGGGGACTCCCTCCTTATTATAAAACACATGGTCAAAAATAGTGCAGCTCAGAACAATAAGCTAAACCAAATCATGGAAAGAATCAAAGGTCTTTCCCGACAATTTGAAAAGGTACACTTCTAACACATTCGAAGAAGATTGAATCACGAGGCAGACATCCAAGTGAATCAATCCTGTCAAATAGAGGAGAACAAGAGCATAGTAAATGGAAATGAGGTCACTACCCCATTCCCTAGTCATGATTTCAAAGAGTAACGGGTTTATGGCAAAGGTCCCCTCTCTCAATAAGCATAGAAACATTTTTCAAGGGAATATAGGGACAAATTTAGAATTTTTTGGACTTAGGAAAGCGATCATCATCATCTATTTTCCCTCCCCTGTCCCCTACTTCCCCTCCCTCCTTCGTTGGCTCCCTCCCCTTCACTCCCATCCCCTCTTCTCTCCCCTTTCCCAACCTTGCCTCATCCCTCTTTCTCTCGACCCCCTTAACCTTCACCCATACATCCCCTTTCCATTCCTCATCCCCCTCATTCTCCATCCCCGCTCCTCCTCTCACATCAGACTGAAGACACGTCAAGAAAAGTGCAGGTGGCACTGTACAAGTGACTTGCGTTTACCATGAAAATCCGTTAATGCAGAGGGTGGCATCAGTACAGAGAAGTGTAGGACAAATGGCGTCAGGAAGGGTATAAGCATGGGAAATATTTGTTTTCATACCCAAATTCAGGTTCGTCGCATGATCCAAATTACTAGAACAATGTGAGCATCCTCTAATATTGAGCCCAAATTAATATTTCAGAGTTCGATCGGATGGATCATGCGAGGGGGATTTAATTCGCTCCAGATCAAGTTCGTTTCATATTGCGCATCAATCATGGGAGTGATATGGGATCTTGGAGGTAAGAATCCATCCATTGACTTCAAATCGTTATAAATTGAGGATATGTAGACAAATTTTCAATTGTTAGAAGGTTGAGGCCCCGCACTCGGTTAGTTGCAGGATTCATATCTATGTGAAGGACTTCCAGTGGGCATTGGTGAATTTGTTGTTCGGGCAGGGGTGGAGTATTTTGGCATTGTATGTTTTGGAAGCATTCTGTGAGTCTAAAGTCAGTAGGGGGGATTATGTTATTTTTAAGTAGTGTTTTAGGAAAATTGGGGGTAGGCTCTTTAAGAGGTGCTTCCAATCTTGGTTGGTTCTCCTGGCTCTGGCCTAACACTCTAGGCCTATGGGTAATTTCAGGTTCTTGAGAGTTTGGTGTTGGGAATTGGTATTAGAAATTAAAGGAGTGGTGGAGCATCCTGAGTTAGAATAAGTAAGGGGGTGGAATTCAGGGGAATGAGTGAGTAATAACCTGAGAATTTTCTTATATTACTTGTCTCCTGAGACGTGTTGGCACCTGGAGAAAGGCACAATGGAACCCAAGCATTGGGGATTTCGTCGCAAGCACTCTTGGAGAATGGCATGCAGAACTGAAAGGATCCCTCCCTTAGAAACATTCACACCTCACATGTACACACCATGCGAGAGAGAACACTTCGAGATAAGAAGATGTCTAGTAGAGCTGAAGAGGAGTTTGCAGTTGCAACAGGAGGAAGCATGTGCAATGAGTGAGAGGAATTTCTAGAAGAATCAGAGAATCCTCAAACTGGGGGATGAAAATTATGCTCTCCATATTCAAATAGAGGATTTAAAAATCCAGCTTGTAGAGGAAACTTCCATCTCTGAAGAGGAGTCGACGGGAATCGACCTTAACTTGCATGCGAACCCAAATGGTTAACATGATGTTAGTTTTTTATGCGTAACTATAAATGTGTTTTATTGCTTGGTAAATATTGTAAAGTCTATAGCATAATATCAGCAATAGCGATGCTACATTTTTTAATCATTTCTAGAAATTGGGTCAGTTCAGTAACAGAGGAAAGTAGGTTGCCCAATTTTGGCATGATTCTGAAATGTAATCACCCAATTTAGCCACGATCCGAACACGGATTAATATATTACCAATACTCTTTTGTGTCAAAAAAAAATAATGAGAAATAAAGAATATGAGGGAGATGTTGTCATCTAACTTTACATAAATAAATCAATAAATTTAATCATATATGTCGAGTAATTAATGAAAAATAAAGAATAATATAGAATATGTTTCTCAATTAAACTTTTTAACAAAAATCACATATATAGAATAACATTGTTAATCACAAAAGGAAAATAAGTATGTACAAATCAAGAAAAAAAAGTGTATAAGGTTAGTTTAGAAAACTTTAGTTAAGGTATGTTTCATCTTCAAAAATTGTTGACACATATAATCTGTAACCTATATTAAAGAAATGAGATTATTTTTCTACTTTGCTTCACATTAGGAAAAGGAACTTAACCTACTATAAATACTACCAGCACCCCTTTCTCATGACAATTAGATTAGTTTTTGTTTGTAATCTAATAAATCATATAAGATTATTTGTCAAAACGTGAAACTAATAAATCACAAGTCAACTCTTATTACATCTAAAATGTTACATGAAATTGGAATACTTACAAAACTAAAATGTCTAACTCTTATTATGTGTAAAACAATGCTAAAATGTTGTATGCCAAGTGTGAAATTTTTCATGAAATTAGAATTGGAATACTTACAAAATTGAAATGTTACGTGAAAAACATTAGATTGGTGTGAGGTAAATTATATCATAGTAACAAATAATTAGTATTTCAAATATATAAATTAAGAAAATTGATATCAATGATAAAAATGTTTTGTGTGAATTAAATTTTCTCAAAGTAAGAAATAGTAAGTATCTCTAATATGTAAATCAACATACGTCCATCTTAACTTTGAATATACCAAGCACGAGAGGGATCAAATCTCTTAATATGAAAACCTCTTTTTGAATGAAAATTTTGAGGAAATGTTTGCACATCAAAGTATTTGATCTATGCTGGTTTATAGACTATGTTATCCACATTAAAATGATTTTTATATTATTTTTATATTTTTAAATATATGTTAATATTAATTAACCTTTTTATTAACATATTTTATTTATAATTCACATTAAATTTTATATTATTTACAATATTTTTTTAAATGTTACATATTAGTTTGATTCTAAAATTAAATGAATTACATCTTTCCTTCTAGTTGAATTTTTTATTTTTAATTACTCTTGTCAAATTAAATTTTTTTATTATAATCAATACTAATATTTTTTGGAGTTGTCTACCAATGCAACAGAATAGCCCGGACGACAGTTTTTTTTCGGAATCCGGTAAAAAAAAAAATCAAAAAATCAGGTAGTTGGAGTGTTTAAATTGCATTTTTGATAATGGAAATGGATTCAGCACTATCAAAAACCTTTAAGGCACCCAAAATACTGAAGTTTAACAACTCTAAACAAGATTCTGAAATTTTTCATAATCTTACCCGAATTTCTAGGTTATTCGTGGGCTTTTTAGACTATGGCATATTTTTTCATATACATTCCTTCCATAAACATATTGCATAAATTTGAGATTAAAATAAATTTATCAATACACATATTTAAAAACTTTACTAAATCAAAAACTACAATACATTTTTCTTTAGTTTTTTATTTCGTTATAAATTTGATTTTTAGCTGAGAGTATGAATAAAACATGCATCTTCATTTTTTATCTTTTAAAAAAAGATAAAATTTATCATAGAAAGCATTACATCTTCCATGTAATATGTCTATTTTTTTTCAGCAAGAAAAATACTTCTGGTTTATATAATGTACCAAGACATATGACTTTGAGTGTATCAAGTACTTACAACAGTTCCATTACAATTTCATTTTTAAAAACAAATTCAAAAATCTGGTTCTTATAGTGGATCCATTCCTTTTCATTTGAAAGACAAAGGATATTCTTTCATTTGTTCTATCCAGAAATCAAAAACTGTCAAAAAACTACATTTTTACTATCCCTCCACAGTCCATTTCATTATGACTTCTGCATTCTTGCAGAGTTCCTTTCCTTCATGTTCCAAAAAGAACTATAACATAGTGAGTCTTAAATAAAATTTACCTTACCTTCTGCACTAGGGCCAAAAGAGTTAAATAAATCATAGTGCATTTCACCAAATATGTCATTCAAGCCTCTTTTGGATAATATGTCTGCTTCGTTACTTTTTTCTCTATATACATGGCAGAAAGTAATAGAAGTGAAAGTCTGCTTCAATGCATAAATACACTCCAGCCAATGTGCAAGATAACTTGGATTTAAGTGGGTTCCCTTATTCATGTGTTCAATAATGACTTTTGAGTTTCCAAAAACCTAAAGCTCCTCTAGGTATAGTTGATTGGAAAACCATAATAATCCCCACAACGCTAGGAGTTCTACCCGCATATTAGTGCCTCTTCCCCCATTCTAATATATTTTGTAATGGCAGTCCGGGGAGATCATGAGCCAGGCACCACACCCGCAACTCCGACTTTGTGATGCTTAATCAAAGAAACTGACTAGGTAGTGTATTTCAAAGGGTCGTAGTCTCTTTGATGCGTCACAGGGAGGCTTCTGCTTTAACTTCAGCTTTTCCATTGAGCTATAGATCTATAAGCATATATTTTAAGGCATACATGGTTTCCCTTTAAATATCTTCCTATTCCTTCCACAACATATATGCCAATGAAATAAAAATGGAATGGATTTAAATTGTTTCCCCCTCCGAAACCACCACCTGATACAGTCAATAGTGGAGTTGTACTGTGGGGTCGTTAGCTTAAGAAGTGAGCATAAAATTTTAACGGTCTCTCATGAAAAGGAACTTCTATAAAAAAGGTGATTATTGTCTTCATCCTGCTCCCCACATAAGATGCATATACCCGCACCCTACCACCCTTTCCTTTGTAAGTTTCTGCAGGTCAGATTTTTGTCCTTCCAAACTAGCCATATGAAAATGACCATTTTTACCTGTACCTTAACCTTCCACATGATCTTGAACCAACAGTCAGGTTCGTACCCCAGATTCTTATTCATCAGTGTTGTATAAGCCTCCTTTGTATTAATTTGCTCCTCCATGGATGTCCCTTCCCAAGTAAATCTGTCTCCCCCTGCACCCTTTCTCAGACCCAAACATTTTAATGAGGTTATATAATTTTCCCAGTTCCAATCCCTTATGTGTCTTCCACCTTGGGACATCATTTTCCCATTCCTTAATAATCTGGCTTATGTAAAAAATACTTCTATGATTAATTTTATCGATGGACGCTCCGCTAAAATTTATGGTCTTGTCTAGGCCAAGTAGCTTCTGGCTACCAATCTGAATCTTGTTTCCATTTCCAAAGAACCATTTCAGATTCTCTGTAAATATAGGCCAGCACATACTAGAACCTTTCCAAATATTTGATATAACCTTTACTTCATCCCAACCCATCATGAGAATTTCCTCAATATTCTTTTGTCCAAGGTATTTTTTTCTTATGATCTCTCTCCATAAACCATCTGTGGTTAAACATCTCCAGATAGATTTAAAGATGAGAGACATGCCAAATGTTTTAAGCTCCAGTATACCCAATCCACCCTTCTCTTTTGGCTTTGTGATGTACTCCATTCGTGCCAGATGAATGGTTTTACAATCTTTTCCTCCATTCCAAATGAAACTTGCAATTACTATTTTTATCTCTGTCAGCGTCTTTTTTGGAATTAAATAGAGATGAGCCCAATAGACTATGTATTGTTGTAAAACTGCTTGTGTCAATATAAGTCTTCCCCCCCTCGATAACCATCTTGAAGACCAACTGTAGATATTTTTCTGGAATTTGGAGGTTAACCATTTCCAGTCTTCCGCCTTATATTTTTTCGGCTTCATCTGAAAAACCAGATATTTTAGGCCCTCTCTGAGTGGTGCAATGTTGAAATTCAAATAGGCCCCCAAGTCTTTAAATTCCTCTTCATCACCTTCAGCATAGTAAATACATGATTTTCCTTTGCCTATCATCATTCCCGACGCTTTACAAAAACTGTTAAGAATGTTATTGAGCTCCTCCCAGTTACTTCTATGCATAGTACCAAATATCAAGACATCGTCTACAAATAGAATGTGTGAAACATCCTTCTACAGTCAAACTTCTACACCCCTGAATCTCCCCAGGCCCGTCGCTTGTTTAATCTTTATACTTAATGAGGTGAGAGGGCACAACCCTGTCTCAAACCTCATCCTAGATGAAAAAACATTGACATTGTGCCATTGATAATGACATCCATTGATGTGTGGGTTATGCATCCCATAATCCAAGCCACCACCTCTCTATCAAGTCCAATTTTAAACAGAACTAGCCTTAATAAAACCCAATCAACTCTATCATAGGCCTTATTTAAATCAATTTTCATTATAGCAGCATTCAACTTCTTCGCATGTATTGTGTGAAAAACTTCTTGAGTGATAGCCACTGCATCGTGTATACTTCTATCCTTTAGAAACCCGGCATGTTCCGGCGTGATGTGCTTCGACAAGACCCTCTTTATTCTCTCTGCTATAATTTTTGAATTAATCTTGTATAGAGTATTGCATAAGGATATCGGTCTATATTCATCAAATGTAAGCTTCCCCTTCTTCTTTGGAATCAAGGCTAGAAAAGTCGAGTTTATAGCCCCATGGATCCTCCCTATTTGCCTGACCTCTTCCACCATCTCGGTGATCTCCATAATAAATTCCTTGTGAAAATGGAGAAAGAAATCCGGGGTGCATCCATTAGGACCCCGACTCTTATCCACTGAAAATGGCTTTAGCACATGTTTGATCTCCTCTGAGATTACCTTATTTTTCATGTTAGTCAAATCCTCCTCAACGAACATAACAAAATATTCCTCTATGAAATCCATCTTCACAGCTATATCCGTGGCCTCCTGTTTCTCATATAGTTTCTCGAAAAAATCCTCTACAACCCTTTTTATGCCCTCCGTTGTACATATAGATTCCCCATTTTCCTCAATTTTCCATATTGCATTGGCACTCCTTCTGCCAGAAGCAAACTTATGGAAAATTTTCATATTTTTATCACCACTTTTGAGCCATGTGGCTTTGCTCTCAAGTCTCCAGGACTATTCATCAATGAGTAGGTGAGACCTGTATTCATTTTCTAAGGAATTTAATTTTTCCAAATAGTCTAGTGATTGTCTACCCTCCTCCACTTCTTTTAAAATCAGAGACCTCTCCACCCTGATGGCACTGATCCTGTCCTTCATTTTTTCTTTCTGCCCCTTTTCCCAATTCCTCACTACTTTCTTCAAACCCCTCAGAATGCTTGACAAATAGATCATAGCAGATGTGCCTTCCGTCCTCTTATGTTCCTTCAAATAATCCTTGATTAATACATTAAAAGATTTATTTTCCAACGAAGTTCTGTTGAATTTGAAAGGAGAGCCTCCTTTCCATTTTTCAAACTCCCATATGATAGAGATCATCATGTGGTCTGATACAGTGAGATCCTCCGCTTGAGCCATGATATTTTCCATTTTTGTTCTCAGGTCATTATTGATGACCATCCTATCAATCCTTTTCTCGATAAAGTCTCTCCCTTTCCTGTCATTTAACCACGTCCGAATATTTTCAAATAAAGGTAAGTCACTTAAACCAGCATTCAAAAAAATCTCTTTGATGGCATCTGTAAGCGGATCTGTTATGCCCTTTTCCCCCCATATTTCATTTTCATAGAGGGTACAATTGAAATCACCTGCAATGAAAATATTTTGGAGAAATAGGATACCACTATCCTCCATCCTTTTCCAAAAATCTAATCTATCCAAATAAGGTGCATAAACATTAATAAGATGTATCCTATGTGGAAAGCCTCGAAAGAATCCCTTGAGTAGGATTCCTCCAAAGAAGCTGAAAGCCCTCATGGATGCCCATCTGGGATCCCATAAAGCCACCAGCCCTCTAGAGTGACCCTCGGCACCTTTTGCGACCATATACCACTCTAGTAGCATTGCATGGAAGTATGAAATAGAGCAGTCAACAGGCTTCATAGTCTCTTGGATAAAAATAATAGAAGGCTTACTTAAAAATAAAAATAAAAATTAACAGACAAAAACTTGTCCCGATCCCCCAAGCCCCGTAGATTTAAGGAAACAAGCTTCATAATGGGTTCATAGTCGATGGGGTCAATGTTCTAAGGACCCGACCAATAGCTTGGGATACCAGTACATCCCTAAAGTTACCATAAGGAATTATGTCCTGAATGGCATAGATGTGTGCAGTATTTTTCTTTCTCTTAGGCCTATCTTTTCCCCTTCTAATCGTGACATTTGATCTCGAGGAGCGACTGATTACGAAAATAGGAGACGACGGCCTACCAATATCCACCGTCAAGGGTTCTAGGACAGAATCTTACCGCAACATCAACGATTCGAGATCACTCCCGATGGAGTTTCTCGGGGATAAGGAGGCCCCAGTAACCACAAGTGGGGAAATAAGAACAGGAGACAAAGGATCATACAAAGGGCTAATCATCGCAATCAATTTGATGGGGGACAACTGTGTAGGAAATTCTTCGGTGTTAGTCGAGGGGTATTCCGGAAAATGATCCATGTTGCGAGTCCCCCTCCTAACCTGGTTAGGTCTCTTACCCAAAGGAATAAGAGGCTTGAAACCCTCCCAAAGACTCCCCACCCCCGAGGAAAAGGGAGAAGATGACAGAAAAACCCCATGTTCATCAGGAAAACCGGAGATGTTTTATCGATTCCACGGCCAATGGAAATAGAGGGATTGTGTACAAGAAACTTACCCAGTTGCATAGGATTCCCTTCAGCCAAGGATAGTTCAGGATGGCAATTTCTCTAAACCGGATCATGGCAGTTCATCACAGAAAGCATTACATCTTCCATGTTATATGTCTATTTTCATGGCTCCGATGGCATGGGACATGTCCTATCTGTTGTTCCATCATGCCCCCGTCATGCCCCCAACATGTCGCTTTTTGATGTAAATTATTTAGGATACAAGTTTTTTTTGGAATCGTTGTAAGTTAATTTAATAGGTTTTTTGTTAATTAATGATTAATATAGCTTATTAAATTATTATTTTTAATAATTATAGATCTATCATAATTATGTATTTAGTAAGAGTAAGATTGAAGAGGATCAGTAATATTTATCTATATTGTTAATAAATTTGTATATAATATATTTGATTTTTGTGAAGCTAACTAAATCTGTAATTAAGATATATATGATGTGTAATTTTTCATTGTATAAATTGTATTTTTGAATTTATAAAATGGATTCGATGTCTTTAAAATTTCTGAAAACTTGGATTGTATACACTCTACAACATAAGCTTTTAATTAGAACACATGTTTTTTTATTCCAAACATAATTAGCCAAATATATATATATATATAAAAAAGAGCTATAATTGTAAAATAGTTAAATTACTTAAAATGTTTTAACTATAATTTGTTTTTTAAATTGCTTTATATAATGTATATATAGTTTACTTACTCATATATAATATATATATATATACATATTTAAATATTCTACTTAAAATAGTTTATTAGGTGGAGAGACACTCTACAACCCAATATATGAGGTAGATATTGTCACTTAACATTACATCAAAATATTTAAAAATATTTAAGTGGCCTTATTAATAAAAAATAAAGAATATGAGAGACATTTTGTTAAACATAATGTTACCTAGCAATATCTCCTTCATCTTCTTTATTTTTGATTAATTAGCCCTCATATAAGAGGGAGACGTTGTCACTTAACGTTACATTAAAATATTTTTAAAAATATAAGTGACCTAATTAATCAAAAATAAAGAATATGAGATATTGTTAAACATGATGTTACCTAACAATATCTCCCTCATCTTCTTTATTTTTGATTAATTAGCCCACATATATTTTTTAAAATAGATTAATGTAACTTTACATGACAACATCTCTCTCATTTACTGGTTTGGTTTCCGCTCAATTATGTTTAATATATATATATATATATAGGGTAATTAATGAGAAATAAAGAATATGAGGAACTAATTAATGAAAAATAAATAATAATGTAGAATATGTTACTCAATTATATTTTTTAACAAAAAACACATATATACAATAATATTGTTAATCACAAAAGGAAATTAAGTATGGACAAATCAAGAAAACAAAAGAGTGTAAGGTTCGTTTACTTTGTTGCTAAAAATTAAAAACTTAGGTTAGGGTATGTTTCATCATAAAAAATTGTTAACCCATATAATTTGTAATCTATAGTAATGAAATGAGATTATTTGTCTACCTAGTTTTACATTGGGACAAAAAACTCAACTTACTGTAAATCTTACCAACACCCAATTTCTCATAACAATTAGATTATGTTTTTTTATGTAATCTAAGAAATCATATAAGATTATGTGTCAAAATGTGAAACTAATAAATCACAAGTCAACTCTTATTACATCTAAAATGTTATATGAAATTGGAATACTTACAAAATTAAATGTATAACTCCTATTATGGGTAAAATGTTGCTTGGGATTGGAATACTTAGAGAAAAAAAGGTTGTATGTTACCTGAAAAAACATTAGATTTGTGTGAGATAAATTATATCATAGTAAAAAATAATTAGTATTTCAAATATATAAATTAAGCAAATGGATAACGTAGATATATAAATTAAGCAAATTGATAACATAGATAAAAATGTTTTGTGTGAGTTAAATTTTCTCGTAGTAAAAAATAATAAGCAATATAGATTCATCTTAACTCATAAATGAAATTAGAATTGGAATACTTACAAAACTGAAATGTTACCTGAAAAACATTAAGTTGGTGTGAGATAAATTATATCATAGTAAAAAATAATTAGTATTTCAAATATATAAACTAAGCAAATTGATATCATAGATAAAAATGTTTTGTGTGAGTTAAATTTTTTGAAAGTAAAAAACAATAAGCAGTTATTATATGTAAACCAAAATAGATTCATCTTAACTCTGAATCTACCAAGTACCTAGAGGGATCAAAGCTTGTAATATATAAATCTCTTAATATACAAACTCTAATTGAACTTTTTACTTTTAATTACTTTTCTCACATTGAAATCTTTTATTATGATCAATGCTAATCCCTTCATATACGCATGCATGAATTTGAGATTGAAATAAATTTGTCAACATACATATTTAAAAACTTTACTAATCCATGTACTAAAACACATTGTTTCTAGTTTTTAACAAAATTATGATATTTATCTAAATATCTAAATATTTGATTTATGACTTAAAATGCTTGGTTTTTAAATAATCCACTTAACAGACATCTCATGTATAACCTCGTATGAATGCCACAATGATATCTATAATACAGTGAAGTACACTCAAGTTCTCTTGTTATTCAAACGTCGAATTTTTTCTGATCCACCAAAACCCTAAAACTAGTGGTCATCTCGTGCGTTCCACCAAAGAGATACTCTTAGGTAATAATAAATATGGAAAATGAAAGGAATGAAGCCATGGTTCCATCACATTCATGTTTACTTGAAAATCTAAGTTTGCAACCAACCACTATTCATCATCAAAATACAAAGGAAAAAATAGTAATTAATAAATAGGAAAAAAATTTGGTTTATAGAGATTGACAGACAATGAAAGTTATTAAGAAATAATTTTATAACTATATTATAAATTGAGTGATTATGTTATTTATAAAATTATTAAATTGATTTGTATTAAACAATAATTAATGTGTTTTTTAAAGACGGATTAATATAAAATTGTAAATTATAAATATTATGAATATGAATTGTTAGTTTAATTTATATGGTTGAAGGGATTATTCTTTTCTCTTCCATATATTTTATGGATGCTACAATATTTCTTCATATTGAACAATAATTATTAATATCTAAGAAATAAATAAAAAAGAGTATAAAATGTGAATCTCAATTTCATATACTCAGTTTTTTAGACATGAGGAAATATAAAACAAAGTAAAAGACAGACTGAAAATTATAAAATTTCTGAAAATGCTCTTCATTTATCACTATTATTTATTAATTAAATTTAAATTTGAAATTTTGAAATATAATGATTACAAATATAGATTATTATTTTAATTAATATGTTCAAATAAATATTTATGTATGTATCACATTTTTATTTTTTTCCATAGAAAAAAACAGTAATTTATATTAATGAAAATAAAAATTACATTCTTTAGATGCACCATGTGCGTATGCAATCTTGAGCCAAGAAATATTTGATACATATATCAATAAAAGGGAACAAAATAAAGGGATGATGTACAAACCCAACTAAAAGCTTGAAGGTGGAAAAACATCAAGCAAAAATGACAACTTCTGAGGAGTATTGTCAAACCCCATTGCCAACATCAGAAGGAAGATGTCTAAAAGAAACAAAAAACCTTCAAAAAATGTTGCAAAGCCTAAGGGATGGTCACAACAACTTGAATGGACCCTGCTAGGGAGAAAAGAGTGAAACCAGGAAGAGGAACAACAAATCGAGCCCAGTAAAACACCCTCGGTAGCAGGAAAAAAGATACCAATATAGGGCCTTAAAAGAGGATTCAACACCTAACTTCGATGATGAAAAATTGAGTCAAGAGTGTTATCTCTTAGAGAAAACCCTGGTTGTGGGAAAAACTCTAAGGTAACCTCAAACCTCTTTGAGATTGAAAGTTAGACCTTGAACTGGAGAGGGATCTCTCCCTAAACTCAACTAGTCAAGGTCATTGTAGTACATGGTTTACAATTTAGTTTTGTGGCTAGATTTATCTAAAAATGATAGAGTGTGGTTTGGCTATGTGGAAATTCCACCATTGGGCATGTATTCTAACCCAATCGGGTTTTATACAAACAGAGTCTCGATGAGAAAAACACAAAAGAAGGATAGCAGTAATTCCTTTGACACTTAAGTAATTTAGAGGAAAATGAAGGAAATTCGTGTAAGGGTTAAGTGAACAAAAATTATTAAAGCCTGAGAAATAAAGAAAAATGATCATAAAATATGAATCCCAATCTCATATACTCAGTTTTCCATAAATGAGGAAATATAAAACAAAGCAAAAGACAGATTAGGAATTACAACACAAGAATTTCTATAAATGCTCATGAAAATTATTTTCATTAAGATTTTCTCAATAATACACAAGGATGTTATATCTAAAATAAACACCCTATCTTCAAGTTTCTATCTTTGAACTTGACTTTCAAGAAAAATGGGACATCAATCTTAGCTAGAATGTGGCTTTTGAAAACGTTTTCCCCATCCATAGGCAGAGTTGTAACTTCTGTAATCAGTTCATCTGTGACCAAGAATGAAACACCTCCTACCTCCACAAGCTGACAGTCGAAACCCTAGGTGAATGATTGAGCCACATCTTCATGGTAATCGGTGCGTCGTTGGAAAAATTCCTGCAGCCCAACATGTTGGAATTGTTGTTGAATATATGGGTAGATCTATAGGAGGTCGGGTGCCTTTGGCTCGGCTCTGTTTTCTTTTCTTATTTTCCCCATTGTAATCAGTCGAACACGAAGAGGGATGGACTGGGTTTTGATCTTGGATCTCCGCCAATAGTTTGCATGCAAATGACCTTGTCGTCGATTAGAGTTAATAAATATTTACAATGGAAAACGAGAAACTAACCATACAAGGAAAATAAATGACATTCAGGTAATGATTGACAGGAAATAATTTATTTAACCTTTGAATGATTAAACGATGACTGCATATCTTAGGAAGTGGAAAACACTCTCTCATTATGTACCTGTTACCCTTTGGATTGAATGTGGCATGACCGAAAATCATTATTTGGTTTCTGGCATGGTCAACGCATTCCAAAAATTGAAATTCAAAATTTAAAGTTTGGCACTGATATTCCGTTTTCCAGCAAATACTTGATAAATATCACCTTGGCATTAACAGTGTATTTCTCTAAAAAAATTATAGAATCCACAATAGCATTGATAGTCCCATTATCAACGTTTTCCCCTCTTTATTAAATTTTTTTCGCTAATACTGAAATTGTCATCATTTCTTAAAAAATTTCAAACTCAAAATAAAATGTGATCAAAGTTGGCTCAACGGGGATGTTGTTGATCATGATGGAAGCAAGAAACCCACAAACCAGAAGCCTACTAATTAGAAAAAAACTTGCTCAAAGTAATACTCTAAATGAATCTAAATAAGAAAATAATTTTCAAAATATGTTCTTTTTTACAGACTCTGGGATTTTGAAAATAAAAACATAATTGTTGTAAAAAAAAAAAAATTATCTAACAAACATCATCAGAACCTTAAGGCCTTCTCCTTGGGCTTCAAGTTCCTTATAATTCTCATACACACCTACAAATACTTCAAAAAAATTGGATATTACAATGAAATTTTAAACATTCTTCATTTAGGATATGTAATGTTTCAAGAAACGCCCATTGATTGGACCTCCAAGCAGCGACACTCCTTCCAGATCTTCTAAAATGAAAATTTTCTTACCATGGAAAGCTACGATTCTATATGGTCATTTCCAGATATTTTCAAAATTCCCATGCTTACCTCTTTCCTCAATCTGAGCATCTGATTTCAAGACTAAGTCTTGGTACTTAAAGTCATCTTCTTTTATCTTTTTATCAAAAACTATCTTAATATGATTCTGAAATTCTTGAAACTTTTCATACGCCTTCTCTCTATTTTCTTGTACCTCTATTAATTGATTTATCCTCCTCCACAGATGATTTGATTCTTCTCCCAATTCATGTAAATATCTCATGACAGGGATTCCAATTGAAACCGAGAATGTTACATCAACACTGTACACTAACTGAAAAGGAATAGTATCAATTGACCTTTCAGTATTGATCTTGTCTGCGCACAAGGAAAACTTAAGTTTTGTATGCCAAGCCTTCTTGTTGTATTCTAACATTTTTTTTATAATTATAATATGGCTTTTCTTATAAGACTCATCCATTTCATTACCTTGAGGGTAATAGGTCATGGAATGACTAAGTTTAATATGGTACTCATTAAAAAAAATTATTAGTATCTTGGATTTGAAACATTGTGCATTATTAATAATAATCATCTTTGGAATACCAAACCTAGAAATGATGTTTTCTAAAAATTGAATAACAACTAGGTCAGTAGCTTGCCTGCTTGGGAGTGCTTCAATCCATTTGGTAAAGTAATCCATCCCTGTTAAGATCCATTTGTGTTGCGTTGAATATGCCAAATGAATTTATCATATAAAGTCAAGGCCCCATTGCTGAAATGGTGCCTTTACAAAAATTGGTTTCAAAGGTAAAGACATTAATTATGCCTTGCCTTCAAGCCACTGACATTTATGGCAGGTTGCAACTTCTTTTTTCACATCATAAAAAAATGTAGGCCAGTAGAATCTTGCTTTGGTCATCTTATCCCCAGTGGCCTTCCAGTAAAGATGTCCTCCACAAGATCCTTCATGAAACTCTTTGATCATTGCTTTGGATTCATTTTCTAATAGACTGTTCAATAAGATTCCGTGTGGGTCCTTCAAAAATAAATAACCATCCAAAATACAATATTTAACAAATTAATCCTAAAAAATTTGCCCCGAGCTTTATTTTTCCCTAGTGGCACTAGTATATTTTGCAAGATGTAAATGATATCAGCATACCATGAACAATATTTGAAACAGTCATTTGATTTAATCATTGACTCATCCTCTGGAAAATCTAATAATTCCCTAATTGAATTCATAGAAAAAGTGTCAAGGTTTGTTTTAGTCATTAGTCTAGATAGACCATGTCCTTTTATTAGTTTGGTAGGTTTGATTTCCAAATCAACTTCTAGAATCTTAGTAATCCACTTCCCCCTCCTTCCATCATTATCTGACTCAACCAAAACACTTTTTGTTGCAGCATATGGTACATAGGAAATTACGTGAGAATGCAGTATAAAAACCCTAAAATATTTGAGTGACTTAATCAATGTATATGCTTATTTTTCCATTATGTTATACTTCAATTCAACATCTCTTAGTTCTCTACTGAAAAAATGAAATGGGTTGTTCCTGACATTCCCCATTCTTCTTAAGTAAAACCCCAGAAATGGTGTGCTCAGAAGCAAATGAAAATATTACAAAATCATTAGAGAAATTTGGACTTATGAGTAAAGGTTCTTGACCTAAATCATTCTTAATATCATTAAAATATCCTTTTTATTGTTTGGTCCATTTAATTTCATTTCCATTCTTAAGCATATTTAACATCACTTTCAGGATTTCTACAAAATTTGGGATAACCGTCGCAGAAAAATTACTTTACCTAGAAATGATTACACCTCTTTTTTATTTCTTGGTTGTTTAACCTTTTTTATTGTTGTCACTTAGATGGCATCTCTTTGAATTCTCTCCTTTGATACTATGTGTCCCAGCACCTTGCCTTCCTTCATAGCGAAATGGGATTTTTTCGTATTTAAAAAAACTTTACACTTCCTGCACTTAGTGAAGACTATCCTCAAATGTTTTAAATGAATAGATTCTAATTTTTAAAAGATATTAATATCATCTAATTAAATTACAACAAACTTATCTCTTTCGTTAGTGAAAGTTATATCCATCGTTCGCTGGAAGGTAGCTCCGACATTCATGAATCTGAATGGAATTTTTCAATATATAAATGTACCCCATGGCATGGTGAAAACAATTTTGTCTTGATCTTTGGATTAACCAGAAACTGATTATATCCTAAAAACCTCTCTAGCGTGGAAATCCTTTCTGCGCCAACAACCTTTTGCAGAATATGATCCATTTTTTGTAAAGGATAATTATCCTTCAAAATCAGACTTATGTTTTAGCTCCCACCATCTCAGGTTCTCCTGCTACAATATGCTAATATTAAAATAAATCTTCCAGGAAATCACATGAGAAATTATAGAACCGACACGTTTTGAACTACTGATTGTAGTTCATCATCAATATCCTGATGATGAACTACAGTCAGTAGTTCGAAACGCGTTGGTTCTAAAATTTCTCATGTGATTTCCTGGAAGATTTATTTTAATATGATATGGATCACAAAAGCTTACACTCTCAAATATGCTAATATTGTCGTTGTCAGTTCTTTAGCTGCCTGAAACGATGGTTTTTTTCATGGGCCAATTATCAGTGCTTTTCAGAAATTGATTCTTTCAAAATGCGTTGATAATGTAAATTTTAGGGCTTCTCTTCAAAATTCGCTGACAATGGGAATGCCAACACCTCTCTGCAATTCACTGACAATGGGAATGCCATCTCTCCTCTGTGCCCTTTTGTACCTAAACACTGACAAGTACATGATCAGTGATAGATCAACAAAATTCACTTTAATAGTGAATAATCAAAAAAACCAAAGATGGTTACCAACTTATTAGCTGAGGGTATTGGCCGCCTCCAAAAGAGTGTCCAGCTTATCCATTCTCTACCTCTTGCTCTGTCTGATTTCTACAGGGATTTTATTTTTAGTTGCCTTAGATTTTTACATTTTTGAACCTAAAATTTTCTCTTTATTTATTATCAAGTCTTTTAATGGGACATTTTCTACATTCATTTATCACTACCTTGGAAACATTGATATTTTGTTTTAGCTTTATATTTAGTCTCAACTTGTTTGAGGGTCTGGTGTGAGGTATTTTACCTACTTTGAACATCTCAGACAATGTGGGTTCCTTTTCACCTAGAAATTCTTCATCATGGGGTTCATTTTCAACTTTCTTTCCTTTGGTCTTCTTTGGTAGATGTGTTTCTATAGGGGAACTCTTAGTGGGTGGCTTCTCAGCATGAGGGGATTTCACAGTAGGAGGCAGATTTTCAGGGGGGGGTTTTGCAGTATGATGTGTCTTTTTAACCCTGTCACTTCTTCTAGCATAAACCTCGAGAATTTTAGGACCCGAAGATGAGAGAATGACTTTCTCCTTTCATCTTTGGGATTTATTAGTGGAGGTTCCCTGAGAGGATGTTCATGCTTGAGTTTTATTTCCATGTTTGGTACCCTTATTCTTCCCTCGTTTAGCCTTAGGAGTCTAGGGTTGGAAACCTCCCTAGAATAGGAAATGGCTCCATGTCCTTCCAGTTTTTTAAAATTGACTTTCAATTAACAGTTTGATTAAAGCTTTGTGATAAGAAAAATGAGGGGATAGGCCTGCCCTGGATCAGAAATGAGAAACTGTGTGCTTCACACTTTCCAACAAATAAAAACAGACATGCATTCTCACTTGAACTGCTAGGTGAGATAAGAAATGGAAATGATACAAATTTACCTGATTACAATGACCCTCATAAGTGAAGTAGTATTTTGTTATTCGTAGCAGCCAGTTCTATTTGTCCTCCATCCAAGACCTTTGAACCATTGTATTTTGTGGTGGAGTCTTAATAGGAACCGTTCGGCCTCTGAGATTGTACTACCTTTTAAAATTTTCTACGGCATTGTTATAATCGTGTTGATAAAACACTAAATCAAAAATGTGAATGTTGTCCCTTTCTCCTAAGCACCCAACATAAATAACATGTTCCTCCTTGGTGGAAAACACTTGTGTTTCTTTATCATCAAAAAATCCAATCTGATGATCTTCTTCCTCATGAAATCCTCATCAACAAATCCCTTTAGAAAATGAGGCCGAACAAAAGCTTGCTAATCTTCAGGACCCTTATGCTCTCTTGGACAATTTTGTGCACCTTGAGATCTCCTAAAATTCTTATTTCTCACTTGACATTGATTTTCATCCTTAGAAGGAGTTATATTATCCAACAAATTCTCCATCATCTTCAACATTACATCGAATTTCACATCAGGTGGCGAAGATGATTCTTCTCTGAAGACCACTCTTCATTTAGTTTTCATTTTTTCCTTCTTAGCCAAAAAATTGGCTTCTACTCCAATTGCATTACTTTGCATTGCTTCTAAAGTGGCAGGATTTATCTCATGGAGTTGATAGGCCAATTCGACATCAAAGTCGCCGGGATAGTGCAACAAGGCTAATGTAGGGGGAGGTTTTATCTCAGTTGAATTGAATTGTAAACTCTGTTAAATCTAGTTTTTAATTCTTGAACTAACTCCCCAAGGTTCCTTTTTAGACCTTGATATTCAGCTACAATATGTAGGGGATTTTTATTCACCTCCCACCAAGAAAGAAATTGTTGTTTGAAATGTTGGAAAGTGTTAATACTTGTTTTAGGTAAGGATCTAAACCATATCTTTACCTCTAGTGATAGACTTTGTGCAAAAAGTCTCAGTTTGATGTCCTCATGGTCAACCTCCTCTAAATCAATGAACTCATTAAGCTTGTCCAGATGTTGTTGAGTTGTGAAAATCCCAGTGCCATAAAAATATATCAAGCATTGTATGTAATTCAAATGGAGGTCATGTAATGGACCTTGAAGGTTTAAGGTGTGTATCTAGCATCCATAGTATTGGGAGATGCAATTATACTGGTAGTAGGAGTTTGGACAACAGATGTCAAGGGAAATGAGATTGTTGTAGTAGGAGTTGATAGATTAGAACTATGATATCCAACATAAAACAGAGAAATGGTTGAAGCAAAAAAAGTTATAATGAAATATGGAAAATATGAATACTTAGCGACATCTACCTGGATTTCATGGACTTTATGTTCTAATTTCTAAAAATGGGACCAAATATCAAAATATTGAGGTACTAGCTCTAATTATGGGATGGAAGAACTAGGGACAAATGTATTTAAATTTCTTGGATCAAGGACAGTGTTTGAAATATGAATTTCGGACCTAGATCTGAGTAAGGAGTTTTCAAATTTAATATCTAGTTGTAAATCCTCATGAGCTTCAACTTTTGAAGGTAGTGAATAAGACCTTTCTAAGTAAATCGTACATGATTCCTTTAGAGCTTTCTTCCTGAATAATTTTTTCAAACTTGAAAAAATATGGGGTGTATTCGGATCAGAGTTCCTCCAAGTATGGACGCCTCTGTGATCCATAACTTTGTCAATAAGAACACTTCATATTATAGAGTGGATTTTCCAGAGAAAACACCTTGCAACCAAAACTTGTATCCAATTCTTTGTTTTCCCTCAGAAATATGAATTTAAACAATAAATCGCTTGGGGAGGATATGCCTTACGCTCCCTGGAAACAATGCCAAAAATTTATCTCTTAGAGAAAACCCTGGTTGTGGGAAAAACTCTAAGGTAACCTCGAACCTCTTTGAGATTGAAATTTGGCCCTTAAACCTGAAGAGGGATCTCTCCCTAAACTCAACTAGTCAAAGTCACTGTAGTAGAAGGTTTACATTTTAGTTAAGTGGCCATATTTATCTAAAAATGATAGAGTTTGGTTGGGATATGTGGAAATTCCACCATTGGGCATGGATTCTAACCTAATAAAGTTTTATACAAACACGGCCTCGATGAGAAAAACATAAAAGCAGGGGAGCATTAATTCCTTTGACACTTAACTAATTTAGAAGAAAATGAAGGAAATCACTGTAAGGGTTAATTGAACAAAAAATATTAATGCCTAAGAAATAAATAAAAAACATCATAAAATATGAATCAAAATCTCATATACCCTTGAGGGAAATTCGAATTACATAGCATGGAAGGACAAGATGGAGGCAATGCTTGAGGAAAACAGACTCAAGGCTCTCATGGACAGTGATATTCCTTAGCCCGCAACAGCAGATGTTCAACAACTTGATGCATGGAAGAAGAATGTAGCAAAGGCGAGAAGGATATTGTTAGAGGGAGTTCAAGATCATATTGTCTTGAGTCTCCATGGAAATGAACCTCCATATGCTATGTGGAATTACTTAACAGATATTTTTCAGAATAACAGCAAACACAGGAAGTTGGCGTTGAAAGACAAGCTCAAAAAGATCAATATGGAGAAGGGCGACACAATCCAAAAATACTTGACGAAGTTCACTCAATGTCGAGATGAGCTTGGAAGTGTTGGGAAAATAGTTTCCCAAGATCATTTGGTTATCATAGCTCTTCTACGCCTTCCCAAGAGTTGGCATAGTTACCAGGACTCTGTGAATGGGAGGGAGAAGCTACCAGACTAGGAGCGATTAGGGTCCATTAAGATGGTGTGTCTCATAGATCAGACTTGGCTACGGGGGGCCCATAGTACACAGTAGCAAGATGGATCAATACGATTGAAACATGCATATATCAAAGTGACATATGTCAGATACTAGAGTGCAGTTCAGAGTTGGTAGCAATGCATATGGCATAGGAGATTGGGCCATATACACCATAGTGCTCTGAATATCATGCAACATATTTCTACATGACTTCCAAAGGGTGGACTTGAGCAGAGAGATACATGCAAAGGGTGTACATTGGGGAAGTATACCAAAGCCACCTTTAACGATAAGGAAATTTGAGCCAAGGAGATCCTTGAGAGAGTTCACTCAGACATGTGTGGACCATTATTCACAACTTCCACAACAAAACACGGGTATTATATGATTTGTATTGATGATTTTTCAAGAAAGTGTTGAATTTTCTTTATGTAGAAGAAATATCAGACGTTCTCCAAGTTTTGTGAGTTCAAGGAACTTGTTGAAAAATATACAGGGAAGAAGGTGAAGGCTATGAGGAGCAACAATGGTGGTGAATACATCTCTAACGAATTTAAGAAATTATGTTCCTCAGAAGGAATTTGAATAGAATTGATAACAATTCATAACCCACAATGGAATGGGGTTGCAGAAATAAAGAACAGAACTATTGTGGGAGCAGCACGAGCTATGTTGCATGATTAGGGCCTACCATTGCATCTGTGGGAGGAAGCATGCAATACAACATTATTTGTGCAGAATAGAAGTCCTCATCAGATACTTGGGCTGAGTACACCAAAGGAATATTTTTCAAGTAAGAGATAAGATGTGTTCTCTTAGGTGGAGGGAATTGAATATGATGAGACTTTTGCCCCATTTGCAAGGTAATCATCTATCAAATCCATTCTTACACTCTCATTGTAGATGGTATGGCAGATACATCATATTGATGTAAAGATAACCTTTCTCAATGGAAGAAGCTAGAGCCAACAACAAAATTGGGGATATTTATGGGGTACACTGATACACCTCACAACTATCAGGTGTACTTGCTAGCACACATGATGACAGTGGTCAGAAGAGATGTGAAATTCGATGAAGAGAAAGAAATGTGATTTTCCCTTGAGAGGGATCTTGAGTTGCATGCAGTTGAGGAGCTCTTGGCTCCAAAATAAGAACCTCAAAATGTGGAGCAACCACAAGAAGAGGATTAGAGAGTGGTACTAACTGCTCATGTAGAGCCATCCACCATATATGGAAGGAAGCGCTCTAGAGAGGCTGACATATTGTTGTTAGATGCGAGAGAGAATGTGGGAGCACCCACATCACAGCGCAGGAAGAGAACATCCCCAGAGTGGTAAACTGGATACATGGCTCTTATCAGCGAAGGTATTGAGATAGATCCATACTCTTTCAAGGAATAAGTTTAACATCTAGTGTAGGTTGATACCATGGTTGAGGAGTATGACTCCATTATCATAAACAGTGCATGGGAAGTTGTCCCAAGACCAGTGGGGAAGTCAGTTGTAGGATCCAGGTGGGTCTACAAGGTGAAGCAGGCAGCATATGGGAGTGTGGAGAAGCACAAGTAAATATTTTTTGCCATAGAGTTCTCTCAGGTGGAGGGGATTGACTATGATGAGACTATTGCACCAATCGCAAGGTGCTAATCCATCATATCCATCCTTACACTCTCAGCAGATGGGATGGAAAATACATCATATGGATGTAAATACAACCTTTGTCAATGGATTTATTGAGGAAGAGGTTTACATTGAGTAGTTAGAAGGTTTTGATGCCTTAGACAAGGAGTCACATGTGTTCAGACTCAAGAGAGAATTGTATGGGCTAAAGCAAGCACCTCGTTCTTGTTACACCATGATCGATAGTTATTTCACCGAGTTGGGCTTCACCAAGAGTGAAGAAGATTCACACCTATATCATATTGTGGTAGATGGTAATATTGATTATTGTACTTTATGTCGATGATCTGATACTGACAGGTAATGAGCAGCTCATTAAGTCTTGCAAAGAGGATCTTGCAAGAGAATTTGAGATGAAGGAAATAGGGCTCTTGCACTATTTCCTGGGATTGGAAATATGGCAAAGAGATGTGGAGCTATTTTTATCTCAAGCCAAGTATGCGAAAAAGATCCTCAGGAAGTTCCACATGGAGGGAAGCAAACGCATGTAGACTCCACTAGCAAGAAACTTCAGGAAGGAGGATTCTACTTCTGGCAAAGTAGTGGATGCTACTATTTACAAGTAGCTTGTGGGTTCACACATTTATTTGGTGAACATTCCACTAGACATATGCTATGGAGTTAACCAACTTATTTAAGCTATGGTTAATCCTACCAAGCTCTTTTGGAAGGAAAGCAAGAATGTGTTGAGATACCTTAGAGGCACTATAAAGTATGTGTTATGGTACAGATGGAAAAAGGGAGTGAAGCTTCAAGGCTTCATTAATGCAAATTGGGCAGGAATTACATCTGATAGGAAGAGCACATTAGGGGGAATCTTCAGCATAGGATTAGTAGCAGTTTCCTGGTACAGCACGGAACAGAGATCAATTGCACTCATTTCAGCAGAGGTAGAGTACATGGAAGCTAGTGAGGAAACATGCAAGTCCATATGGATGACGAAGATACTTGTTGGTTTGTTTGGTCGATAGATGGATCCGATGGTGATACATTGTGATAACCAGAGTTGCATCAAAATCTCGGTTAATCCAGTTTTTCATGACAGATTTTCATGACGGCACTAGAAAGAAGAAAATTTGAGTTCCACAGAAACAAGATTGGGGTAGAAGATAATCCCTTTATTGTTGAGAGGGAGTGTTGAAATGGCACCCAAAGGGGGCTTCTGATTTAATTTTCCCTTAATTAAATTGGAAGAGAAATTGTAATTTCATCTCATGACAAATTGTATTCGTTACTTGAGTCAGGAAGACTTAGTTAGCTAAGGAAATTCGAGTTGAAGGTCAAAGAGGAGGCATGTAGAGTTCTCCCATGATTTTAGGGGGGTCCAGTTACACTTATTTGTGAGTTGTAATTAGTTAACTCAATGAATTGAGTTAAAATTAATTTAACTTGTTCTAACAGATGAGCTAGTGATAGGTCCAGTGAATTAAATCTGATTTAATTCACAAGTAGTGATCAATGAGTTAATTGATATTTCGTTATAAATAGTTATTATATGTCAGTTCTAAGAAAGGCCTAGTTTATTTTGAGGTTAAAGGGAAGATAAATATCAATTTTATATTTAGAAACTTGTACAAGTCGTCTGTAGAGTCATCAGGAAGCCTTGGATGCATTGCGCAATTAATTCTTGGAAATTTCCTATTTAATAGGGCGAAAATTCCTCGAGGGATGTGTGAGAAAGGTTGGGTAGAAAGAGGCTGAGAATTTTTTAAGTATTTGATTTATTTTTCCTAGATCAATGTCAGACAATCAACAGAGTGCATACGTTTCTCAGTGAAAGAAAAACATTGTATTGTTTCATGGTCTTGAATTTCTACAATATACAAATAACGGGGTTTTGAGCAGTTGCTTTCCCTCGATACTTCTTGTGTTGTTTGATTGATTATTTTTTTCTCTTACTTGTTATGTGATTGTGTGATCGTATTTGATTTCCGCAAATTGTAAAAGGATTCATTATTTTGTTTTAGTACATTACAAGATCAAATTTAATCTCGTGGATAGATTTTCTACACTATGGAGATGCAACACCAATCAATATCATATCTCAAGCGCATGTTCATGATGTTATAAAAGATGAGATTCCATACATATTGTGATGCTATATGACTGAAACATTAGTTGAGCACTAGTCATGTCACATGAGTGAGAGAAAAAGAATGCAAAGTCATGTAGACTAGACAGTGAGCCTATAAGAGAGGCATGTGTTAGAGAGATAGATTATGACCAATGCAAGAGTAAAGATTATGACAAGATACTTGTGTCATATGATACATGTGGCCTGCGTCAAGAAATTTGTGCCATAACGATATGTGTTAGTGTAGTCATAAGAGAGAGACCTAGAGCTATGCGAGACTATCCCAATGTAGTCATTTGAAAATCCTGAGATAAATCTAGAGACTATGTGAAAGACCTATGACCAGAGCGAGAAGTCTAAAGATCGTCATTCG
Organism: Pinus albicaulis; assembly: GCA_034641835.2. NCBI lineage: Eukaryota > Viridiplantae > Streptophyta > Pinopsida > Pinales > Pinaceae > Pinus > Pinus albicaulis. The sequence continues at coordinate 857,664,468 of CM076576.1, forward strand.
TAGGAGAGTGAAAGTTAGATCATTATAGATAGATTCACAAGAGTGAAAATATGATCATCATAGAGATTCATAGGAGCGAAATTATGAACCACGATCACATGTGGCACCAACCAGGATGGGTCGCGTGCACTTGATGACATCAACATGATGAAAGTGTGATGTAAACTGATGATGTGGTAAGTTATCGAGGTTCATGCTAGGGAGTCGGTTTGGTGAAGTTTTCCTTTGTATTTGGTTTTTGATTAAAATCAAAATAAAATGACCCTAAGTTAGGCCTCCGATTGAGTTAGGAGTTTGGGCTAGCTGAGAGGTCAGTTGTTTGCGCAGGTTTGATGAGATTGCAAAGGAGTGGACACCCTCGAACCTCCAACTCCCGACATCCATTATCGAGTGAATCACTCATTCTAGTTAGCTCAATTTGTCAAGTTTTTGTCGCTAAAGAACCTCATTTAATGGGAGGTCACAAGGTCAATTCTCCTCTATGCCCTCAAGGTTAGGCTTTGCTAATAAGCCAACAAAATGTGATCCCTTTAGGTGGATCTACCTAAATATTTCCTTGGAAAAAATACATACAAAATTATTTTATAATATATGCAAATGTCATGACAAAAAACCTAGTCGTAACATCAATTAATATAGCCATTTTAGAGCTTGGTCATCAATTCATCAATTTAAGATGAAGGAGATGTGTAAGTCATGATGTTGACACATGGCGCACATGCGACTTCCCATGTATGCACACGCAGACAACAAACATTGATCTGTATTAACTCTATCAAGTGTCAAGAGGGATAAAATATCTTGAGGTGCAAACATTTTTCCAAGTTTTGCAATCGAAAATATTTTGCACCTTAATATATTTGATCCCTCCCAACACTTGATACATGTGTAGTTAAAATGAATGACCCCTCTCGACGCTTGATAGATGTGTGGTTAAGATGGATGATCCCTCTCAATGTTTGATAGATGTGTGGTTAAGATGGATGATCCCTCTCAACGCTTGATATATGTGTGGTTAAGCTTGATTTATGTTGGTTTTGTAATATTTTCAAATATCATGTGCTACCAAATAACATATAAAATCATTTTATAACATTTACAAAGCCATGAGTTACCCCATACCATACAAAATCATTTTCTAATATTTGCAAATACCATAGGTTACCCCAATAACAAATGAAGTTATTCTATAATATTTACAAATATGACTAGTTACCAAATACCAAACCCCCCTACAAAGGTGCACATACTCTACCACTCTTTGGATTTGAACATGTGATCTCTTAGAAGACACCACATTTTCTTAACCATTAAACCTAATAAAGTTATACATACCAAATTTATATATAATTAAATACATTACATTTTCATCAACCAACATAAATCCATGCGTAAAGAAACATGTATTTCCTTAAGACTTTGGAGTTTACATAAAATCTTTGATACACAAAAATCTTTAAAATAGTTATTTTGTAAACAATAAAAAAACAATTACCATTATTATTAAGTTTAAGTATAATTATAATAACATTAGTTACCTTGAAAATAAATCACATTGGTTGGTTTGAAATGTAAACCAAATCCTAATAATGTAATTAATCTGAGAGACATTTATCTATATAATTACACCGAAAATGTTTTATTGTAGGGGTTTATGTTTGTGACACTGTTAAGATTCGTGGTTCCTCACAAAATTTGAACAATGTCCTCTTTGAATGAAAAATATAACTCTTAATCCCTTGGGTGTGTTCGACCGATTGATTGGCATCACAATGCATATCTGCTGCGATGGTGAGATGTTGACTCATCATCACAGTGTCGTGGTATTGGCCTCTTGGCTACTAGATTGTTAAATAATGAGATTGGATCGTTGAAGATTGCTGGTCGAGTGTTCAATCCTGTTCATGTCCAAGTATTGGAGCAAGATTTTAAAACCATGTCAGACCAAGATTGTGAAGTCGTTCGCTTGCTAGTTTTCTCTTTTAGTTATGGATCGGTAGTCTACAGTCTGGGTATCCATCAACAGTTCATCTGTGAGTGTAGCAATGCACTGAATGTACATGGTGGATTGTATACATTGAATATGGATGCTAGCATAGACCCGTTTAAACCAGGGTTTGATATGCAGCTTGATGTTGCTAAACTCGAGGGCTGACGTGTCAATAACCGAAGTTCAAGATATGCAACCGCGAGGTTCATATCAGACCTGGGCTTAGATAGGTTTGCACTAGCTTATAATCTTTCAAACATGATATTAATGTGTCTTAGTTTTCATTGCAGCTACACTTGATCTAAAGGTGCCTCTGGAGAATTGATTCACGTCCATTATCACTGTCATCTGTTTGATATGGCTATTGGGAAATATGGCCGCAAGGAAAAACGTTCGTCTTCTCTTTTATCATCAGTGGCAGTGGTGGTTTTTGTGGGATTCTGCATGCTTGGGGTGTGGGCGATAATTTCCATATCTATGGTGCCAGTGCAGAGAATGAGCTCTCCGGTTGTAAGTACTAATGCAAAAGTGAAGGAGAAGGTCAATGATTCGCAGGATTTTGAAGACATCCAAGGAGACCTATCGAACAAAGCCATCAAAGGGGATCACAGTGCCGAAAATACATCAGAATTTGACCAAAAGGCACAATCTCTTTCAAGTGTCGTAGATGAATTAGAAAAGGTGCCCAGAGAGCAATCTGATGAAGGAAAAACTAGTGAAGAAACGAATATCAATCGGAGAGATGATGTGTAAGATTCCAAACAATAAAAAAATTTCATAGATCTAAAACATATTAGTGTTCTCATTTAATACAATATTTCATCAAGAACCAGAACACAAGAAATGCAGCCATTTTATTTATATTATTCGCAAAGTAAAATACCTTTGATTCTCCGTCCTCTGAATGACATGCACATACGCGACAACAAATATAGCCGGAAAGCCCATGAATCCTGGATGGATCCTGGCTCGTGGGGGTTTTCTCCGGTCGATAATATTGAGGCTGCCAAGTTATAACCCAAATATAATAAAGATAGATAATAAGAGAATGCTTCTAAATACTGACTACTCTCTTTTTATAAAACGATGGGCTTTCTGGAACCTTATTTTTATTATTTTCTTCGAAACAACTGCTTAATGCCATGGGTCAATACAGCAGGAAAAATACGGTAATGCCATGGATCGATTCTATGCGCTAATTTGGATGCAGAAAGTGATATTGCAATCACATGGTGCTTGTCCTCAACGTCCATATCCTGACAAAGCATTTGTCGTATGACGGGGATCGCCACAACGCGATACGCTAAGCCCTGTATTGAATGGTGTTCGAATGAATCCTTGATACGGTCCAAACAGTACACAAACCAATCCCTCCCTCAATAGATTTACCTGGATCCCAAACAATCCTTTGGCCAATCCTTCCCCCAATGGATTCTCCTGGATCCCAATGCCACCTAAATCTTGGGACCTGTGGGTTATGGTACCATTTCAACCCTCCATCGTTGTCTGCACCAAGTGGTTCAAGCTGTAATTTTTCCTTGGCTATGGGTATCCTCCAAATAATAAACCCATTAATAGAATACCAACTCATAACCTCTCGCCAATCCATACTTGGGAAAGAATGAATATCTGAAAATCTACTATGTTGATGTTGTTCAATGCTCAATTCATGCTACTCTACTTGGTTACCCAACATGATGTATTTGGAGAACTCTGCCCTGGTCTTCTCAATGTATGAGGGTGGGTTGTTGGTGTTGAAAGCCTTATCTATGTATTCCTGTAGAGCGCTTCTATGGGACTCCCAATTGTACTCCTCATGTGGCCTTGTGAGGGACTTGAGTTGTTCCTCAATACTAGACAGCTTGGTCGATGATTTGACACATTTCCCTATGAATTCCTCAATTTTTTTGTTCTCCTGTAAGACAGTGTCTTGGACTGCCCAGACTCTTTGCTTCAACAACATAAGATTTGTCCTGAAATGCATGATCCTCTCCTGAAAATCTTTCACTGGAAATTCTAGTGCCCTTCTGAATGTCTCTGTATTTGACTACACTAGATGCCCCACGACCACATATTCAACTTAAGCCTTTGACCAACTCTCTAGGAATGGTCCATTTTGCACATTATGTTTGTCATATTGTTCCTTGTGATCATACTCACCATGCTGGTTCACTATGGTTGGATCCTCACTCAAATCTCCCAGGTCTCCTTCATCTGTGGAGATAATATGTTCATCCCTTTCAACTGTCGAACATAGATGCATTGGTGGAATTTTGTGTATACTTGATTTTTCATATTCTTTATGGATATTCACCTGGGAATCTACGAACTCCATTGTATAGGAGTCTACCTCATCGATATCATTAGGTAGAATTCCCTCATGAACTTCCAAATGCTTGTCATCCTGCAAGCCTCCCTGAATAATGTCACGATGTTGCTCACCATCCTGAAGATCAATAGACCCATCTACAAAAGATTTCCCATGATTTGAAGTAATCTCCTCTTGTTTTGTCTTTGTTGCCTTCTTCTTATCACCTGAACATGAATGGTTAAGGGCCAAGGTCCCTTGCAGATAAAGCATAGTCCTCTCCTCCTTATTCCATTCTTGCTGGTGATTTTGTTCTTGCTTTGATTATCATTTTGTTCTATGGAGATATGGCTACTTAAAGGACCATATAACCTCACTAGTACATCAAGGATTTTCTGATTGTTTTTCAAAATTTCTTCAAGATGGTCCATCTTCTCCCATACCCAAATAGGAATATATTAATTTTTCATAGGAAGATTTTGTCAATCACGCCTTCAAATATTTTCACAAATTTAACCCACAGACTTATAAATGATTTTCCCTTCACTTATGTCTCCCAATAAAAATAATTTACTAAAAAATAAAAATCCAACTAGGGTGATAAATATCACCGAAGTGAGAAATGCTGGCTAGGGTGAAAAATAAATTTCATCGAAGTTCCTTGCATAAAACTCTCACTCTGGCAGGATGCACAGCTCTGATACCACTTTAAGATTCCAAACAATAAAAAAATTTCATAGATCTAAAACATCTTAGTGTTCTCATTTAATACAATATTTCATCAAGAACCAGAACATAAGAAATGCAGCCATGTTATTTATATTATTATTCACTGAAAGTAAATACATGCCCACACTATAAAATCCTGCAAATGGCATGCACAACTGCTTGACAATGAAAAATATAAGAAATTGAAGCCCACTTGTGAATCCTGGATGGATCCACCACATAAACATCAGCGCGGGGTTTTCGTCTCGGGATCAATGATAGAACTGGCCATGCCAGGTTCTCAACCCAAACATAATAAGATAGATAATCCAGAATGCTTCTAAATAATTTCTCACCCACTGAAGCGATACCAGCTTTCTAGAACCTTATTTATTAATTTATTATTTCGGAAACCAACATCATCTGATGGGTCAATACCATGGGTAAATATACATGAGAAAATAGGTAAGTACATCGTTCCAATTAATACTTTATTGGTCACGAAAGTCTTCATGATGTTATTTCATGATGGGGAATAAAGATCTTGATGTAATTTTTTTGAAAATTAGATAATAAAGATAAAATTAGGAAAACAATAAGATTGATGTTTTGTGAAGGATTCGGTGATGCGGTGAAAAGTAAAGGTGGCGGTCCAGGAAGATGTAGCGGAATCACGAATGAAAATGGATAGTATAAAGGAAAGGTTATGGATGCGGGTTGGATGATACGATACCTTGTAAAATCACGGAGAAGGTACAAAGAGATTTAGAAGCAAAAAGTTGAATGGTATGCTGAAATTACTATTACTGACAGTATCCAACTCAGATGATGAGAAACAATCTTCACAATCTGAGGATTAGACTACAGATCAGAAGTTCTCAGTGGATACGAAAACTAGCAAGCAGGTTGAAGATGGTGAGGAAGAGTCAAAGGAATTGAAGAAGGAACAAAAATGACAACGTAATGGAGATCTAGGGCACCAATATAGCTGGAAACTTTGCAATGTTTCATCTGGTTCAGACTACATGCCTTGTCTTGATAATGACAGAATATTAAAACTATCTATTCCATCACTTGCACAGCAGAACCACCCAAAAATCCTTAATCCCTCCTCTCACTACATTACTGGCTGAAACAACGTATGGGACTATTAAAATTGAAATCCATAAAACTCTACCAAGTGCGAAATTCATGGAATTGTCCCCTTTTTTATTTTATTTAATATATTTTTAAAGATTGATTAAGATATGTGATTCGCTGCATCAGGGTTTACTTGGTCTCTGCTCCACGGAAAGAACCACTGTCTTGATGTTTCAAAGCTGGCATACATTGGTATCATGAAAGATGCATGGAAGGCTGCCAACCACTTTTCAGGTCTAAGGTACGCAATATTTACAAAAATGTTTACATCAATGTGAAAAGATATCTGCTTCACAATAGATGCTATATAGATTGAGATATATACTAGGCCCTCTAAGATCAATGGAGACAACGCGCTTTGATCTATACGGGAGTTAACACAAAGTCCATTTCTTCAATGTACTTTTGAACCTTTAAGAGCAAATGCTAATTATATTTATGCCAATAAGCATTTTATTATAGAAAAATTTTAATTTGTGACACTGTTGAGATTCGTCTACTTGACACAAATGTCAAGAGTGTCTGAATGAAAAATACACAATGATAACGAGCAGCATTACAGTTATTAACTATGATCTGTTGTAGATAATGTGCGGGAAAGAGAAAAGTCCTTCAGGTAATTACCCTGATTACCCTTAATTTCGGTCGTTGCCATAGGTTGAACCCAGAATGTAAGAAAGAGTGAACCCCTATATCTCCATTTTATCTGTAAACATATGGCAGGGAATGACAAGGCATAGCAGTAGGCCAAGACAACTTTAGTCGTAGAAGTTCAGGCAGATCTAGATTCTATACTAGCAGCAGATTATTATCAAACATTCTATCATTCTACATTTTCTGCTTTCTGCAGTATTCGGCTTTCTTTCGAGTGGTTTTCAGACAGTCTAAGAATCCGCTGGTTCTTTGTGAGGTTTTGTGTTGAAAATGGAAGGAAAAGAAGAAGACGTTAAGCTCGGCGCGAACAAGTATTCCGAGAGGCAGCCGCTGGGGACTGCGGCGCAGACGAGGAAAAAGGATTACATGGAGCCTGGTCTGGTGCCACTGTTCGAACCCGGGGAGTTGGCGTCATGGTCCTTCTGGAGGGCGGGAATTGCAGAGTTCATGGAGACTTTCTTGTTTCTTTACATCACGATCCTCACGGTCATGGGTGTCAAGGGGGCCGAAAATGTTTTCACCGATTCTATTAGAATTCAAGGGATTTCATGGGCCTTTGGGGGAATGATCTTCTGTCTCGTCTACTGCACAGCAGGAATTTCAGTTGGACACATTAACCCAGCAGTGACCTTTGGGCTGTTCTTCGCCAGAAAGTTGTCTCTGCCCCGGGATGTGTTCTACATGATATGCCAGTGCTTGGGAGCCATCTGTGGTGCTGGTGTTGTGAAGGGATTCATGGAAGGTGAGTACCAAACGGACGGTGGAGGTGCTAACTCTGTGGCTCACGGCTACACCAAGGGAGATGGGTTGGGGGGCTGAGATTGTGGGTACCTTCGTTATGGTCTTCACCATTTTATCTGCTACTGATGCCAAACGAAGCGCCAGGGACTCTCACGTTCTTCTGCTAGCACCACTTCCAATAGGGTTTGCAGCTTTTCTGGTTCACCTTGCCACAATTCCCATCACTGGAACTGGCATCAACCCTGCCTGAAGCTTGGGAGCGGCCATCATCTACAACAAGTCTCATGTTTGGGATGACCATTGGATTTTCTGGGTCGGTCCATTCTTGGGCGCTGGCTTGGCAACTATTTACCACCAGATGATCATTCGTGCCATTCCCTTCAAAACTCGCTCCTAGAAACAGGCTAGCCCAGCATATTGGAGAGGGGGCTTAAAATTTAGGCTGAGAGTTCTGTTAACGCATGTGTATTGTCCTTAGATAATTGGTTTTTACAGGGTGGATGACATCCATATATTGTGTAAGCGTGATTTAGGCCAGCGACAGCCACTGGCAGATTCTGCGTTCGTGGGCTTCAGTGGAGTGAATTCTTCATGTCACTGTAAAATAATGGACCTTTGGTTATTAATTTTTTCTTTACTAGCAACAGATTATTATTAAGTAACCGGGACATAGATAGGGGCATAGTAGGCAGCAGAGTAAGATCCTTTAGTTCGATAGCCCGTAGCAACCCTTCTGGATTGAGATCGAGACCTGTAGCAACGCTTGAAACGAGAGCAATAAAGATAGCAGCAGGAAAGGAGATTGACCTTGTTGACCTAGAACCACCAGCACTAGGAGCATAGATAAAGGAAGTTAAAGCAAGGGTAGCGGGAGCAGGACCAGGTGAAATTAATCCATAACCAAAGGCAGTTTCTTACCAGCATCCGAACAAGCAGATGCACCAGTAACAAGGGCAGTTAGGGCCACAGAGCTAAAGGCAGATCCTTCACCGCTCGAAATGGGGTGCTTCCCTGCAGCCTTGAGCGAAACAAGAATGAGATGGATGGAATGATCAAAGGTGATACTCATTTTCATGTGGTCGGTGCATACACCAATCTCACGCTTTGGAAGCATTTCAAAGAAAGTATTAGTAGAGAGAGTTTTCAAAAATGGCATGTATGTGGCCATGATTGGTACTCCATTTCCAATCCAGAATCTGGGAAACGATTCTGCCAAAGCCATATTCAACTGTCAGTTACTAACAACCTTCCACTCACAGAGAATGGAGATATGATCACATCCCTCTCATTCGGCTTTGAAATAACATGGAATGTGGACACCAACAGAGATCGAACTGGGGCGCTTGTTTGGACAGTGAGGGTAGTTGTGGTTATGACACTCTGAAACCCACAACATTTCTCTGCTACTGTTCCGATGGCAGCTCGAATCTAGACAGATGCCCTGACAATACCACTGGTACATTTCCTGACCACCTTCTACCTTCTTTATTGCAAACCCCAATGCTTAAATTATCACAATATTGAAAGAGGTATCGAGTATTCTCCCCATTCTACAACTATTCTTGAACCCAGGGGCATCTGCAAATGTGTTCCTGTATGTGTTCTTAAACAATTCCAAAAGGGATGGAAATTCAATCACCCACCCACATTCTGTCTTAGAGTCATGTGTGGTTGTCTCGTAAATCCTGTTTTCTCGTCAATAACAGCTGGTAATGGTAATTGGATGTTGCTGACTGCTAATAAGAACGTTATTTTTCGTTGGCTTATCATGAAGTGAAGGTGTAATGTTTGAACTTCAATTTCTATGAAAAATTACGAGTTATCACATAAGAATGATCAATAATTCTTCAAATGATTCAATTATTCTTTGGTCAATTACTATTCTGGGTTGAAGCATATCCATATAGAACATTCAGTTTTCACCTCTGGTCAGCAAATTAAATGAAGGGTTTATTCTTCCAATTGAGTTCCAGTTAGCTTCCTGGAGTGAGTTTTTAATGGAGTGGTTAGTTTGAAATTTGAACATTGTACATTTAATGTGGGATTTCTAGGAATGGTTTCCATTTTTTGCTGGGTTTACTATATTGTTCATTTGGATGTAGTGGCAGAAACATTTAAAAAAATCACACTTACTATATTAAATCATTATTGCTTTAAATAACTGCTTCCAGCCCTTGTATATGGCTACAAAATCATAGGTACAATTGGAATTTCCCATGTTCAACGTCTTAGTGGAGTTAGCCCTCAGTTAAATTTTGTTCTTCCATATATGTCTTTCTGGTACCATAAATGAACTGTGCAATTTGACATTTTATGGGAAGACCTGTCATCTCAAGAACATCTCTCTTTGCCAGCATCAAGGGCATACTGTCAGCGGCATTCAAAGAGGTATGTTCTAAATGATTTTGAAATCCACTGATGTTTATAGCTTAGTGTCTTTTATATCTGCAATTAGTTTATTTCTGAACATGCTGTCCATTTTATATTTTTGTCAAATCATTTAGCATACACCGTGGAAAAGTGTTTTGCTTTGAACATAGGATGCAGAAAACTTGTAAGGTAAGCTTACAGGTGCGTCCAATATCCAGGCTGGTAGCTATAGTGGAGGAATGAAGTGATGCCTTAGTTGGGAAGTAGGCCTTTATGGGGAATCCCAAACTTATCTTCCTTGATGAGCCACTATCTTGTGCTTTACTTCTTCCATTGTAGTTACAGATTATCAGTTTTTGTTTCTGGGAATTTTACTTTACTGATTACTTGAAAACTGTAGCTTTGTTACAAATATATGTTTTTGGGGCCTTGCTTTCTTTTGATATCATTGCATGTGTCAAATTAACAGCTTCATAAGAGGGATTCTTTCGAGACTGAGATCCATAAAAGATTGAAGTCTCATGTCCTGTGTTTGTGTAATGTCAGGGCCTATATTATATGCTGATGTGTGCAGTTCTTATGAAATTCCATAGGAACCTGTTGGAAATTCCACCCACTTCATTGTAT
>CM076576.1:857675105-857876082 GCA_034641835.2 Pinus albicaulis
TGAGGGTATGTGAAGATATGCAAGGTGGCGCGGCAGGTACATGGGATGACTGCGGTATTAGGAGCTACGGGGACACAGTGGATCGAGAGCACTCTGAAAATGTGGATGCGATGGCCCTTCTAGAGGACATGCGTCGTAGATGTGAGAGGCTTTTGACAGGTGTTTCAAAGCGTGGTGGCAAGACTTGGATGACCGGTACATATGGCCATGTAGTGGTCTACCCTCTAAGTGTCGAGCATCATGCGGCGCATGGCGATGGCGGGACATGGGATTTCCATGATCTACAGAAATTGTGAGGTAGAGCCCGGTAACAGGGATCCTCAGGATAGTGATTAGATGGATTAGATGTGCAGAGTTTAGGGTTGAGCCCCAAAGATGTCCTTTCCCTTCACCAAATTTCACTTCATTTCCTTTGTCCCTTATCAATTACAGGCTTAAATGGTCAATAGGATTGATTAAAGTCACTTTAGGAATGTATACGATGACTGACTTGCTATATTTTCATGGTTTTGTTGTTGTAGTAATTTTTTACTAGACTCAGCTACAGAATGCAGCCATTTTGTAGCCAGTCGCCTATTCCGCAGCTATCTTCATGTTCTCATAGGTTACAGGTGTCACTTCAAGGAAAAATGCATATGGTTGAATTCCACAACACTCCCACATCATTTATTGCTCTCTACGAAGTCTGAGAAAGAAGCTACAGGTGGTTATGCACGTGGAAGAGATCAAAGCCAAGAAGCAGATTCCTACTAGGACAGGGACTCTACAGATGTCTCCAACAAAGTACGAGGCTTCCATAAGAGTTCTAATTTGATTTTGATTGAAAAAGACACTTGTTCCTATTTCTTCTCAAGGGTAGTTATGTATTTCTTTTATAAGAATGACTCGGAAGATCGAGAGACAGCTAGCTAGATTGATGTTTTGTTGCTAGATCTCAAAAGACCGTAATACTTTGTTTTTGAAATAATTTTCCTTTAATGAAAGAAGTACCGCTTTATTGCAAGATCTGATGCAATCTTGAGAAGATTTGTATGCTAATCCCGTGGTAGAGGGCCCCTACTGCCCGAGAAGCTCTGTGCACATTGTTTAGATAAGTAACTTTAGCCTTGTTTCATTCCTAGCTTAAGTAATTTTCTGAACTTTGTGTTTTATACTCACTTGCATTGGATGCTTCAGCCAGTCTTATTCTTACGAATTATTCCGAAATATCACTAACATTGAATGAGATATAACTGTAGTATTTTAGGAACTAGTTGCATTTTTTTTGAACTTTATGTTTTTATGCTCATTTACATCACATGTTATAGCCAGTCTTGTTCTATAAATTATTCCAAAATATCACTAACACTGAATGAGACTTAGCTGTGGTGATTTAGAGCTTAGTTGTGTTTTTTTGAACTTTATGTTTTTATATTCATTTACATCACATGTTACAGCCAGACTTGTTCTATAAATTGTTCCAAAATACCACTAACACCGAATGAGACAGAGATGTAGTCTTTCAGTGATTAGTTGCATTTTAGTTTAGTTGTAAAACTCCGGAGGTTAATGGCACTCAAGTTCAATTTTGTTCACTGTATTTCAAAGTTTGAATGATTGCATTCTAGTTTAGTTTTATCCATTGTATTTTTAGTTTTATTAGTCAGTTGTATTCTAGTTGTTAAGTTAGACTTGATGGCCTTCATTATTTACAAACCACTCCTGTTCTTAATTTCTACTAATACATCATCATCATAGGAACAAGAATTGGTAATGTCATTTTGAAGTCTTGACTGTTCTGCAACCTCTCATAATTTCACAAACTGCCTCTTTTCCAAAGCTATTCCAAAATATTTCTAATTCTTGAATGAGGTTTAACAGTGATATTTTGAGTTGTGGAATGGATTAATTTCAGTTTCATAGGTTAATTTAGAGTAGAATTCTTCACTAGGTTGCAGACTATCTTTGTCCAAATGTGTTCCAACAAATTACTAGCCATGGACGAAATTTTCTCTGTGATATTGTAGATTGTTGTTTACTTAGAAGAACCTCATTACATTAAACTTATCCTTTTCTCAAATTATTCCAACATATTTCTAATGAATGAATTGGACTGAGTTCATGTTATGAGTTATTGAGTTCATGCTATGAGTTATTTTTCTTGTTAAAGTATTGCATTTTCTGTTCTCAAGTGCCATACATAGTTTAGAATAGGTTTTGCTCTGTTTTAGTGTGACCAAAAACTTCTCTTTACCAACACTTAGTTCTTTTCCTCTTAGAATAAAAACACAAAATCAAAAACATTGGAAAAACACTAAACACAACGTAGTGAGAAACAGATACCTAGGCACATATGGTGCACTTCACTTCAATAGTTTACTAGCCCTGGTTGACAATTTATGACATCAATTTGGGAACACTAAGTTGAGCAGACATTTTGGCACCGTTTCCAGGGAAGTGTAACTAGGTAGCCTTGTTTCTTACCTCCCAAAAACAATGACATGCGTAGAGAAAGAGACTCAAGGGGTAGATTCATAAGAAGCAGAAGCTTGATTCCTAGAACACCACTTGTTTCACCAAGACCAAGAGCCAGCACACCTCCAACTCAAACCCACATTCCATCCTTTACTGATCCTAGACTTCCAGAGAACTTAAGATCAGATATTCCATTAGAAATACCTTCCACTTTATCCACTGAACCTGTCTTAGAAGAAGATCCTGAGACCCCTGCTGGGGACATAAACTTTTCAACTTCCACAGAAGAATCAACTATGGCAGAAGAAGGGGGAGGAGGAGTTTTTAATGGAGAACACACACTATTTGGAGGGGGTAGAGGTAGAGGTAGAGGAGAATGAGGTAGAGGTGCAGAAGGAGAAGGAGGCAGAGGAAGAGGTAGAAGAGAAATGGGAAGCTCTTTTGGGTTTCCTATAGTAGATGAAGAAACCAATGCAACTATGAAAAACATTTCACCCTCTGTCATTCCAAACTTTTATGGACTCAAAACTGAAGACCCCGAAACCTTCCTATTTGAATTTGAAGTCCTATGTAGAACCTATGACTACTTACAAGATGCTCAAAAACTTAAACTATTCCCTTCAACATTGAAAGGAGTAGCATTAAAATGGTTTATGAGTTTGATCAACAGTTCTATTAGGACATAGGAAGACATGAAACAAGAATTTCTAGAGAGGTATTTTGATTACTATATGCCAATCAACCATAAGGAGGAAGTGTTTAAAATGTTACAAAAAGAGGATGAAAATTTGGAAGATTTGTTGGAGAGGTTTAACTATAACATCAAGAGGGAAAAAATGGAAAACTTAGATCAAGACACTTTGAAAGCTCTCTTATTGAAGACAATTAGGGATGAATGGTTAGATATACTTAACATGATGGGAAAAGGGGATATATCTCAGCTCACATTACCTAAAATAGCTAAATTATGTATCAACCTTTCAAGAGGGAAATCTAAAAATGTAAAAGGACCAAGAGACCCTGCTCTTGCAAGGGCAAGTAAGTCTGCTTCTAGGACAGTAAGTAGGGCAGAAATAGGACATATTCTTGATGAATTCAAATCTAATATTTTTCGGAGTCTTAGTGAAAAAATAGACACCCTTAAGTTACAAAACAAGCAGAAAACTGAATTTGAAGCCTTAGCAATCTTTTGTCCAAAATGTAGAAAGAAGAATGCCTTGAGAGAGTGCCCTTTGGATGAAAAATTAGTAGAGACCTGTGTAATTTGTTCAGAAAAACATGAGACCAAGAGTTGTCCTTCACTTCCTGGTCTTAAAGTTGTCTTTCAAGAAGAAACCTCTACAAATTCCACAAAATCTCTCAATTTTGTCTCTAGAAGGCCTTGGCAAGGACCTCAAACACAAGGATTCCATGATCAGCTGTATAATCAACCCCCACCAAATTGGAATTCTTGGCAGCAACCTTGGCCCAAATTCCAAAATCAATCTCAAACTTGGGCACAAGGAGCACAAAATCCCTATGGAAGATACTCTCACTACTATCAATATCCACCATATCCACATTTCCCTCCTCAACAGAATTTTCAACAAAATACTCAACATAATTTTCAACAAAATCCACCACTTCCATTACCATTTCCTCAGAAAACAAATTAGTTGCCTACCCAACCCATACCAAACCCCAACAATAAAAATCCTCAGAATACATATATGATAGAAGGCCAATAGTTTCCAACTTATTTGATTACTCCTTTAGACCTTAGTGATGTTCAACTTAGGTCTGGAAGAATATTTGAAAAGAAGAAACCTTCTGTAATCATACAAGAGAAAAACAACTTTGAGGAAGATTCTCTACTGGTGAATAAAAGTCTTGAAGAGAACACACCTTTCCAAGACCTAAACATTGAAAAATAAAAACAAAAAGAACCAATAATTTCAAATCCTATATTAGAACAGCCATCAACATCCACTTCTACACCTCCCTTTCCAGAAATATTACAAATTGATAGAGGTGTAGAAAAACAAATTATGGTGCCTAATTATGATTTCCTAGATGAGCTGAGAAATGTTTGCATTAAGATCCCATTATTGCAAGCTATCAAGGAAAATCCAATCTTAGCAAAGACAATAAAGGAGTTGAGCATGAAGAAAACAGGAAAAAGAATACGAGAGACAAAGAAAATTCAACTGGCAGGAAAAATAACAGATATCATGATGGGTAAGATTGCTATTCCAAATTATCTAGACCCAGGAAATCCAGTTGTCAAAATACACATCAATGGAACTGAGATCCAAAACACACTTATTGATTTAGGAGCAGCAATCAATATCATGAGTAGACAAATCATGGATAAACTGAAAATTCCTAATATTCTTTTTACACCTACATTATTACAATTAGCAGACAGATCTGTGATTAAACCTGATGGGGTAATAGAAGACATTCCAGTGTCCCTAGATTCTTGGGAGTATCCTGTGGATTTTATGATCCTAACTCCTAAGATCAATCTAGGAGGGCATCCTATTATATTAGGAAGACCTTGGTTAGCTACAGCTGATGCTTTCATTAGTTGTAGATCCGGTGATATGTACATCTCTGATGGTAGTTAAACCAAGAAATCTACCTTGTATCCTCCAGCAAAAACAATTACAGAATTAGATGATACTCAATGGATAGAGGATGAAGAAGACTTACAACCTCTCTTCACAATTTCAGAAATTAGTGAAGATAGCCAGATTTTGAATACCTTAGAAAACTTTGAATCCTCTTTGGAATACAAACATGAACAATTTCAAGAAGAATCCAACATTGATTTTTTATCATCAAGACATATGTCTCTCTATTCCATGGATAAATTTGGCAACTCTACAATTGAGATATTTCCAGGCAAAACTTTAAACATAAACAAGAACCTAGAGAAATCTCAACAAGTAGAGCTAGTCAAGATATTACAGAGACATTCTTCTGCATATGCATGGGAGTACACTGATATGAAAGGGATAATCCCCAAGACTTGCACTCATCACATATACATAGAGGAAAATTGTAAACCAATTAGACAACCTCAAAGACGGATGAATCCAAATCTTAGGGAAATTGTTAAAGAAGAATTACAGAAATTGTTAAATGTCAACTTATCTATCACATTTCAGATAGTCAGTGGGTTTCTCCTTTGGTAATTGTGCCAAAGAAAAATGGTAAATGGAGGGTATGTATTGACTACTGAGAATTAAACAAAGCTACTCTTAAAGATCATTTTCCCCTACCTTTCATAGATGAGGTGTTAGATACATTAGCTGGCAAAAATTACTTCTCATTTTTAGATGGGTTCAGTGGTTATAACCAAATTCAAGTAGCACTTGAAGATAAAGACAAAACCACATTTACCTGTCCTTGGGGTACCTATGCTTACCGAGTATTTCCATTTGGATTATGCAATGCACCTGCAACATTTCAAAGGGTGGTACTAGGAATTTTTTCAGATCTAATACATGATTGTGTAGAGGTATATATGCATGATTTCACAGTTTATGGAAACATATTTGAAGAAGCTTTAGTAAACTTGTAAAAAGTTTTAAAGAGATGTAAAGAAGAAAATCTTTCACTAAGTCATGAGAAGTGTTTTATGATGTTTACTGAAGGAATTGTTTTGGGACATCACATTTCAGGGGATGGGATTAGAGTTGATGAGTCAAAAGTTAAAGTCATCTCTAACTTATCTATTCCAATTTGTCAAAAAGATATTAGGAATTTTCTCGGATTTACAGGATATTATCGAAGGTTTATAGAAAACTTCACCAAGATAGCATCTCCACTTTTCAAATTACTTACCAAGGACTGTGAATTCAAGTGGAATCCTAATTGCCAGTTAGCCTTTGAAACCCCGAAAACAAAAATATCTGAAGCACCTATTTTAAGGGGACTTAATTGGAAGTTACCTTTTCATATTTCAACATATGCCTCAGATACAGCTTTAGGAGCAGTATTGGGACAAAAAGAACTGATTCCTTATGCCATCTACTATACAAGTAGAAATTTGACTCCTTCAGAGTTAAATTATACTGTAACTGAAAAAGAGTTTTTAGCTGTTGTTCATGCCATAAACAAATTCAGACACTATATAATAGGCTATGAAACTTTTGTTCACACAGATCACTCTGCAATTAGATATCTAATGAACAAATCAATTACTAATGGCAGAGTCATAAGATGGTTATTTCTTTTACAAGAATTCAACATTACCATTCTAGATAAGGCTAGAAAACAAAACACAATAGTTGATTTCCTATCTAGACTCTAAAACATCAAAGATAACACTCCAGTTGAAGATCAATTCCCTGATGAATATCTTTTTGCAATTTCTACTCAGACTCCTTGGTTTGCTGACATTGCTAATTATTTAGTTTTAGGGAAATTTCCTTCAATAATGAATGCAAGAGACAAAAGAAAGATCATTTATGACAGTGCAAAATATTCATGGGTTGCTAATGAGTTATACAAAACAGGTCCAGATTTTATCATTAGAAGATGTGTTCGGGAATATGAGATGCCTGAGATCCTCAAGGCATGTCATGATGAACCTTGTGGCGGACACTTTGCTGATAAGAGGACAGTTTATAAGGTCCTTCATTTAGGATACTATTGGCCATATTTTTTTAAAGATGCTAAAGAGTATGTAAAAAGGTGTGACAGTTGCCAAAGGGTAGGGAAACCTTCTCCTTCAGGTGAGATGCCATTGCAGCCTCAGGTACATATTGAACCTTTTGAAAAATGGGCTTTAGATTTTGTAGGACCTATTAGTCCTCCATCAAGACAAAAGAAATATATATTAGTTTGCACTGATTATGTTACCAAATGGGTAGAAGCCAAGCCATTAATTTCTGCTACTGAAGCATTTGTAGTTAATTTTCTTTTTGAGGATATGTTTACTCGTTTTGGTGTCCCAAGGGAAATTGTTACAGATCAAGGAACTCAATTCACATCAAGGCTAGTGGAAAAAATGATGGAGAGGTACAAAATCAGACACAGAAAATATACTCCCTATCATCCACAAGCAAATGGTCAAGTGGAATCTACCAATAAAGTCATTGAAGGAATCCCAACAAAGACTGTTCATTTACATAGAAGAGATTGGGCAGACAAGCTTCCTGAAGCCTTTTCGGCCTATAGAAATACATGGAGAAGCACAACAGGTCATACTCCCTATGAACTTGTTTATGGAAAAAATGTTTTGTTTCCCATAGAGTTTCAGATTCAAACTTTTAAAATGGCAGTTCAAATAGGACTTGATCTAACAGAGGCAAAAAAGCACAGATTGGAGCAGATTAATGAATTGGATGAGATCAGACAGGATGCAGTCTAGAAAAAAAATATAGTCCAATAGAAAAGGACTAGATGGCATGATAAGTACATCAAGGAAAATAAGTTAAATGAAGGTGACTGGGCTCTCTTGTTTGATTCAAAGTTCAAAGATTTTCAAGGTAAATTCCAAACACATTGGCTTGGGCCATATGGAATTATGAGAATTTTTGACAATGGAGCAATAAAAATCAGGACAATAGATGAAGAGAAGGTCATTTTTCTTGTAAATGGTCATAGATTGAAGTTGTATCATAAGCCACTTTCAAGAGAAGAATTTGTCAAGAGATTCCAGGAAAACAATAATGTGAAGTTAATGAAGAAGAATTTTTCTTCTTCATCAGCTTGAATTTTCTTAATTCGAATGAAAAGAAGAAGAAGTATAAACATGAAAACTAATCACTGATTAGCATGCTTATACAGAAAAGATAAAGTGAAAATCAAAATCCTTCTGACACTTTAGCTTTTCAAATTTGTTCTTTTTCTGCAATTAGCTATCACAAAATCATAAGTATCACTCCATCATGTCTCCATTCATTCATATTTCATTCACTCCATTCATCCATATTTCATTCACTCCATTCATTCATACTTCATTCACTCCATTTCATGGTCCATTTCATTTTCATCTCAGATTTCTAAATTTGATCTCTTTCTGCAGATTGAGTATTACAAATCACGAGTTGCAGACCACTTTTTATGGTTCATTCCACTTCACAATTGTGATTCATTTCATTCCATTACATTTCACTTCACTCCTGAGCCATTCCACCATATTTCATGATCCATTTCATACAACATTACATTCCATGTTTCAAAGTTCCTACAGGTACATTCTGCAGCCAGTTAGACATTCTGCAGCCAGCTAGACATTCTGCAGCCAGATATCCTGAAGGAAATTATCCAGCAGCACTTGTTCAACAGCAAATTGACCTTGCACACCTATGTCAACAAGAAAAATCAAAGGAATTATGAAGACTGAAGAATCAATGATTTTCAAAGGGGGACAAAGCATATCAAAACCACAAAAATTAAAGGAAAGACAAAGGTAAAGTTGTAAAATTATTATGATGACAGAATATGAAATTTATAGTATAGTTAAGTCATGTATGATTCAAAAAGTTTTTTTAATTATTCGTGTTGATCATGCCTATTAAACTTATCATAAAAACTTTGGACAAAATCCCCTCCACTCCACCATATCAAATCATCATTTAAAAGTTAATGGTTAAGTACTGAAGTGACCTAATCAATCACGTCACTAGGCCGAAGTATTCAGTGATGATTTTGAATTTCTCACGAAATATTTCTGCGGTATTTTCTCCCATGATGGCTCTCAAACTCATTAATTCGTGTAAATCACCCTCACTACATTTCACTCATTCTATAAGCTCTTCATATCATCCTTCCGTAGCTAATTCCTACTGCATAAACAGAGAAAGCACCTTTGGGGTAAAAACAACTCTTTAACAGCCATTTTCACCGTGGATAGAAGAGCAGTAAATTGAAGATTGAGAAGAGAAGCCATGGGTCTCATAGTGAGGTCCGAATCAGTCGGAACCAAATACTTGGAGGGTTACCCACAAATTAGAGAAATGCTACAGCAGGCTGGGTGATTACAATTTTTGGAAAAATTCAATGGTTTTCATAAAGAGGTAACTAAAACATTTGCACGGTCCTTCAATGGAGCAGAAGTCGAAATCGGAGATGTTAAATTCACTATTACAGAAGCTTTCATTGTAGAAGCAGCGGAATTACCCAGGCAAGGAGAACGATGGTTCAAAAATAGGGAATTTCATAATGAGGCATGGAGGCAAATGCTTAAAACACCAGGTATGGATGTTTCCATTTTTAAGAAAGGCATTCCTAGCTCAACACTGAAGAATAAATGGCGGAATATGTTGCTCATTTTGAAAAAGTTTATAACTTGTGAGGGAAGGTTTGATATCTTATATATTTATCATATTCGGCTAATGATGCATTTCTTAGATGAAGAAATCAATTTACCCTTTTTCCTACTTCATATTCTGAAGAGAATGACCTCTAATGTTCAAAAGAGGGTTCAATTCCTGGAAACCACTTTGTACCACCACGGCCTAGTTAAAATATTAATTGAACATCATTTGAGAAAGGTGGGAGACAATTGGGATGAGTTTCTAGTGAGGAATCACTTTGAAGAACCCAAGGAATCTCCATCTGAAGGTAAACTTACAAGAAGAAGCAGGAGAAGGAAAATTTCCAAAGCTGTTGAAACTAAAACTGGTAAATCCATACAAGAGGACAGTAAGGAGATAATTTCTGAGAAATTGACTGAAATTAAGAAACAACTTAGAAAGGAGAAGATGATAAAAAGGTATGCCAAGGAGAGAGGTGAAGGACCATCTCAACCAAGACGAAGCCACAGGCTTAGAGGTATATTGAAGAAAACAGGGGTTAGACAAACGAGAATTATAAAAATTGAGGATGAAGAGACACCAACTGCTAGATCACCTGAGTACCAGTATGAGGAGGACCTTGATGAAGGAGCTCCGGAGATAGGTCCAACACAACAAAAAATTTATAATTATGTTGAGACATTAGAGAAGAGGGCCTCAGAAAGTAGAGACAGAACTCCTAGCCCACCAGAATCTGCAATTGATATGCTAAGAAGAGATAAATATGAGTTAGAAGTACTCAATAGGCATATCAAGAATGAGAATGACATTTTAAGGGAGCAGGTTAAGCTGAAAAGTGATATGAATACAAATCTCTCTCTACAAATGGAAAAATTTTACAAGGCTAGTGAGAAATTGAAGAAGAAAAACAAAAAGTTGAGTAGGGCACTTATAAATTTGAGATTCAAGTTGGTCATAAAGAAGCCTAGGAGGCCATTGACTATCAGGCAAAGTAGAAGAAGGAGCCTAGATATCCTAGCAGAAGTCTCAGAATATATGAGTTGATTGCATGAGGACATGCAAAAACTTTGCAGTGGGGGTATGTTGAGCCCCAAAGATGTCCTTTCCCTTCACCAAATTTCACTTCATTTCCTTTTTCCCTTATCAATTACAGGCTTAAATGGTCAATAGGATTGATTAAAGTCACTTTAGGAATATATACAATGACTGACTTGCTATATTTTTATGGTTTTGTTGTTGTAGTAATTTTTTACTAGACTCAGCTACAGAATGCAGCTATTCTGTAGCCAGTCGCCTATTTCGCAGCTATCTTCATGTTCTCACAGGTTAAAGGTGTCACTTCAAGGAAAAACGCATATGATTGAATTCCACAACACTCCCACATCATTTATTTCTCTCTACGAAGTCTGAGAAAGAAGCTACATGTGGTTATGCACGTGGAAGAGATCAAAGCCAAGAAGCAGATTCCTACTAGGACAGGGACTCTACAGATGTCTCCAACAAAGTACGAGGCTTCCATAAGAGTTCTAATTTGATTTTGATTGAAAAAGACACTTGTTCCTATTTCTTCTCAAGGGTAGTTATGTATTTATTTTATAAGAATGACTCGGAAGACCGAGAGACAACTAGCTAGATTGATGTTTTGTTGCTAGATCTCAAAAGACCGTAATATTCTGTTTTTGAAATACTTTTCCTTTAATGAAAGAAGTACCACTTTATTGCAAGATCTGAGGCAATCTTGAGAATATTTGTATGCTAATCTGGTGGTAGAGGGCCCCTACTTCCCGAGAAGCTCTGTGCACATTGTTTAGGTAAGTAACTTTAGCCTTGTTGCATTCCTAGCTTAAGTAATTTTCTGAACTTTGTGTTTTATACTCACTTGCATTGGATGCTACAGCCAGTCTTATTCTTACGAATTGTTCCAAAATATCACTAAAATTGAATGAGATATAACTAAAGTATTTTAGGAATTAGTTGCATTTTTTTTTGAACTTTATGTTTTTATGCTCATTTACATCACATGTTATAGCCAGTCTTGTTCTATAAATTATTCCAAAATATCACTAACACTGAATGAGACTTAGCTGTGGTGATTTAGAGCTTAGTTGTGTTTTTTTGAACTTTATGTTTTTATGCTCATTTACATCACATGTTACAGCCAATCTTGTTCTATAAATTGTTCCAAAATACCACTAACACCGAATGAGACAGAGCTGTAGTATTTCAGTGATTAGTTGCATTTTAGTTTAGTTGTAAAACTCCGGAGGTTAATGGCACTCTAGTTCAATTCTGTTCACTGTATTTCAAAGTTTGAATGATTGCATTCTAGTTCAGTTTTATCCATTGTATTTTTAGTTTTATTAGTCAGTTGTATTCTAGTTGTTAAGTTAGACTTGATGGCCTTCATTATTTACAAAACCACTCTTGTTCTTAATTTCTACTAATACATCATCATCATAGGAACAAGAATTGGTAATGTCATTTTGAAGTCTTGACTGTTCTGCAACTTCTCATAATTTCACAAACTGCCTCTTTTCCAAAGCTATTCCAAAAGATTTCTAATTCTTGAATGAGGTTTAACAGTGATATTTTGAGTTGTGGAATGGATTAATTTCGGTGTCATAGGTTAATTTAGAGTAGAATTCTTCACTAGGTTGTAGACTATCTTTTTCCAAATGTGTTCCAACAAATTTCTAGCCATGGATGAGATTTTCTCTATGATATTGTAGATTTTTGTTTACTTAGAAGAACCTCATTACATTAAAATTATCCTTTTCTCAAATTATTCCAACATATTTCTAATGAATGAATTGGATTGAGTTCATGTTATGAGTTATTGAGTTCATGCTATGAGTTATTTTTCTTGTTAAAGTATTGCATTTTTTTTTCTCAAGTTCCATACATAGTTTAGAATAGGTTTTGCTCTGTTTTAGTGTGACCAACAACTTCTCTTTACCAACACTTAGTTATTTTTCTCTTAGAATAAAAACACAAAATCAAAAACATTGGAAAAACACTAAACACAACGTAGTGAGAAACAGATACCTAGGCACATATGGTGCACTTCACTTCAACAGTTTACTAGCCCTGGTTGACAATTTATGACATCAATTTGGGAACACTAAGTTGAGCAGACACCAGTAACTATGGGAGGACCGGCCATCAGACATGAGTCTGGCTCAATGGCTCTTCTTCAACTATTTCCGGATGCTTATCAAATCTTCCAACAGGCAAGATGGGTGACATATTTTGAAAGAATTCAAGAATTCGACCCTCAGCAGGTCCTGGCGTTTTCACAGAACCTTCAGGAGGACCATTCTACAGTTCAGGGGGTCCGAATTCCGGTTACAAAGGACAATATAGCGCAAGTTTTGGGTTTTCCAGTCACAGGTGCTCGGTGTTTTAGCAGGAAATACATCATCCTAAACGCGCAACAAGACTTCCTTCTTCCAGGAGAACATGTTGAGATTAAAGGTCGTGGCATAGGACTGCACTCATTACCTCCTCCGTGGCCAAAGGTAGCTGAATTTTTCAAGCATTATTTAACTTGCGAGGGTCGATACCAGGTAGTTTATCAACATGACTTTGTTTTAATGAGCCACTTACGACATGGTAGACTAGTAAACATTCCTTCTTATCTGCTTGGATGTATTAAAAATATGTCATATTACTGTAGACGGGTAAAATTTCCACTACTTTCTCTTACTCGTCATCGCCTTTATCAATTATTAATTCAGAGGGGCTTTGCTCAGCAAAACCCCCCTCTAAATAACCTACCTTTACTTCTTGAACAAGCCCCTAAAATTCCCCAAGAAGCTGAAAATCCCCAAGAAATCCCCGAAAGCTCTTACGAACAGCAACTAGAAGACATTCCTGACCCTCCATAGATTCCATTTTCAGAACCAGTTGATCTAGTTGACCTGCCCCCAAGCCCATCTCATTTATCAGAGTCATCCCATCCCACCTGCCACATCCCTAGCGATGACTCTCAAGCTGAAACACCACCATATTTCCCTATTCATAAAAGAAAGAGGAGAATTGCAATAGTCTCTGTATCAAAAAGGAAAACAAGGGCTACATCTAAAGGAACCACCTCTTCCGATAGTCCTTCTCCTAGGGAAAAATCTCCTCATAAAAAGAAGAAGCAAGCTATTGCTTTTTTTGCTTTCCTACCTAGGAAAAGAATGAAAACAACCATTGAATCTGAAACCATTACCCCAGACCCTGCAGCCATCTTGATAAAACTTCATTCATCATCACCATTCCAAACCCCGGAATCATTACCCGTCTCGTCCTGTGGCACTGCTCCACAAGAACCAGATGCTCAGGGTAATATGACATCATTTTCTACTCAGACAGTAACTGCTCCACAAGAACCAGTTACTCACTCAGCAGCTGAAACATAAGAACCAGCTGCTGAAGTGCAAAGGTCAAACATCCAACATGATATTATAAGGAAATCAGCTGTAGCTGAAACACAAGAACTAGCTACAGATGAAGAACAACAATTAATCTCAGCAAAGGCAACCAATACACATGGTTCAGTCACCATGGCCTCTCTTTTAGAGGAAAATGAATTTTTAAAATTAGAATTAGAAGCCTACAAAAGAGAGTTGGTAACGGCAAGGGAAGCCTTTGATACAGAGCTAAATTTCTACATCCTTGCCCATACAGCACCAATGCAAAAGAATGACCCATGTAAAGAATATATGTGCCATGAATGTGGAAACATCTATCAACATGCCGGATACAATATAGTTAAAGTCCCAGTGCCTGAGGCATCCACATCGGCTTCAGTCAAGGAAGAATGCCCTACTGTCACACAAGAACCAGTAGGGCCTTCAAAAACTTTGGAGAAAGAAACCAAGCCACAGGTATCCTTCCCTACATTAATTGATTTAGCTACTCAAACTATGCCTCAGCCCATTACCTATAATGCCGGAACACAAACTCCACCATGGAAAGAGTTGGAAATAATGAATAAGTGGAAGAAGCAGTATGCTATTGATCAAGACAAAGTTTTACAACAGCATAAATTGGCCTGGCAAAATCATATGTATTCCAATTGGGATAACTGGGAGCAGACACTTCAACAACTTAAAGATTCCAAGAAAGAAACTAAGGAATTAAAAGATAAACTAATATTGATGTTTCAATTAGTACAAAAACTGTTAGCCACTAGGAAACATTCCTTGAATTATTCTCTGTTTCTTTCTGAACACCTTGTTTATTTCTAGTTGAAAGAAATTAAGAATGGGAAACCTTATGAGTTGCTCACAGCTGAAAAGTTTGTCGAAACATTTGTTGAGGCTTCCGTTAGTGATCAACATCTACTATGTGAGTTGTATCTTCATAATGAGGCTATGCCGGAAAACAGAGAGGTCAATCTTAATCCTATTGTTGGTGATATACAGATTAGGGTGTTTGTTTCCTTTCTTGCCAATCAAATCACATGGAAAACCAATTTTCTCGCGACTAGGCACAACGAGGATAATCGCCTCCTCTAGACAAGGCCAGAACCTAGAAATCCGTCCATTTTTGTAGCAGAGTATCATCAATTTTTGCAGAAGCAAGGAATGAATAGATATATACAGCAATTGCAAGCCTCGGTACTCTAAGAGTGTCATCAGTTAATCAGGGCCAAAGAGACCGCTGCTTTGAAGGCAAACAACATGTTGTGGCAACAATCCTCTAAGGAGAGACAAGAATATAATCCCTTTAGCCCTGTTAACCTTGAAACTGCATTGTCCTGAGTACCAAACTATATCAGATGTGTTCAACAATGTGCTGAGAATTGGATTATCTATCATTTTCACTTCCCTATCTTATGGATGCCAGCAGAACGATATCAGGCTCATTACAGATTAGCTAACAGAGATGAGGCAGTAGCATGGTAGAAATTTCAAAGTAACCAGGGATTCAGACCTTTGACAGATGCCACCTTCCATAGTTATTGCTTGAGTAACTTGCATGAAAAAAGTCAGTATCCAGACTCTGACTCAGACTAAAATTTGCCTGAGGACATGAAACCATTTCAGCTGGGGGGGATGTTAGGACCTCATAATGTATCATTTTGACTACATATTTTGTCACTACTTTACTCTTTCTAAGTCCATACTTAAAGCTTACATTATCCATTTTTCCCAAAAGGTATATAAAGTTCTTCTCTTGACTATATATTTAATTTTTCTTGCATATAATTCTACATTAATTTTATATTTAATCATTAATTGAAAGTATATAGTTGCTGAGACAGTTTAAAGATCGCAGATAATCTATTTTGAAGATCACATTGCTGAAACAGTCAACAGGCACGCAAATCCCGTTGCTGAAACAACTCGTGATTTGCGATTTTGAAGGCATATTTCAAGTATCATGGCAACAAGACAAAGACAAGTAAGGGAAGTTGTTTCAGGGACCATTCTGAAGCTAGTATTCTTGTATCCATCGTAACAACATTCTGCTTTGGAAGAACAGAAAGACACTGTTTTAAGAACAGAAGATCAGATTTGGATAAATATAGGATTTCTCTGATGTAACTATAATAGATGTCTCCTCTTTAAAAAGAGGAGACATCATCATTAGAAGATAGTTAGAGACTGTGCGAAGTGCATTATCCTAAATAGAGAAGGAGTGAGACTCCATTGTAATATGTCGCTTTTTGACAGATGAATAAAAGTCTATTTTGAGCACTCCAATTTAATTTCTTTCTCTAGGGAATCTTGTGAGAAGGAAAGGGCCCACCTTCATCACAAGATTCACCCATTTGTTCCAGTAGTCTATTAGCCATTTAAGTTATTCGCACCTTGATTAAACCATGTTTATTGAAGATTATCTATGTAGTTCTGAAATCTTGTGTTTCCTGTTAGAACTCTGTTTTCAAATCATTCACTGCATTGGTTTGTGCAATTCATTTTGGAGGAGCTGTGAGTTATTTTATTTCAGCAATATATTCATGAAATGAATGTGTGATGGTTTGATATCAGGAAACAGGTGCTGAAGATTCCTACTTGGAGGAATAGGGTCCTGTTCTTCGTTATAGTTGATTGATTTTCCTTTCTGCAGAATCATTTCTTTTCATTATCTTTTCTAGGATTCTTTGAACGAGACTCTGCAATAGAAGAATTTTCTTTGCTGTAACACTAGTAGGCTTCAGCTTTGTTAAAGTGAGGTGTGAAAAATGTGGTTAATATAATTAGTGTAATCAATACTACAACCTTTCTTTGCTTTTGGAATTGAGCATATATAGTGTGTGATTTCCTTTGAAACAACTAGACCTTCCTGGGTCGACAATTTATGTGGCACTTGAATTGTTAAACAATTAAATTGACGAACATTCATTATTATGAGTATATGACATGAAGTCTTCATACTCTGCTTGTGTAAGATGCATTAACCCTTATTTATCTCTTAGACAATTGATATCAACACGTTTCTCTTGTTGAGATTCAAGAAGATGATCCTAGTGAAAATTAAGCACCTACACTAGGATAGAGCCTTAGGCTATTTTTAGGTTGAAGTCTATTTTTAGAATGGATGAGAAAATTCTAATTATAGATGATGTCTATTTAGAGATGGTGAGAAAATTATATTTATAGATGATGTTCTATTTTTAGATGTATGTGCGGGTTTTATTTATAGATCGCATGTCTATTTATAGACACATGCCGACTATTATTATCCCTTAATAATAGTTGGACAATAAATATTAATCTATTCTCATGGAGCACTTGGAATCAGTTAACTGAAGTGGCAAACAAATTAGCTGAAGGAATTTCGAGTTAAAAGGTTGTTTGGTGGGACATGCAAGTGGACTTAGTTGTGACTAAGTGATTCGAAGTTGTAACAGAGTTGGATGTGTAGTTATGTGAGTTGTAAAGTAGTTTAACTCAATTAAGTGAGTTAAACTCAGTTGTGCTAGTTGTAACTGAAGCTACACTAGTTAGAGATCAGTGAATTAATTATTAATTAATTCAAAATCACTGGTCTCACATGCAATTTAAGATTTAATATTGTTAACTACATGCATGTCAGGTCCAGTGGAGACCCAGCTGAGATGTAGGTGAAAGGGACAGTTGACTATCAGTTGTACTATATTGGGTTGTACTCATGCAAGCCAAACACACATTGGATATGCTTATGAGGATTTCACAGTCAAGGAGGTTATGATTGCATTGAATTTTTCTTTGTAATCATCTTGGATTGTGGAGTGGAGGCTGGTTGTTGTGAGGCAGAAATTTGGCTAGGGAATCTGCCAATTTCTGCAAGACAGTGTGAGATGATTATATATTGTACTGAGAGCTCTTGGATTAGAGTTTTGTATGAGATTGTTTCATGATCCATGATATATACATAATATCTGATATTGAGGTTTTTATCTTTGTTCTTTCCTGATAAAAACATTTGTGTTATGTGTGATTGATCTTTCTTCTTGATATTGCAATTGGCGATCGTGTTTTAAATTCTGCAAAATTTTTTGTAGAAGCGATTATGTATTTAACAATGGAATATAATTGTTAGATCAGGAGAATGCAGGAAATACATAATTTTTATTAAAAATTTTACATGGTATCAGAGCACAAAATCTTGTAATTTTGAAGTAGGAGCTAAGTTTGTTGGTGGAAACAATTCAAATTTGTTGCAAGAATTTCTTGGTGCTATAGTTGAGTAAACATCGAAATTGATTTCAATGGATTGCGGTTAGAGTATGCACTCGAGGGCAGCTCGAACTACATTTCCTGGAAGGATGGGATGGAGGTGGTACTTGAAGATAATGGCTTGAAGGAATTCATCGACAGTGATGTTCCTAAGCCCACTTCGACGGATGTTGCATTACTTGATGCATGGAAAAATAAAGTGGCGAAGGGGATAAGGATTCTGTTGGAAGGTGTACGAGACCAAATTGTCTCAAGCCTTCATGGGAAATCCACACCTAAGTACCAGTGACCATAGGAAATTGGAGCTGAAAGATAAACTCAAAAAGATCAAGATGGAAAAGGGCGACAATATTCCAAAGTATCTCACAAAGTTTGTCCAATTCAAGGATGAATTGGGGAGTGTTGGAATCACTGTTACTGATGATTATTTGGTGAGCTTGGCTCTCTTGGGACTTCCTAATATTTGACAAAGTTATGAAGACTTTGTCAATGGACAGGAAAAACTGTCGGATTGGGAACGACTGTGGTCGGATCTAGTGCAAGAGGAGTTCAGACGGAACACTAGAGATGGCTCTTCATCAAAGCATGATGATGAAGAGGATTGTGCTTTGGCCGCCAAGGCAAGGAAAGGGAAGGGGAAGAAATTCCATTCAAAATCTGAGTCTAAAGGCAAGAAGATGAATTTTTCCAAGGTGAATTGTTTTCACTGTCATGAACATGGGCATCTCGCTACTAACTGTCCGCAGAAGAAGAAGAAAAAGAAGGTTGCTGGAGCCGCAGCTGGTGAGGCCCTTGCTTCGCAATTTGAATTTGATTTTTATTTGATCGCATGCATGGTGTCAAGTGCATTGGGATCATTGTGGTATCTGGATAATGGTGCTTCCTTCTACATGACGAGAGATAAGGAGCTTTTTAGTGACTTGGAGGACAAAGATCTCCAAATGCATATAGAGATGGGCGACGATGGACGATACAGTGCGACCAAAATTTGTATCATTAACTTTGAGAGGGAGTCTGGTAAACCATTTCAATTGAAAGATGTTATGCATGTTCCATGTCTGAAGAAAAACTTGGTCTTAGTCGCGATATTGGAGGACAGAGGTTATGATGTTGTTTTCAACGATGGAAAATCTTTCTTGTGACACAAAAAAATGGGTCAAGCCAAGAGGATATGGATTCAAGTTAAGAATCTCTACAAGCTGGAGGTAGATGGCTATGCTTCCATGATGGGCAAGGCAAAAAAAGTGGTGAGCCGGGATGAGAGAAAATTATGGCACAGACGGTTGGGCCATCTTCATCATGGAGCCTTGAAAGTCATGCAACAAATTTCTACTGGACTTCCAATGGGAACACTTGCTCAGTTAGATCAGTGCAAGGGTTGCACCATGGGGAAGTATGTAAAGTCCACCTTTCATGAAAAGTAGAACCATGCTTCGGTGATCCTGGAGAGAGTTCACATAGGGGTGTGTGGACCATTCTCGGTTGCTTCAACATCAAAACACAGGTATTATGTTATTTTTTTTTATTACTTTTCTCGTAAATTTTGGATCTTCTTCACACAGAATAAGGATCAAATGTTCTCAAAGTTCTGTGAGTTTAAGGCATTGGTGGAGAAAGAGTCGGGGAAGCAAGTGAAGACTTTGAGGAGCGATAATGGTGGAGAATACATCTCTAATGACTTCAAATACTTCTGCAGCAAAGAAGTAATTCGAAGAGAACTCATAGCGCCTCATAACCCACAACAAAATGGGGTTGCAGAGAGGAAGAACAGAACGATCGTGGTGCAACACAAGCAATGATGCATTATCAGGGCCTACCAATGCATTTGTGGGAGGAAGCATGCAAGACTGTGGTTTATGTGAAAAACCATTGTCCTCATAGAGTATTTGGCATGAGTACACCTGAAGAAGCTTTCACCGGTAAGAAACCAAATGTTTCTGACATTAAGATTTTTGGCTCATCTGTTTATGTGCATGTGACCAAGAACGCCAGGAAGAAGCTGGAGCCGAGTGCTGAAGTTGGGATATTTGTGGGGTACATAGAAACACCCCATAATTATTGTGTGTATTTTCCTGGCAGTAAGATGAATGTTATGTGATGGGATATAAAATTCGATGAGGGGAAATCCATGCGATTGTCGCTTGAGAGGGAGATGGACTTGCATGTGGAGGAGGAACTGTTGGTTCCCAAATATGAGTCTCTAGATGTGGATCAGCCATAAGAGGAGGTTCATGGAGTGGAGGAGTCCACTCACACAGAGCCAAACATCAGAACTGGCAGAAGGCTTACCACAGAAGCTGATAGGATGAGACTTGATGTTGCACAGAATGTAGGAGCCCCTACTTCACAGCATAGACAAAGACAGTCTCCTGACCAATTTACTGGATACATGGCTCTCATAAGAAAATGTATTTTGACTGAGCCATCTTCCTTTCTGGAAGCAGTGTAGGAGCCCACATGGGTAGATGCAATGATGGAGGAGTATGACTCGATTGTCAGAAACAATGCTTGGGAAATTGTTCCAAGGCTAGTTGATAAATCAGTGGCAGGTTCAAGATGGATCTACAAGGTAAAGCAAGATGCTGATGGGAGTTTTGAGTAATATAAGGCCAGATTGGTCGCCTAGGGCTTATCGCAGATCAAGGGGATTGATTATGAAGAAACCTTTGCACCTGTTGCACTGTATTATTCCATAAGGACCTTCCTTACTCTCTCAACACAGATGGGTTGGCACATTCATCGGATGGATGTCAGGACTGCGTTTCTCAATGGGATCATTGAGGAAGAGGTGTACATTGAGAAGCCTGAAGGATTTGAGATCTTCAGTAGTGAGTCACATGTGTGCAAACTCAAAAGAGCGTTGCATGGGTTGAAGCAAGCACCCTGTGCTTGGTACACTTGGATAGACAACTATTTCACTGGACTTGGCTTCACCAAGAGTGAGACGAATGCAAACCTATACCAGATTGTAGTGGAGGGTAATATTTTAATCATTTTTATTTATTTTGATGATTTAATACTGACTGGTGATGAGCAGCTGATACACTCATGCAAGGAGGACCTTGCAAAGGAGTTCGAGATGAAGGATATGGGCCTCCATTATTTCCTTTGATTGGAAATATGGCAGCGAGATGGTGAGATTTTTGTGTCTCAAGGCAAGTATGCAAGGGAGATACTGGATAAGTTTCACATGGAGGGCTCCAAACCCATGGTTACTCCTCTTCCAGGAAACTGGAGGAAAGAGGATGCTACATCTAGAGAGGTAGTGGATGCTACTGTCTATCGACAGTTATTGGGTTCGCTAATGTATTTAGTGAATACGATACTGGACATATGCTATGTGGTGAGCCAGCTTAGTCAAGCGATGGTTAAGCCTACAAAGCTCTTTTGGAAGGCGGGAAAGCATGTCCTGAGATACTTGAGGGTCACATCTAAGTGGTGCTTGTGGTATAGACAGATGGATGAGGTGAAGTTGCATGGCTTCACAGATGCAGATTGGGTGGGCAGCCCAACGAAAAGAAAGAGCACATCAGGGGGGATCTTTAGTATCGGATCTACAGTTTTTTCTTGGTACAACAGGAAACAAATATCTATGGAATTCAATTTAGCGAAAGCAGAATACATGGTAGAAAGTCAAGCTGCATGTGAGGCTATCTAGATGAGAAAGATCCTGGTTGGTTTGTTTGGTTCTCATTTAGATCCTACAGTGATTCATTGTGATAATCAAAGTTGCATTAAACTCTCGATTAATCATGTGTCTCATGATAGATCTAAGCATATAGATATTCGGTATCATCATATCAGAGATTGTGTGTAGCAGAAGATCATGTTGCTTCAGTACATTCCTGCGGAATATCAAGATGCAGATCTTCTGACGAAGGCGCTCACCAGGAGAAAATTCGAATACCATAGAGACAGGATCAAGGTGAAGAATAATCCATTTCTTTTTGAGAAGGAGTGTTGAGATTCAACAAGATGATCCTAGTGAAAATTAAGCACCTACACTAGGATGGAGCTGCAGGCCATTTTTAGGTGGAAGTATACTTTTAGAATGGATGAGAAAATTCTATTTATAGATGATGTCTATTTATAGATGGTGAGAAAATTCTATTTATAGATGATGTTCTATTTTTATATGTATGTGCGAGTTCTATTTATAGATCACATGTCTATTTATAGATGCATGTCGACTATTATTATCCCTTAATAATAGTTGGACAATAAATATTAATCTATTCTCATGGAGCACTTGGAATCAGTTAACTAAAGTGGCAAACGAGTTAGTTGAAGGAATTTTGAGTTCAAAGGTTGGTTGGTGGGAAATGCAAGTGGAATTAGTTGTAACTGAGTGATTCGAAGTTGTAACAGAGTTGGATGTGTAGTTATGTGAGTTGTAAAGTAGTTTAACTTAGTTACGTGAGTTAAACTTAGTTGTGCTAGTTGTAACTGAAGATACACTAGTGAGAGATCAGTGAATTAATTATTAATTAATTCAAAATCAGTGGTCTCACATGAAACTGAATATTTACTACTGTTAACTACATGCATGTCAGATCTAGTGGAGACCCAGTTGAGTTGTAGGTGAAAGGGACAATTGACTATCAATTGTACTATATTGGGTTGCACTCATGCAAGCCAAACACACATTGGATATGCTTATAAGGATTGTGAAATCAAGGAGGGTATGATTGCACTGAATTGGTATTTTTAATAATCTTGGATTGCGCAGTGGAGGCAGGCTGTTGTGAGGCAGAAATTTGGCTAAGGCATTTGTCAATTTCTGCAAGACAGTGTGAGACGATTGTATATTGTACTGAGAGCTCTTGGATTAGAGTTTTGTATGAGATTGTTTCATGATCCATGATATATACATAATATATGATAGTGGGGTTTTTAGCTTTATTATTTCCTGGTAAAAACATCTATGTTATGTGTGATTGATATTTCTTCTTGGTATTGCAATTGGCGATCGTGTTTTAAATTCCGCAAGAATTTTTGTAGAAGCGATTATGTATTTAAGAGTGCAATATATTTGTTAGATCAAGATAATCTAGGAAATACATAATTTGCATTAAAATTTCTACATATCCAACCTTTCAACTTCCTCTTCATCTTCAAATATAGCATTCTACAAAGGGGGCTGTACTTTTTGATCATCAACATCTCTTCTTTCTCTTTGCAAAATTTGAGGAGCATTAGGTCTTCTAAACTGTTGCCTATTAGGTTGATCGACTAAAACATTTCTAGTAGTAGCTGGTCTTGATTCCATCTTGAGCTTGGACATCTCAATAGTTAATGACTTAACCATCTTGGTCAGCTCATCTAGTTTAGGATCTATGTTTGAAGTTCTTGAAGATGAAAATTCAGCTTTTTTCTTTCTTTTTTCTCTGTCAATCACTCCTATGAGCCTATCGGCTGCTAACACATTAGATTCTACCTCCAGTGAATTTTCTTGAATTTGTGTTAGTGTTGTAGATCTTATTTCTCTCAAAAATAATAAAAAGTTAGGATCAAAGGCACCAACATAAGTGATTTTGGTTGAAGCTTCAGTAGGCCTGATTTCAGTAGGTATTTTTCTATACATCTTATTGAATCTCTTAGAAAAATCTAGAAACTGATTCTCCTTCTTTTCTCTTTATTGCACAAAATTCAGTGATATAATACATAAAATATTTCTTATCACCCCATTTCCTTGAAAATGTATCATCTAGGGTTTCAATTCCAGTGATGCTACCAGCTGCCAAAGATCTAAACCATTTCCTAACATCACTCTCAAGGCTCTGAACAAAAACTCTCATCTAGACATTTTCATGCTCATTATTCATATTGTCATCATAGGCATAAAAATCAGCAAGGTGTTCTTCAGTTGTTACCTCTCCCTTACCACTAAATTTAGGCATATACTTGAGGTAATCTCCTGCAGTTAATGCATTCATAGGTTGAGGTAAAACCAAGGGGGCATACCTTGTAGCAACAATTGCATCCATCCGGTTAGGGGATGGGTTTGGACATGCCATGGTGTGAGTTGCTGGGATTTGTGGAAAAAAAATTGGTGGATTATGAACAACATATAATGAAGAACCAACTTGTGATTTTGAGATTGATTTTTGGCTGGAAAACAAGGGAGGTACAAGATTTTCTACAAAATCAGGGGATAGAGTTTGGAGGACTTCTTTAGGAACAGCATTTGAGAAAACAGTAGCAGAGGCAGAAAACTTCTATTTACTCTTTTTCTTGATTAGCTTTTCAGGTTCAGGGACTGGGATTCTCAAAGGGGAATATGGGTTAGCCCTGGTTCTAGTCCTTCTAGGAGCCAAAACTTCAAAAATCGATTCACCAAGTGTAAAGTAGTTTAAAAAGAGATTTGGAATTGTACACCTCAGAACTAGACTTATAACTTTTTCATTCACCTAGGGATAAACTTTAATTCACCTCCCTGGAAACGTCACTGAAGATGTTAGCGCAAGGAGTCACTCCTTGATTGCAAAAGGAGTAAGCCTTGCACATCATAGTTCATTTCAAATTTAAAGGTTTTTGAGTGGTGGAATGGCTTCTCAAAGAGTTTGAAATGGTTTTTTTATTCTTTAATACTTTCATGAATTTGGTAATTTGTGGTAAGTATAAATTGTATGGGTAAATTGTTAGTATAGGAATTAGAGTGTAAAAAATGAAAGGAGATGGATAGATGGTACTTACTCTAGGAAATATTCATATCCTAAATCAATCACACAACTATAATGATGGTTATTTACATAAAATTTGTTTTATGCAAAGTAAACAACATTCATAAAGTAGAGTACATGCATTAAGTATTTCACAAATCCTTTATTAAATCTTCACTAACATGTTCTACAACATATATATGATTTGCAGGAAGCTGGAAAGCAGATAATTTACTATTAAATCCTTTAATAGTTTCTTACTCACACCTTACTAGCTACTACAAATCATAAATTAAAATAAATTAACAAAGAGATAAACACACCATACATTAGATAGTTCTTGAGTCACAACATCCTCCAGAATGAAGTGAAAAAAGGCTTTTATTTATTATATTAAGTCTTCAGGTAGACCAACATCCAACCCTGAAATGGTATTTACAAATGGTATACATAGAAAGAGAGGCACCGACTCCATTTCTTCTAAAAACAAGGAAACACTACTCCTAACATTACATAGGTGTCATGGGAAATTAAAACCACATCCCATCGAAATCTAACTAAAAATACAGACATAGATGAAAAAAGAGAAGAGAATTTGGGCTAAGTTGTTGAGTATGCTAACATGTTGCCCCTTTTTCTGTTGATTTGTCTCCTCATGTCTTTGGTTCTTAAATAATCATGTATCTCCATTAAATAGGACATCCAAAAACCTCATAACTAATTATCACCATCACTTGTTATATCCATTTGTTATGAATCCTTATCTTTCTTGAACTGGCTCGGAAATTTTGCTGACAAATGTCAAAAATCATTTAAAACAGACGCAACCTGAAACTCCGATAAAAACATGTAACTACGCAAAAACTATAACGCTACTGGAATTTCTGGTAGCGCTCTGTTTCTTTTTAAAAAATGCACATAAAATACTTGAAAAATATGTGCAAACTTATACTCTTTGAAATTTGCGTTGTTGTTCAAAATTGCATTTGATAAACAAAAATGTGTTTTATTAGGAAAACTTTTTACCTTTCTTCCATGTGGGTTGCAGCTTCAACAAGCTTTTCCAAGTCTGATTTGCTGCCAAAATTTGATCTTGATCGTGTGGTTTTTGTGGTTGCTTCTTTGACAATGGCCTTTTCCTCCTTTGAACCCTTTTGAATCTTTCTTCTTTTTTAGGCTTATTTTTTTTGCTCTGAAGAGGTTTTGTTTTTATCTTTCTTTTTGGACTCATTTGTCTTTAACCCTTCAGATTTTTCTTCTACATCAATGACCTCTATCAACAAACTTGGATTGTGCAGAGCCTTAGACTTGAGCCTAAACTTTTTGTTTTCTTTGGTATGTATTTTTCTGGTATCAACAACAGGTTTGGTCTCCTCTTTCTTTCTCTTGCTACTGATCTCCTACCCTGCATCTTTGAGGAGCTCTTCATCAGACTTTGTGGGTTGATACTTTTTATGCATATTTTGTTGAAGGTATGCTTCCGAAATTTCTGGTATCACCTATGCTTTATATTTTTCTACAGTTGCAGACCTTCTTCTTCGAGCTCTGGTATAGAAATTAGAAAAAGGATAAATGGGAGGCACCATTTTCATGGATTTGGGCTTATTTATTGATGAGCTCTCTCCTTTCTCCAACTTCCTCTCAACCTTGATTGAAGGAATCTTTTATTTTATTCTCTTGGCCTTATAAATATTCTCCTTTTTAACCTTTCTCTTTGTTATTTTTGCAGGCTGAGGGTGTTTTTGTGAAGCTGGAGGTGTAGGTGCAAGTTGGCCTACCCTATAAAACAAGAAATTCTCCCATGTTTGATTTATTTTCCTTAGATCTTCTTCAACTAACACTTTAATGAGAGCTTGATGATATAAGTTGTACTACGAAGCAACAATGTGTGCTTGAATCCTAGCTGACATCTTTGTCAGGCTCTTCAACAAAAAACATCGCAAGTTGAGGGTCTTCATACCTGCAACCTGAAAAAAAAATCTCATATGATAAAGAAAAATCACAGTATACCTCCTCTCACAAGTGAGGAAAATTTTGATGAGCACAATAGTCTCAACCCATTCATTTTTGAGGTAGATGTTGGGAATTCATTTAGACCAATTAGGATCTTTGTGTCCATATTTGAGGAAACTGTTGAGGTCTCCTCTAGTGATGACTTGGCACTTAAACCACCTTTCTCCTTCTTCTAGAAGGCTAAATGCCTCGGCAATTGAATCTATCGATACCTATAATTTAATACCATAGTTGGTTGCTTCCTGTCCATTGAAAGAATTTTCAAACTCCTGAGCTACTCATAAGTGAGAGCTTCCCAGTCTTGAGCACAAAGAATACCACCATGCTTGAACAAAAAACATTCTCACATTCAAATTTTCATCCACTAGGTCAGCTCCTTGTGGTTCAATTCGTTTTAGCTTTCCTCCTCTTTTAGTCATCTTCAACAATTAATAAGTTTGTCTGCTGAAATATAATAGGTGGAAAAGCTAGAAGATCTCACCTAACATATGTTATTGTGTCTTCCTATGAGATCATGTCTGAAATATAAGACTCCTTCCTCAATATTCCCTCTAGAAAATCTCGTTCTTCAAAAGCTAAGCTCACAATTGATTGTCTTCCTTCTTTCTCGGTGAGTTAAAACAACTACATTGGTTCACCCTCCCATGCAATATATTTTCATTATGATAAGTATCCTTGACCATAGTATGCACCATGTGATAGAAATCATGGTCTTCACTTGGCTGCGTAGCTTCAAATGGCATGCTACAGGTGGCTTGATATGAGCGAATCTGTGACTGGTAGTCACCTCTACTATATGATGATTATTGGCCTAAATTTTTGGCAGCGTCTATGCATGACCAACCAAATGGTCATCGCATTAAGACTATGGATCCAAAATATTTTCCAATCGATAATCATGTACTTTGACATGAAACTAAACCAACTCGGTTGACAGATAGGATGGGATCAACAGTTGGTTGTGTTATTGCGGATTGACTCCTAGACACTACATGTATAACCATGACTTAAACTTAACATGACTGGATTCATACTATTCCTATCATGTGATTTAAATCATAATAAAAATATTTAAAACGTATTTTAAACAAGAACACGTGGCTTGACACAAAGAGGATGCGCTTTTCTTTTATTTATTTATTTTTAAAACAGGGGAAGTTATTGGAATTTCCAATAGCATCGGATTAAAGAAAAACAGACACAAAACAAAATAAAATAGATTGTCTGAAAAGGGCTAAAACAGACGCTACCGGAAATTTAGGTATCGATCAATTCTTTTTAAATTTACAAAGTCTAATACTAAAAACAAAAATTTAAATAGACTCATGACTTAGCAAATAATTGTGCTAACATGGCCCCTTGTGGAAAGAAAACAACAAGTGGGAGAATTTTGGGTGATTGTTATATTCTTTCCATGACTAGCTCAACGCAAGAAGTGGGGGGTAAGAGAGGGGGGGGGTGGGAGTGGCCCACGAGCGGTCGCCCCCCCCTTCATTGTGTCAGGCACAAGAAGGGGGTCACAAGGGGGGTGAAACCTCCCCTGTTGGAGGGTTCGTAGGGGGTAGTATCCCCCCTGCATGGGGTCTAGGGTAGCGACACGGGAAAAAAAATTGGGACCCTATATTAGGTGGGCAGACCTACCTATGGATTTTTGCATGGGTTTAGCACATGGTTTTGGGAATGATGGTTTTTTTTATATCCAGTCAAGGGAACTACGGTTATGTTATAATCCAGGTTTAATGGATTGGGATTTATGAATGCTTCAACATGTATATATATGTATTGAAACATTGAAAGGCACATAATAAAAAATCAATCTGGTAGTCTCGGTTTTGAGATCCAAGGGAAAATATCTGTGTATATATGTTTTATGTTTTATGCTCTCACTATTTTTTATTTTATGTTTTAAGAGTTCGTTTGCAGATAATTTATGTACTGGGTTAAAACCTACACATACTTCTCCTATTGGTCTGCTTCAACCCCTACCCATTCATAATCAAAATGGGAATATTATCTCTTTTGATTTCATCACAAGAATACCTAAGGTACTAGGTAAAGATTTCATCTATGTGTTGGTTGAAAATTTGTCTAAATTTTCACATGTCTTTTCCATTTCTACAACTTATAGAGCAACACAAGTAGCTGATTTTTATTTTAGAGATATTTGTAGGTTACATGGGCTGCCCAAGAATATTGTTAGTGATAGGAACATCAAGTTCCTGAGTATGTTTTGGCATGATCTCTTGAAATTTAGTGGGATTGAACTCACTCCTAGCACTAGCTACCACCCATAGACAAACAGTAAAATAGAGGTAGTGAATAATGGGTGGAGGGGTATCTCAGGAACTATGTTTCTATAAAATAGATATATTGGATCAAAAGGCTAATCATTGGTAATTATTGATATAATACTACTGATTACCAAGAAGTTGTCATTCATGGCTTTATATGGTTATGAGGCTTGAAATTTCATGGATCTATTGTTTGGGGATAGTAGAGTGCCTAAGTTTTGGTTTTTAAACTCCTGTGGTGATCATTTTTTAAGAAGCTTCCTGGATTATCCTCAATGCTGTGGATAATCTGGGAAGCTTCTTAAAAAAGAGTGCCCAAGGAAAATGATTTACTAAAAGACATTCAAGACATCATCATGTGACTAAAAGAAAATTTTCAATAGGAACATAATCAACAAAAGTTGTATGTTGATCAAAATCGGATAGAGCATAGTTTTGAGGTTGGATACATGGTTTATTTGATATTTTCAACCATATAGATAGTGTTCTCTCAAGAAGAATGGAACAGATAAACTTAAACCCAAGTTTTATGGACTATTCCAAGTATCTCAAAGGGTTGGAGAGGTTTCCTATGAACTTGAGCTACCGTCAAGTAGCAAGGTTCATAATGTATTTCATGAATCTAAGCTCGAGAATGAACTTGGTTATAATGTGATTCCCTCATCTAATTTTCCACCTTTGGATGAGTACAAGAATTTGATATTGATTCTAGATGCCATCATTAATATTAGAGAGGGGACTCTTCATAAGAGGGTAATGAAAGAGTTTCTTTAGAATCAAAGCTCGGAATCTCCACAGTCCTCATTTTTCAGTCTGAAAAATGAGGACTGTGGAGATTCCGAGCTTTGATTCTAAAAATCTACACCACATAAATCTACAATCCATGAAAGAGTTTAGTCTGAAAAATGAGGACTGTGGAGATTCCGAGCTTTGATTCTAAAAATCTACACCACATAAATCTACAATCCATGAAAGAGTTTATGTTCAAATGGTATAACTTGCTAATAGAGAATTCCACATCAGAAAATGAACAGATATTGCAACATCCATAGCTGAGATTTCTCAAGGACAATCAATTTATGGGAGGACAAACTGCAATGTCCCTTTCCTAACCAATGGAGTGTTAAGTTTTGGGCTAGTTACGATCAATATTCCCACTTACTAATGTCAATGGAAAGTCGCATATACCATGGTATTCATTCACCCGTGTTGTTTATCCACCCATGGTATTGTAAGTGACATCTACCCATGATATTCATTCACCCATGGTATTTACCCGCCCATGCAATTTACTTCTAGTATTACAACTAAAAAAAGACTACAAGTAACAAGTAAAATTTTGTAAAAGGACATATTGTCCACCACAATGTAGCTTTTATAGTTATTATTTGTTTTAATAAAAAAAATTCTTTGTGGTTTTGTATATTGTGTGTGCTACTCTTTTCTTGCATTTCAATTTTTCAAATCTTGGGGGCCTCCCCCAATATCTGGATCAGTGGTATCAAATTCAGGTTACGAATCCATGAGAATGAGGGTTTGAAGCATATTTCAGTTTCAATATTTTGTAGCAATCTTCAACAAACTCCATGCAAGTTCCACGACCTCCACATAGAATTTTCTTGGGCAAAGAGGGGACAATTTTTATTTTTATTGTTTTTTGCAGAAATTTTTTGGGTGGCAATTTTGCAGATCAAATATGAAACTTTTGGTGAAAATTTTACAAAAACAAATAACATATTTGGATTCCTTGCTAAAATATACCCAAATTGAAAAAAAAATGGTTGAATTGGATTTCATATGAGGGATATATCGTTTATTTAAAATCAACCATATTTTCAGATTTTTGTGACGACGGGAAAATTGCAACATGAATCTAATTTTCTAGAGTGTCCATATAGGGATTTCAATGAAATGGGAAGATGAAAAATGGTCATTTTATTTCCAAAAATAGGTTATAATAAATATTATGAGTGATGTTGACCTAGTTATGTCCATTTTAAATCTAAAGAAGTGTTCAGAGCGGGTTCCCTTTGGAGACGTGCCCTCCCACCCTGCTTTAGTAGGCACCTGATTCACATTCATCAGTTTCAGCATAGTAGCATCTGACTTGGGTTCTTTGGAGATGTGTCTACCCACCCCAAGTTATGTAGGCACCTGTTAATTCAGCAATAGTCAAAATCACGATTATGGTTCAACTGCACAAAATCCTTGTCATCGAAGTCAATTTTCTAGGTCACGCATTGTTAGTATCATAGTTGGTCACAAGAATTATAGGGTATATCTATCATAAGATCTTTATTTTTCATGGTTATGGGTCATCCACAAAACCACACTTCATAGAATTCCATTTTCTAGGTTGCACACTGTTAGTATCATAGTCAGTCACAAGCATTACAAGGTATCTCTATCATCGGATCTTCGTTCATCACAGTTATGGGTCAACCACACAAAACCATTCTCTTCAGTGATTATTCATATTCAACATAGGATTCTTGGGAGGGAAATTCACACAACGGAGCCATTGATTCTTAAGAAGGGAGGAAATATCTGAATGGAAAGTAGCATCTACCCATGGTATTCATTCACCCACGTTATTTATCCACCCATGGTATTCATCCACCCATGGTGTTGTAAGTGGAATCCACACATGGTATTGTAAGTGACGTCTACCCATGGTATTCATTCACCCATGGTATCTACCCACCATGGAATTTACATATGGTATTGCAACTAAAAAACGACTATAAGTAACAAGTCACATTTTGTTGTTGAGATCTTTTGGAATCCTGTGTATTCTTAATGATGGGCCCCTTGATTAGACTACACAGGATTCTAGAAGATCTCAACAACATGTTATTGACTGTGGAAACTCACACACTCTAATTATGTCACATTTTGTAAAAGGAAAAATTGTCCACCATAATGTAGCTTTTACAGTTATTCTCTATTTTAATAAAAAAGTTTCTTTTTGGTTTTGTATATTGTGTGTGCTCCTCTTTTCTTCTTTGAGTTCAAATTTTTAGATCTTGGGGCACTCCCCCCAATATTTGGATCACCTACTCCAAGTCGGCCCATAAAATAAATATAAAAGAAGAATTTCAAATTTAAATTGCCTCCAAAAGGTCAAGTCGGCTCCAATTTCCTCAGTCGTCCTAGCCCAAGAGACGTGCCCATTGTGGAACTATAAAATAATATATATACATTGTTCATATTCCTCAATTGAGCATGAATTTGGACCGTAAAAATACAATATCTTATGTTCATATATGAGAAGGAAGGAGAAGAGGATTAGTCTAAAGTTTGACCACACAATTCAAGCATTAACCAAGTAAAATTCTCTTTTTTTTACTATATTTTACCTCACACATGTGGAAATAGGTTGAAGTATTTATATTCATTTCATTATGGAGCAGACCAAAGTTACTGAGGAAAGTTCAGGAGGTTGAAATTTCAGGAGACCGAAATTTTTGAAGGGTGAAATTTCTCATTTTGACCAGGTTTTACCTGGGTTTTGTTGTTGGTATGCTTAAATTTATTTTGACTAGAAATATTAGATTGTATCTCTTGTTGAAGTGAATAATTTTTTTAAGAAAATCTTGTTGGATTTTTCACTAAAAGAGGGCTTCCCCAGGGTAAAATTTTGTGTATTTTTTCTTTGGTTGTCTCTTCATGATCCTATTGTCATTATTGTTTATTGTTAAATATTTTATTATATAATTACTTAATGATGAATGTGTTATAATATGAATTGATAAAGAATCATTGGAAAGTAATTATTGAATTAAGAAGTCTTTAAAAATCAACATGGTATCAAAGCTATGGTTTGAAAGAGAAGCCTTGAAGAATCTAGCTTGTTTGAATTTATCCTCTAGGGCTTGTTCTCTCACTTAATTTGAAGATCATCCTATTGAAGAGAATGCCTAGTCCAAATATCTACTTTTGAATTGAAAGAATAATGAATATTATGAATAGGGCCAAAGCCCTGGGTTCAAGAATGAAATCCATTTCTTAGTAGGTTGAATGATCTCAATACTAGGTCGTAATCAGTCTGAGGAAAGTCACAGGAAGAAGGAGGTCGAGAGACCTAAAGAATTGATATAAAGAAGCCAAGAGGCCTAAGAAAATTGGCCCAAGGTGCCTCAGTCAGTAGAAAAATCTAGTGAAGAAGTCTACTAAATTTGGTTTTCAAATGAGGTTTAAATAAGCATGATTTAATGCTTCCTTGAATTGCAATCCTTAGAATGTGAACTATGTAACATCGCTTCATTCACTCATAGTGATCTCATTTGGGATAAAAATTCTTTTGGAAAAATTCTTGTAGATTTGAACTAGCTTTTGGAATTAAGAAGAAGTATATATTGATGCTCACTTTCCAACATTCAATAGCATTGTCCACATTAAAATTATTGTCAGTGAGGGGATAAAAATTACATAGGATTGTTAGTTGAATTGCAGGACCAAGTATAGGTATGTATTAAAACTTGTATCAAAGTTTCTAGAGTTTTTTATAATCTCTAGTTCGATGAAATAAGGCTTGAAGAAATTAATCTCAGTATGCTTTCTCTCAAATTCTCTATATGGGGAATGCATAGGTAGTCGAGCACCTCAATATCAAGTGTACCTTTGTAAATGAAAACAAGGATAAAAATGTAAATATTCTAC
This sequence comes from Pinus albicaulis, assembly GCA_034641835.2. Lineage (NCBI taxonomy): Eukaryota > Viridiplantae > Streptophyta > Pinopsida > Pinales > Pinaceae > Pinus > Pinus albicaulis. The sequence goes on from CM076576.1 coordinate 857,709,098, forward strand.
CATCTGTCATAGATTAAGATCACAGTGTTTATTTCTACTTGAAAATAAAGGGCATTCATAAATTTGCAATGAAAAATGGAATAAATTAATTATAAACATATATAGAGCTCTATTAAGGAGTACAACAAAGCCTAGCTTAAATGTGGATTCTTTTTTGGGTCTGCTTGGGAAATATTAAAAGTATGTGTTAATTTTTTATTCAAAAAGTTATTTAGAGGCAGATTCAAAAGTGTCACTATTGAAGGCAAGATAAGGCTTGCGGAGAGAGATAGACTAAATGTATTGAGATCATTTGAATTGAATTTTTTGTGTAGACCTGAGTAGGGATATTTCCTTTGGTCACATTATACTGCAAGATAATGTTGTTGCAAAGATCTAAGCCTCTAATTGCATATACCTTTTACCATTGTGGAAATATCTTGTATGATTGAGTAAGGGATATTTTCAATTATGAAAAATATGTATTGCATATGCTATTAGTATTTCACTATTGAGGTTATGATTGTATTGGCTAAGTTATTGGTATTAGGGTTTCATTGCTTGGTCCTTTATATTACAAATTGAATAGGAGAAATGGGTCTTCACCTATAAATAAAATAATTTGAATTAGCACATGAAAAGTTTGTATTTTTAAGTCCTAGGGTGTAAAGGCTTGGATAAGAAATACCTAAGGTTTGTGGATAAATCCCTAAAGATAGACCTAGATGAATGTTTTTTTCTGAAAGAAGAAACCCTAGTTCATGCAATGAAGGAAAGGAAAGTAGCATGTTGATGATGAGGATGACGATGATGAGTTTTTGGATGGATTTTATTTCTGCAAGAAAGTTAGGATCAATAGGGAGTTGAAAAATTCCCTACAATCAAAATATAAGTACTTTATATCTCTCTTCCTTGATTATTATTGTTTTACTTTTAGTAAACCTCTTGTCTTTGTTTCTTTTGTTGGGTTATAATCATTTCTTCCATGACCTCTTAGTGAGGGTTGCAGGTACATCATAAAGTTTTTTTAGGCTTTAGTAGCATTGGCAATAACGAAGAAAAGCGTGTGACAAGATAATTCTCCCAAAGAAATTTGTGTTCAACAGGAAGAAATTGCAATGAAATATAGAACCATGCTAGATGACTAGACTTAGCTCCTAGTTCAGAGGGAGTTGGGAGGACAACAAGTTTCAAGGATGTATTTATGGAGGAAATTGGGATGAAGGGAAGTTAGTGGTGACTTCCAAGTTGTTCTAGAAGATGAAGTATGTGATATATGAAAACATACGTGAGGATTCTCCTAGAAAGAGGGAGAGGACTATGAGGATTCATTTTCTCTGGTTATCAGGTACACTTCTATTAGAAAAACAATTTATGTTGGTTCTATTATGAGTTGGAAATTACATCAGGTTGATGTAGAGACCACTTTCCTCAATGGCTTAATTGAGGAAGAAGAAGTGTATATAGAGCTACTGTTAGCCAACTATAAAATTTGTTATATCAAATGCTGGCTAAAACATTTTTTGAGTCTTCAAGAAACAAGTTTTTATTGCTAAAAATATGTTATCTCTTAAAGACTCTTGAAGGCCTCATGCCTCTGTTCAAATATTCACTACTGTTCCCATCCTATACACAGAAATTCCGCTGATTACATGAGAAAAGACTGTTGCAAAAAACCCCTTTCTCCCTTCCTCCACTCAAAAACTAACCTTCATTTTTCTCCCCTTTTTCTCCATAAAACTCCTCTATTTTCATGATTCCCCTTCTTCCATTCATGAAAATCATCTTTACATAGTTTAAAACTCATTTTTAAACTATATCGAAACCCCCAAATCCATTGCAAAACATTGAAAAAATCATAAAAAATACATATTTTTGTATTAAGGCTTAAGCCCCTTGGGCTAAGTCTTAAACCACTTCCCCTCCATGTGCCCTAGCGCTGGAACCAAGTGATAAAGGTCACAAGCACTTATCACATCGGAGTAAATCACAAAGCGCTGTTGTTTGCATTATACAAAAAACTCTGATTTTGATAGCCCGATCGTGCAATCGCATCAGCCTTCCCCGATCGCACAATCGCATCGCAACTTTTTCGTCGGGTGCGTTAAAATATTTCTCCACCTCTAATTGACTCCTCCCGATTCATTTCCCGCCATCGATCTGATCTGCAGATCGACGGTCCACATGTGATCGCATCGGAGTTTTCCATCGGGTGCATCTAATTACTTTACTTTTCCTCCCTCTGATCGCCGATTCCCGATTTATTCTCCACCGTTGATCTCGTGGGCTGATCTCATCCGATGGCCCACGATCATCCTAAACCCCCAACTTCAATTTAAACCATATTTTCCTTCGAACTAAGGTTTTTTACCTTATTCCTTTGTATTTTCGCCATTTCTCTATTATACGTCCCAGATCGCTCCCGACCGTCGATCTCTACGTGATCAACGGATCTGACATATTCTCTCCCTCTACTCTCCTTTCAACCTCCACAAACAGATATACACTGTTGGATGATGCCATCCAACGGCTAGGCTCTCTCCCCACACCCTCTATAGTAGTTAAACCCAAAACACAGGATTTCTTAATAAGTTTTGTATTTTGCAGGTGTTTAATGGTTTATCCATTATATTAAAGAAAGGCCGAAGGCCGGGAAAGACGTTTCTCGTGCCTTTGATTCATCAAAGGAAACCATTCACAGGGTTTGAACTCCACGTCTCGTCGGTGCTTCATGGGCATTGATGCCTTGAGAGCCCTGCGCAACACTGCACATCAACAAGACACAGTGAGTGAAATCACAATAAAAGAGTATCAGTGTCGAAGACAGAACAGAGTAGAACAGAAGATTGAAGACAATTTGGGGATTACGGCTAAGATTGATTATCAAAAGCCTAATCCTCCAAATTAAAACACAATTAAAGAACATCATAAGTGTTTTATAAGACAAAAGGGCCTCCACCGCCACATCTGAGGCAAATTGATTCCTCCCAGCTACCACAAAGCCACATGTGCCTTAAAGCATAAAAACAGAGGCCAAAGTTATTGTTCAAAATCAGATATTTGCCTCAACGTAGCCGAACAGTTAATTCCGCCAAAGAAATTAATGCAAAAATATCAGTAGAGTTAATATTACATGACGCAGAGCCTTAAAAGTCAAGATAAGCTCCCACCGAGCTTAAATCTTAAATGTAAAACATTAATACAGACAGAACACCTGTAAACTTCTCCATCGAGCCCCTCGAAGGCCGAGAAGTCATTAATCTGTATTAATTATCTTGGGAGATATTTTATTAGATCCCACCTCCTCATTCTTCTATAAATACTTCAGTAGAAGATGAGAAATTGTTGGTTGCTGAACTTTGAAATATAATTGAGCTTGAGAATCCTACTTGTAAATAGTGTTCACTGACTCTTGGAGCTCTACTTGTGATAGATAAGTTAGTCTGGGAAGTGTAGATGATTGCTAAACTAAAGCATTGGACTTAAAGATGTAACTGGTTTGGAGCATCAATACAAGCTGATTTATGGGATCCTGGTCTATGTCGACGGTGATGTTATTTCATATTGTGAATTGTTATTTTACTTTTGTTTTCACTTTTTTCATCTTCTCTTATAAAGAACAACATGCATAGAGTTAGGACCTACTGTATATCAGTACCCTTCTCTGACTGAAAATCTTTATTTGTATGTTTTCTTCCAAATTGTGTTATTTAGGAATGATTTAATTCAGTTTAAGCAGTAGGAATGTTGGCATTCCCTCGTCCTCCTGTCTTAGCTAAATATTGTTCTTGAATGTTATTTTCATTTCATGTCAAGTAGAGATGAACTAACGAAGATATGGTGTGCCCTGGTCCTAGTTTTATCCCAAAAGACTGTCTGAAAGTTTCCCTTGGAATGTGTTAAAAGCTGGATAGTTTCAAAGTACTTACCAGATCTTAGGCCATTCTTTGTTATCTTTGTGTTTGTCTTGAAATTTACCAAGTAAAGCAGAGCTAGGAGAGGATTTCTGGTGAGCCCGGGCCGCTAGTTTCTTCTCCAAAAGTTGCCTTCAAGTTTCCCTTTGTTTTTAAATGTTTTCTATTGAAAGAATATCAAAGGCTGGCTAGTTTCAAAGTACTTACTAGATCCTAGATTGCTTTTATGTTTTTCTTAAGTGTGTGTCAAAGGCTGGCTAGTTTAAAAGTACTTACTAGATCCTGGGTTGCTCTTTGTTCTTCATCTGTTTAATTCCCCTTCTTTATGTACCATTTCATTCCATAAATCAAACTTTAGAGAGATCCTTAGACATAGATGACTTGCCCCATGTACCACTCTTGCCCCTTGTTGTTTCAATTAAACCCTATTATGACTCCATAGCCCAATGGACTAAAACCTGCAATTGTCTATCTTTTTGGCCGAAGCTTGTTTTATTTGCTTGCAAATTCTCACCTTTGGAACTCTTTGCATCTAGGACTTTCCACCTCAAATAATAATCATGATCAACCATCCAAAACAAAACAAAACCCTTGGCCTTCATAACTAGCCTAACATCATTACCATAAACTTTCAAAGACAAATCCATCTTTGCAACTTATTGGAGAGATCCCTCTCCGGATTTAGGAGGGCTAGATCCTAGAATCCCAAAGTGGTTGAAATGATGTTGTTTCTGTGATTGGACTTTTCCAATCTTGCTAATTACAGATTCCTAATAGCTACCTCAGGGCTTTGAGGAACATGAGAGGAAATATCATGTTTACAGGCTTTGTAAGAATCTCAGGCATGGTATTCTTATATGGATAGATATATGATGAGCCTTGGTTGATCTTGTTAACATATGAATTTTTTTTGAAGTTAGTAGAAGGACTCATGTGTTAGAGGGAGCAGCAATGGCAGGAATATTTGCCACAAAGATAGAGGGAGAAATCAAGCTCTAATTCAGTGTCAAAGGGAGTTGACTATGAGATCAATATGAAGGATCTTAGTTGGATAATTACTTCTTAGGACTAGAAGTGTGGCATAAGCCAGGTGAGGTCTTCCTTAGTCAAAGGAAGCATATTGTTATGATCCTTCAGATATTTGGGATGATGGACTATCAATCCATGGCCACTTCCATGGTAACTAATCTAAAGAAGCTAAGTGGTAGAGGGAGCAGCCAATATTGCTACAACATGATTTTTCCAGGTGACTGGGAAATAGTTGTGATGATGATCCAGTGAAGGAAGTCGATCGGTCAATGATTGAGCCAAGGTATATAACACAACATGTGCTGAGGCACTAACATGGTACATGTCTAAATGATGAAGTACAACTGCAGTGATATACAAATTTAGATTGGGAAAAGAGTATTGAATATAAGGAGCACATCAGGATGATGATTCAATTTTGATTCTTCTTGGGAAAGATGCACACAACTATTTCACTCAGGACTATACAGATTATTGAAGCTAGTTTGGAAAGTTGTGAAGTAGTGTAGTTTCAAAAGCTATTTACAGTATTGTTTGATCATATTTTGGAGATGACCGTGGGGACAGGTCAAAGCACATTGAGATAAAGTACCAAGATATGGTATAGATAGGATCAGTGAAGCTCAAATTCATTTCTACAAACGATCATGATTCCTATCATTCTCATAAAGAATTTGAACTAAGATGAAGTTTGTATACTTTAGGGAAAAGCTTGGAATGGTTTAGCATTCTTCCATTGGTTAAAGAGAGTGTTGATGTTGTAGCATCAAGGGTTAAATATTATCCCTATATAAGGATTTATAGGTCATGGGTAATTACTAGGGGCCATGTAATGTGGCTAGGGAGATTGGCCCAGTGAGAATCAAGGCCCAGAGTGCTCCCTCGATCAGGGGTTACCTGACCATCTTTCCAATGGTTATTTGGCTAGTGGGTTGAGTGAGTGTCTATAGCATTGGGAAAGTGATTTTCCATTCAATAGCATGTGACGAAATGTGGGAATGGTAAATGGGCCAAGGGTTTCACGATATATCATTGGGTGCATGATTCCAAGTGATGACTTGGTGGATTGGTGAAACAAGTACTAGTCTTATGTCAGGGGGTGCCTAACCAGCCAATGGTTAATTAGATTGTGAGTGACTAGATCCTTTGAAAAGGGGATATTTATAATGGGTGACTAGATTCATTTGCATGATGCTAATGCAGGATTCTTTCCACATGGTTCTGGTATAAAACATGAGGTGGATGGATTCATCAACATAGCTAATGCATTCAACCTTTTCTTGGAATAGAGAAATTATTTAACAAGAGATCATATGAAGAATTCAAAGAGAACACCTTCCTAACTAAGAGGGAATGTTGAGTTTTGGGGTTGCTACGGTTGGTATTCCTAGCTACTCCATGTTATGAAACCAACTCCAAAATTAGAAGAAAAGAGAGATCAACGCCTTAGAAATCAACCACTTCGAAGTGGAAGCCTCCTTTACATTAGATAAATTAAAAATTCTTGGATGGTACAAATGACAAAACCTCATTTATATATATAGGAGTCCATGGGGTCACAATATAATCCTAGCCGACCTAACAATAATTATGTAAGGGCACAACAATAACAATAGTGGGCTTTTATGGGGCACAATAATAACAATATGGGAACTACAGGGGTACAACAATAACATTAAGGGGCCTACACTAAAAACAATAAGGAAGTACACTAGTAATATAGGCACCTAACATGCCCCTCTCCTTCAAAAAGTTTTGTCCTTAATTCTTGAGTAACTCTAGATGCTTCTGTATAAAATTCTCATCCCCCCATTTGATATCTTCAATGGGTAAGTTATTCCACTTGATGAGATACTCTGAAATTGATCGATTTCGTAGCTGTCGAGTTCTTGTTTCCGTGACTACTTCAGGTTCCAATATGATTTTTCCTTCCTCATCAAGTTTTGGAAATATTGTTTGAACTGGAAGTTTGTCACCTACAACCTTCTTTAAGCATGAAACATGGAAAACTGGGTGCACTCGAGAAGAAGTAGGAAGCTCCATTTTTTATGCCATAGTACCAATATTTTGCAACACCTTGTAAGGACCATAGTACTTTGACAATAGTTTATTATCCTTCCTATCTTGCTTGAGGGACATTTGTTTGTATGGTTGTAGCCGTAAAAATACCCAGTCTCCTACATCAAAACTTCATTATCACACCCCCAGATATTTCTCTAGAGCTCACCTTTCCCTTTTTTCCCTTCCCTTCACTTAAATATTTAATTAACCTTTAAAACAAATATTACTTATAAACTCTTAAAAATTTACCTAATTATTAAGCAACCCTATTCAAATAATTATATAAACCTTATAAATTTATTATCAAAATGTTATTAATTCAATAAATAATATTAATTATATTTTACTAATTAACATCATAATTAATATTAATATTATTGCATTATTAATGTGTTTAATAAAACTTCATTATAATTTTAATTCTAATTTACATCATCCTCATCCTCAGTTAACCTATTATTAACTATAATCAAACCTAATAAAATCATTAATACTAATTTAATATCTATTTATTCAAGCCCATTATTAATATTAATGCATCAATATTATTTGTAATTAAAATTATTACTAATAATATTATGAATAATATTAATATATGGTCCTCTCATTATTAATATCATTGACCTTGAATATTAAAAACATTCATGTTTTGCTCATTTTGGAATCATTTTTCAAAAGAAAATATTATTATAAACTTATTTCTTATTCCTTTTCTTGAATTTTGTTGGTCGGCTCCTCCCTTCTCACCTTTCGATTTTGAGTCTCCATTTAGTATTTATAGCCTTAGATCTCTTCTCTTCTTGGAATTTTTTGTCCTAAATATGAGTCTTGTTTTAGACTCAAAACGTAGACATAAAAATGAAAACTGTGGAGATTCTGAATCCCCTATCTCAAAATTCACACCATAGAAACCTCTAAACTATCAAAACTTCTCTTGCTGTAATGTTGATCTGCCTGTTGTTTCATTTGATTTTGTTCCAAATTTAGGTTATCCTTTAAGGTTTGGAGAACTTGTTGTTGATGCTTGATGTGATCTTCCACTGCTGGAACCTTAGAATTTTCTATTAAAGATATGTGATGGACGATGGATGATATCCATAAAGTTCCATAAATGGGGTTGTTTTTGCTGTAGTATGGAAGGAAGTGCTATACCACCATTCAGCCAGAGGTAACCACTTGACCCATTATTTTTATTTATGAGATACAAAACAACGAAGATATTCTTCCAAACATTTGTTCACTATATTAGTTTTCCCATCGTATTGAGGATGATAAGATGAGCTATGATCTAGTTGAGTATCCAAACAAGAAAATAATTTCCATTAAAAATCTCCAATGAAAATGGGATGTCCGTCACTTACAATAATATTTGGGTTTCCATGTAGCTTTTGAATTGTTTCCATAAATGCAGTAGAAACTGTACTTACTTTAAATGGATGATATAATGCACAAAAGTGTGCATACTTGGTAAGTCTATCAACTACCACCATGATGAAACTCTTTCCTTTAGAATTAGGTAAACCTGTGATGAAATCCATTGAAACCTCCACCCAACATTGAATTGGAATGGATAAATTTTGTAGCAAACCCGGGGTCTTAATTGTCTCAAATTTATTTTGTTGGCAAACCAAACATTCTGCCACAAAAATTTGAATATCTTATTTCAGGTCATCCCAAAAAAAATTTCTTCACCCTGTGGTAAGTTTTAAAAAATCTTGAGTATCCTCCTGAGGGAGAGGTGTGCAATTCCAAAAGAATATTTTGTTTTATTTTGGAATTCTTACAAAGATATAAGCAATATTTGTAATGTAAGGAATCATTTTTCCAAATATTTGTATCAGATGTACTGGGATCTTACCGCAAATTTTGGATGAGTTTCCACACTTCTTCATCATTCTTCCATTCCTCCCTTGTTTGGGTTATCCAATCTGGTTAGATAATATAAATGGCACAAAGCAATGCTTCCACCTCCTTATCCTTTCTTGAGAGTGCATATGCAACAACATTTAGCTTCCCTTTTTTGTAGATGATTTCAAAGTCATAACCCAACATCTTTGTGACCCATTTTTGCTGCTCTTCTGAAGAGAGTCTTTGTTCCAAAAAGTATTTAAGACTATCATGATCATTTTTTACCTTGAAGTGTCTTCCTGTTAGGTAAGGTCACCATTTCTTTAGTCCATGTAGTATTTCCAACATTTCCTTTTCATAAATAGCTTTCTGTAAATAATTTCCTTTGATTGAATGACTTTCAAAAGTAATGGGTCTTCCTTCTTGCATTAAAACAACACCAATTCTATTTCCTAAGGCAACACACTCCACAGTAAAGTTTTTTGTGAAGTCTGGCGTAGCTAAGACCAGTGCTAGGCACATTTCCTCTTTAAGATGTTCAAAGGCCTTAGTTGCTTCAAGAGCCCATGAAAATGCATCTTTCTTCAATAATGTTGTTAGAGATGCTACTATTCTCCCATAATTCTTAAAAAAACTTGTGATAATACCCTGTTAACCCGATAAATCCTCGCGACTGCTTTATGGTTTTGGGGAATTTCCATTCCTTAATAGCTTTAACTTTGTTAGGGTATACCTTAACACCCTCCTTAGATACAATATGACCCAAATATTCCACCTCTTGTACTCCAAATAAACATTTGGAGGTTTTTGCATATAATTGTTTCTCCTCCAATATTTTGAGCACCATATCAACATGTTGAACATGATCTTTCCAAGACCTATTGTAGATTAGTATATCATTAAAAAATACTAACACAAATTTTCTAAGGAAGGGTTTTAAAACATAATTCATCAACCCTTGAAATGTAGAAGGTGCATTGGTAAGGCCAAAAGGCATGACCAAAAATTCATAATGACCCTCATGAGTTCGAAATGTTGTTTTTAGAATATCTTCAGTCTTCATTCTAATTTGATGATATCTTGAACGAAGATCCAACTTGGTAAAAAAAATTGCTTCATGTAATCCATCCAATAATTCATCAATCACATGAATGGGAAACTTATCTTTAATAGTGAACTTATTGAGCTCCCTATAATCCAAACACATGCATCATGATCCACCCTTCTTGTGCACCAATACTACTGGAGCAGAGAAAGAACTTTGACTTGGTTTAATTATACCAGTCTCTAACATTTCTTCAATCATACGTTCAATTTCGCTCCTTTGGACATAAGGATATCTGTAAGGCTTGATGTTTGGAGGAACACTTCCTGGAATCAAATGAATAGCATGATCATGATCACGAATAGGTGGGATTCCTTTGGGAGTTTCAAACACCTTGTAATGATTGTCCAAGAATTTTTGGAGATCTAGAGAAACAGATGATTTTGATGTTGGAACTTCTATTGAGCATAATTGTGCAATTACGCCTCGTTGTTATTTCTTCAGAAGCTTTTTCATGACATTATAGCTTATTATCTTTCCCGAATTCCCTACAATACCCCGTAATTCAATTTCCTTTCATTCTGAATTTTTTTTCACAAAATGTTCCTGAAAATTAAAAGCTACCATCCCTAAATATTGTAACCATTGTACTCCTAATACAACATCAAAACCTCCCATTGGAATGGAAAGCATTGGACTATTCAATAGATATTCCCCCATGGTTAGCTTGATATTATGGAATTTTCCAGAGCAATTTATAGTTCTCCATTTGCAACCATCACTTGACACTCTAGTGTTGGGTATAGGAAGCAATTCAATTCCTTGGCTACCTTACAATGAATAAAATTATGGGTACTACCCAAATCAATCAACACTATTAAATTTTTCTTCTTTATATGTCCTTCTATCTTAATAGTTTGAGTAGTGGTAATTCCTGCCAATGCATTACAGGTTATGGTTGGACTCATTTCTTCTTTCTCTAGGGTTGGTTCCTGGTGTATGTCCTCTTCTTCTGAATTTTCTTGTTCATTTTCTTCCTCCTCTTCACAATCTCTGTAAAATCATTTCTTCTCAGCACACTTATGACCTTTAGTGTATTTACTATCACAATTGTAGCAAAGCCATTTTTCTCTTTTTCTTCCAATTGTTGTGGTGTGAACCTTGTAGGTTGTGGAAGTCTTGGAGTAGCAACACTTCCATATTTATAGATGTGAATGGTAGGGTTCCATGTCGCCATAATTTTACTTTCAATTTTCTTACCAACCTTAATTCCTTCTCCATTGAATCAGGTTCCCAAAGGTAAACCTCATGTTGGATGTTATCCTTTAAAGTCCCTATGAAGACATCAATCCCGCGTTCCTCTAAAATATCAATTACCCTTATATTCAATTTTTGGAAGTCCTCAATGTGCTTCACCATTGAACCCTTTTGTTTGAGATTTATCAATTGGATAAAGAAGGTGTTGCTCTTTGTATCCTCATATTGTGCTATCATTTCCTCCATAAAAATTGACCAAGTGACAATTGTTTTATAAGAGAAAAGCCATCGATACCATACAGTTGTATTTTGTTCTAAATATAAAGTTGCAATGCGTACCTTTTATGTGTTTTTCACATTATGGAGATCAAAATATTTCTCCATCTCTAGTATCCATGTTACAGGATACCTACCATCAAAATTCCTCATATCAATATTTGGAATATGGTGGGCCTTTAATCCAACATCGGAGTTTATGAAACCACACTTAACATTTATTTTGTTCTCATCATGAGTTTCCTCTACTACCTTTTCGCCATTAGGAATCATTTCTTGTGTCAACTTTGTCAAACCTTCTTTCAAACCTTCCATGTCTACTTTTAGATCATTCTCCATGTATTCCATGTTGTCTTTCATTTTTTCATCGATCTTATCTTCCATGTCATCCATCTTAGCTTCCATGCCATCCATCTTAGCTTCTATGCCATTCTTCAAACCATCCATCTTATCTTACATGCCTTTCTTCAAACCATCCATCTTAGCTTCCATGCCTTTCTTCAAAACTTCCATTTCATTTATTGTTACTCTTTGCGAGAGCGAAATTTGGTGCACTTGGTCTTGTAATTTTGATATATCGTGTTGCACTTCTTCCTCTTCTTGAGTCATAGTACAGACTTTTGAGGGCTTAATGGGTGTCGAATTCTTTTTAGGGGTCATTTTAGAAACCAATACTAATATCCATGCTTCAATATTCCATTTTAATCACTTGAAACCGATTTTTGAAACAAAACTTATGCAATCTGAGAAAAAAAATACACACATTTTTCTTGCTTTTGAGGAGCTCGATATTGAAATTGATGTATCTCTGTAATTTTGGATCCCCGAGATTTTATCTTAAGTCCTTTAGTATCCCTCTTAATCTTCTTTCCAATACCACAAGTCAGACCTGATTTGGATTCTTCAAGACAACGTTATGCCCAATCTCTTGCAATGACCTAATTATGGATTAGTTCTATAGATTGAACTTATCTAGCGTGCCACATGTCACTATTTCCTCCTTCGGCTCTTAAATTGATACATAGGAAACTAAATTCTGTGTACTTTTGGCCACGTTTTACAAAATTCCAATTTGATGTTCAGAGAGAGAGAGTTATGACGAGTTTCCCAAGTTCACCTCTTTGATATGAAATTCAAGATCCTGCAAAAACCCTAACTTCCACAAATCATATCTCTAAAAATATTGCGAACCGAGATCTGAAATTTTTACCCAAAGTTCCTCAGGATTTCTTCACAAATGGGGTTTTTTTTAGCTTCTGAACCTTTGTAGAAAAATAGTTATAGCTAAAATTCCACAATGACCTGTTTGAAGTGGTGAAGCTGTAGAATCCAAAGCTCTGATACCAAATGTTGTGAAACCAACTCCAAAAATAGAAGAAAAGAGAGATCAACGCCTTATAAATCAGCCACTTCGAGGGGTGAACCTCCTTTACATTACATAAATGAAGAATTATTGAATGATACAAATGAAAAAACCTCCTTTCTATATATAGGAGTCCACAGGGTCATAATATAATCCTATCCGACCTAATAATAATAATGTAAGGGCACAACAATAAAAATAGTGGACTTTTATGGGGCACAATAATAATAATATGGGTACTACAGGGGTACAACAATAACAATAAGGGGGCTACAATAACAACAATAAGGGACTACACTAGTAATATAGGGACCTAACACTCCAAGTCAACCCACAAAAGAAATATAAAAGATTAATTTTGAATTTAAATTTTCAAAATTAAATTTCCTCCAAAAGGTCAAGCTGATTCCAATTGCTTAAGTTGGCCTAGCCCAAGGGACGTGCCCATTTTGGCACTCTAATCTAATATATATACACCATTTTTATTCCTCCATTGAGCACCAATTTGGATCATACAAATACAATATTTTTTTTCATCTATGTGAAGGAAGGAGAAGAGGATCAGTCTAAAGTTTGACTACACAGTTCAAGTGTTAACCAAGCAGTCTTATCTTTTTATTTTTTACTTTGATTTACCTCGCACATGTGGAAAGAGATTGAAGTCTTTCTAGGCATTTCGTTGAGAAGTAGACCAAATTTTCTAAGGAAAGTTCAAGAGGCTAAAATTTTAGGAGACCAAAATTTCAAGAGACCGAAATTTCGTAGTTTAACCAAGTTTGACCTAGTTTTTGTTGTTGGTGTGTTTGCCTTTATTTTGACTATAAAAATAAGATTATATCTCTTGTTGAATTGAATAATTTCTCTAAGAAAATTTTGTTGGGTTTTTACCTATAAGAGGGTTTTCCTAGGGTAAAAGTTTTGTCTTTTGTCTTTGGTTGTCTCTTCATGATCCTACTATCACTACTATTTATTATTGAAGATTTTCTTATAAAATTACTTAATGATGAATGTGTTTTAAGTTGACCTGATAAAGAATCATTGGAAAGTAATTATCAGATTAGAAATCCTTGAAAAATCAACATGGAGTTGGTGGACCTCTAGCCTATTAGTTGGTTCCCATAGGCTATTAGGTTAGGTTTGGGTAATCTTGGAGGAAATTAATCCAAAAATTTGTCAATGTTTGATGGTCAGTTGAGTTGTCATTGAGATTATGACCACGATGCATTTTTTGGATTGATTTCGAGATAGTTTCATACTATTTTTAGTAATTTAGTTCAAGCACTTATAGGGTCATCTGGTAGGGTTACTAATGTCGGTGGGTTCAAATTGGATGACTATCTCATCATTTTATATATTCTAGTGGTTTTAAATTAAATAACAATAAGTTATTAAAGTTAAATCAATGTTTTAACTTTATTGTTAGTTTAATATTTTTAATGAAAGGACTATAAGGGTTATTCATAAAGTGAAACATGTTTTATTTTAAAAAAAAAGAGCAAGGCCTTTAATTGGGAGACTAAAAGTGATTTATTTTGTCCCACATTACTTCATGAAGAGGGTTAAACTTCTTGGAAAAGTTATAAAAGAAAATTTGCAGAGTTCATTTCATAGGTTAGTTTGATATTTGATATTGTCATTTTATAGAGGAAATTTCTTCTTCTTGGTTTGTGAGGATGAAACCCCTTGCAAGTGGCATTCTCCACATTATTGAGAGATATAATCTAGAGAATATCTTGGTGATTTCACCGAAATATCATAGCTCGACTTAATTATTGGTTTGATATCTATAGTCTAAAGAAGATTTGAGGATATTTGTGATTTTAGAGCTTGCTATAGAATTGTTGCGACAATGACATATATTTCAATTCAAAATCAAGCTTATGCTTCAAAAAAAAAACAAGAAAAAGAAAAGAAAGATATATGTTATAGATAAGAACCTAAAACATTTATCATAAACATATTATGAAATTAGATAAATATTTAATAATATTTTAAGTTTAAAATTCTATATAATAAATATAATAACATTTTTCAATTTTATCACTTAATTTAATTAGTTGTCATTAATATTAGATATTTAACTAATTTTATGTTAATATATATCTAATTTGAATCTTCTTTAATAAAAAAATAATAATTTACTTTAGCAAATTTACAATGAATATAATTTAAGATATAAGAAAGCATTGTTATAAGGTTTTACTTTTTACATATATCTTAAATTTTGCATCACACCCTTACACTTACAATACCAAGTTAACACTAGATTTGTACAAACTTTTGATTGTATTTTATTGAGGTGAATACTATATTAACAAATTTACAATGAATATTATTCAAAAAAAAAAAAAAAAAATTATAAGATTTTTTTGGTTAACATTAAATTTTTACAAAATTTTGATTACATTTTATTGAGGTGAATATTAGATTAACAAATTTACCATGAATATTATTCAATATAAGAAAGCATTCTTATAAGGTTTTTCTCTTTTATATATATATATATATATTTTTAAAAATTTTATTTACATCCTTACACTTAAAATACCAAGTTCACACTATATTTGTGCAAAATTTTGATTGCATTTTATTGAGATGAATACGAGTTTGAAATCTTAAAAAAATAATTTATTAAATATTTAATTAAACACTTATAAAATATAAATAAATGAGTAACTATAATGTGTTTTAGAAAAAGTGAAAAAAATATATCATTACATAGTTGTGAATCGATAATAAAAATTATTATTAATAATTATTTTTTCAAATAAATTAATTCATCAAAATTATTTAAGAAAAATCACACTACTTAAAATAACTTATTAAGAGTTTAGAAGAGTTAACTTTTCTTCTGATTACATATCTCTAAGTTTTAGACCAATAACTTAATAACTTATTTCCTTACACATTAGTAAAAATATAATTAGATTTTAAATAGAAATATTATTCCGTTACTTAGAATCAAATCCTCTCCAAAGGCATACCATAAATGAATTTTTTATAACCACTTCTAAGTCATAAACTTTTAATTAAAAAAACTTACACAATTAATTCTTTATGAAGTTTAAGAAAAAAGTTCATTCAGAAATCCACTTGCAATAGTTGACCCAAAATAAACATTTGTCAAATGTATTTATACTATATATATGGAACCGGCCACTTAATTTTTGCGTTACATATGTGAAGTTAAAGGAAAAAATAAAATTATTTCATAAATCGCATTGCTATAGTTGACCAAAAAACTTATCAAATGTATTTATAATATGTATGTGGAATCTACCCCTCATTTGTGTTACAAATTGTGAACGTAGTAGCTATTGTCATGATGATGTCATATGCCACGTAAGTCAGGTAGTGCAACGATGATATCATATGCCATACGTGGAATTATTTGAAGAAAGGATAACGAGTAATTGCTAAGCCCCACTTTGTTTGTTGATTAAATGTCTTCCACCACGTCGTCCATAAAGCTTTCATGCGCCTTATAGATGTGGATTTGTAGCGTTGTTCAAAGGTTGTGTAGTGGTATTATGATTAGTTTTATTGAATGGATTTAAAATTTAATTTTTTTTTTAGGGAAAACTTGTTATCATTTAGTGGTTAAATTAGTAGTTAAATTAGTAGTGGGATCATTATTATTGGTTGTTATTTGTAAATATAGGTTGATTCACACATCACTTAGAATTATGTGTTAGTGGTTTATAAAGGGGTAAGGTTTCACTCTTGCCAAGTGTTTCTGGGTTACTGGTCATTAACCCATTTCCTTACGTCTAAAGGAGATGAGCTATTAGCCAAACAAAAGTAGTTTTAGAGCATAATGTAGACCCCAATTCAATCTTATTATGTTAAATAATAATATTTAATAATAAGAGATTATTTTTAATGAATATATATATATATATATATATATATATATATATATATATATATATATGTATGTATGTATGTATGTATGTATGTATGTATGTATGTATGAGTTATTAAAATAGATATTTATAGTGTGAGTAAAAGTATAACTTTGTAAAAGAAAAAGACAAAAAACATTAGTCTAATCAACAAATGAATGATGGATAAAATTTTAATAGTATTTGTTTTCTAACTATGGTGAATCAATGACTTCTTGGAGTAATCTCAACAAGGCATGGGATCAAACCTATTAGTTGTCACTATAATACCAAGAGTATATCCAATAGCTCACAAGTGAAATATGCCAATGACTTATGACTTAGCAAGATTCAAGGCTCTACTTAGTGGGAAAGCATACTCCTTCAACCTTATCGCAATAGGACAAACATGGTTGAAAAGGATAAAAGGTAGATGAAATATAATATCAAGAAAAAGACATTAAGATAGTTATGAAATAGTAAAATGGCATAGTCGTTAAACTAAAAAAATAGGTGTAACAATTAAAATTGCAATCATTGTTCTAACATCTATATATAAGGGTATATTGATGTATTGGGGGTCAAGATAAATGTGCAAATCAAAGGCATGATGGTTCAATGTCAAAGGATATAAGTAAAATTTTGAAAACATGGTCAAATATAGGTTCCTTATATAGTGATTATGATGTTTCATTCTATTGTAGTTTTGTAGTTATAGGAGAAAAAATTGGATGACTTTAAAGGTCATAAATTGCTTAAGGAGTGAGCTAATGTTGCTTGAAAATTTATGGTATTTGGGAGGATGCTTAAGGTTGGAGCTAAGGGCATGAGTTAGGTATGCAACTCTTATGTAGTTCCACTAAAGAAGCCACTAACAAACATAATCACATGGGTTTTTAATATACAAAAGGTGTTTGTCCCTAGTTAGAAACACCTTATTGTTTATCACTTTATTTTTAACTCCCTCGACATATGATTAAAATACAGTCTAGCTCCACTAGTAACTTTCAAAACTAGGATTAGGTTGGCCTATGTTAGTCAGTTATTATAATTTAGGGTTATAGTTAAATGCATTGAGGTTGTGATAAATTTCACTATACATGGGGGAGAACTCATTCCAAAGATTTGGAGGGAATTTCGAAAGGTTCTTATAGAATTTTCAAAGATAGACTATGCAAAATTTTGTTTCTTGGGTGTTTTGTAAAATTGTTGTGGATATTCCACTAGAATAAATGGTCACAATAGATCTTATATTATTTTGAAATCTTAGATTATACAGATTTATTTCCTTCGATTGTAGATTGATTAATTACTAGCTTTGTTCCAAATATGAAATAATTAAAATAAGAAAATGGAAAGAACATACACATAAAAATACCATCCACACAAATGAACACAAGGTTTATCATGGGAAACCTAAAACGAGAGAAAATCCAACTAGAAAGTGAGTTATATCCTCTTCTATCTTTGGTTTAGTTATAAAAATGCACATATAAAAGAATGGACACTCATATGAAGTCAATTTTGACATTGTCGCTTAAACGAATTCTACAAAATATTGATCCTCTATTATGCTATGAAAATACCACTCCTAGATGCTTTGCTAAACTATGGGACAAGTATAATTCAAAGGAATATAAACCCTTCTCTTCTACTAGCCTAATATTTAACATAGCCTAATATCCTTTTAGAGGTAAGTTTTTTACTTCCTCAACCCTTAATTGTGTTAAGGTTTTGAACTTTCTAGAATATTCTTGAAACCCCACACATGTGTGAGTGATTGGGGGCCGATGTGGCATCCACTTATGCCACGGTGGTTAAAGGTAGGTCAACTTGTGAGAGACATAACTTTTACATACAAGATGTGATTGAGGTGATTTTAACAATATTAGAAAGGTCTCGAAGTGCACAACAATGTTGATAAGGAAAGAGTTATGTTCATGAAATTTTGACCCCAAAAAATGGTAGTTAATGCCTCAAAATTACCTTGGAATGTTTTGGAACCCAATTTTCCAATTGGGACCTACCACTAAAATGGGCCCTACAAGTCAATTCCTCCAATTTTTCCACAAAGAAAGTATAAAGATAGAGGATGAATAGTATGATGATCTAACATTAGAGGAAATTTCAGCCCAAAAGTGCCCATGAAATTTCCATGTCATAATATGTAAACCAATAAAAATACTTTAAATTTAAAAGGAGAAATATTTTTGAGGGAAAATAAGAAAAACTACTTTTTTTAATTGTATTTTTGGCTTATCTCCATATAGGTTTACTCAAATTTCAAGTGTAGACACTCGTTGGATGTGAAATTTCAACACGCTTTTTAAATGTATCTTCAATTTGTATCAATGTGGTTCTTCTCAAAAGTATGCAGAATGGGTACTCATTGGATGTGGAATTTAATTTTGCAACCAATGATTTTTTACACTTGAAATTTGAGTAAATCTATAAGAAGATAAGCCAAAAATACAACAAAAAAGTAGTTTTCTTATTTTCCCTCCAAAATTCGTAACTCTTATTTTATTGTATGTAGAATTATTTTTTGGATCCATCACATTTATTATTGTTTGTATCGAATGTTTGAACTAAAATATGTGGTTAATCATTAGGATAGATCAATATGGGTTAGTCAGATCTCAACATAATGTATAAATATGGGTGTTAGATCTCAACTCTTATTTTATTATTTTACCTTAGGAAGCCACTTTTAGGCTGAAATTTTCTCTAATGTTCAAATCAATGGGGGTAGAAATACCCCATACAAGTTGTGGTTGAATAGTTTTGGCTTGGGTGGTTAAGTGCATAATTTTTATTCTCCTCGATTAGGTTCAAATCTCACTTTTGACATGTTTTCTCTCATGAACTTATTAATGCTAGCAAGGTACCATAAATATCACTCTTATTTAAGTAATGGGGATGGGATGAGATATTTCCAAACATTTTAATCCCAGGGAGTTACCTTAATTGGTTATTGTTTATTTTGTCCAACATTTGGCTATATCTCTACTAGTATAGGTTTAGTTCAAATCCCCTTAGATGAGACACATTTCTTTTTTCCTATCAAAAATTTTCTTAGAAAAATAATCATATTAATGAGAACGGTAATGGTACTTTTCTTTATTTTTTATGTCAAAACCATATAATTATGAACTGTATGACTAGGAGAATTTGATATCTTTCATAATTGATTTCTATATAGCTCTTATATATATATATATATATATATATATATATATATGTATGTATATATTATCTTAAATATTTTGATAAATATAAGTAAATTAATAATTCTATATTTTGATTATTATTATTATATGTAACAAAAAGTATATTTCAAAGTTAAATAATAATACTAATAAGGAATAACTCTATCATTGTTGTTGCTCATTGTTGGTGGTCAACAACTTGACTCACTCAGTGATTCATAGACCTGGCTTGGTCGCCATCCCCTGACCTCTTGCTCTTTATTACCTTCAACTCCAGGTGATTCAGTTAACCTTGATTGCAGTTATCTACCTCTGTCATCACTCTTTGTAGTGTTAGTTGCAGTTTCTCTACATTCTACATTCTGGCCACCTATACAAGCTTTTCCATGTCGATCGCTTCTACAGAAGGCACAATTATGTCGCCCTCTTCCTCGTCTATACATTCCTCCAAAGACGTTGTTGTGTTCAGAGATTTAATCCAATCAAGTTTGAAGGGATTCATAACAATAGAAGAGAAATTCTTGAAAACGTTGGAAAATATTCCTAAGGTCCAGGTAAATTATATAATCTAGATCAGCAATGCTTAATCTAGAAAAACGAGGCCTTGTGGGATATTTTATGGGGATTTGGCCATACCCTAAAACACTTCATAAATGGGCTGAAAAAAACTGGAAACATTTGGTGAAAGGATGAATCGAAAGTGTCTTTTGCAGGAAGGGATTTTACACATTCTTTTTTTAGAAGAATGAGGATAGAGATCTCATCTGTAGAAATGGTCCATACTTCATGGGAGATCAGGGTCTTCATTTGGATATATGGACTCTCAATTTTAATCCTAAAATTATGTTCCTTAAGTTATACATGTTTGGATGAAGCTAGCTCACCCCCCTTTTCATTGTTGGGATGATGAAATCCTTTGAAATATTGGGAATGCACTTGGAAAATAGATTGACGGAGTTGAGGTAAGAGAATTTGTGTATATTTTTGCTAGAATATGTGTGGAAGTATATTTAGAAAAAGGTATTCCTAAAATTTTTCAACTATCTTTGTGTGGATGGTATTTTATTTGTCCAATAGACTATGATCAAATTTATTTTAAATGTCAATATTGTCATGAGCATGGAAATTTCGGTAAAAATTCCCTAAGAAGGAAGGAATGGCCACAAATCAAGATAAAGAAGGCCAATTCCAAACTCAAAATAAAAGTAACAATCAAGCATAACCGAATCACCAATGTGGTCAAGGGAATGAAACCGGTGGCCCTCCCCCCCCTCTTGTCCTAGCAGGAAAGATCATCCTGAGATGAAAAGTGAAGTGGAAAGGGTAAAAAATATTAATTCAAAAGACCCTTTTGCCTCCTTGGAATCTATAGATGCAGAACTGGAAGAACAAAACTCTCAACCCACACCAGGGGATCCAAAAATCATAGACATCCAGAAAATAAATGCAAATACAATGCCTACAAGAATGTATGACCCAGAAGATGCCCCTCCAATACAAGGAGCATCTCAGATACATGAATTCAAGTTTGAAGAATAGCCAGAATCCCCACAAGAAAGAAGAAGCGCACATGAAATTCACAACTACACAAAGGAGAAATCAGGTTCATAATATGATAGAGAGGTGGTACAAACTAGATCTACAAGAAAAATTGGTATAAAACCCAATAAGGAAGTTAGATAGGAACAAGTTGAACGAGAAAAAGAAAGAGGCATCCAAGGAGTAATAAGCAACACAACTTTCAAAACTTCTAAAACCAAAAATAAAAATGGCACAAGAGGCTCCTCATTAGAGGGATGTAATGCCCCCACTGGTTTTGAAGATATAAATGCATATACCTTATATATTAGGTTGGTGAGTTGGAAGTAATTTATTGGCCTACGTGCTCATGTAGTTGCAAAAATAATGATATGCCATTTTTTACTAATTGGCTATAGTATCCACGATGTAAATATTATAAATATTGCAAAAATATATATCCTTAAATATTAATAAAATAAGGCTAGATGGGAATCCCACTCCACAAAAAGAGTATGGGGGACACAAATCCAAGGAAAAAGGAAATGGTTGGATATTTTAGTGAAAAGTGCACCTGGGACCCATGAAGGTTTTCGAGGGTGCCAAATGGCAATTTAATCCATGCATATATAAATAAGTGTAGGTTGGATTTTTGGGGCTCTTGGAGGAGATAAGTGAGGATTGGTTAGTGAGTCCCATGGAAGGAATATGAGATTGATTTATGGCTAGTGAGTCCTGGGGTTGGACTCTGCTTTGGCTGGGGTACGATTATTAAGTTAACCATGTTGTATGGATGCATCATGTTTATGCTGTGAACCCTAATGATAGCTTCGGGAGCTTGGTTATCTGAGGGGTTTTCGACCATGTTTATGGATTGGAAACCATGGAGCCCTGTAGCAGCACAATTGTTGGGTTGGAATCTTGGAAATTAGTTTGGAGGGTGCCTAGATCCCTGGAGCAGTGTGACTGTTGGGTTGGCCCCTTGGTCATGAAGGTACAGATATTTTTCAGTTACCATTTCCTTTGGATTTATCATCCCAGCTCGGGGGTGACCCAATGGTTGAGCTTATGAACCATCTAGTCTATGGCTTGGAGGAACGTGGAGAGCTCACAACTAGTTGGCTCATTAATACATATAAGTACCATGTTCCTTGATGTCTTTTTGTGTATTATTTTATGTGCATTTACGCATTTCAGTGATAAACCCTAATTTGAGTGATTGTTTTTATATTTTGTGTGTTTGTGTCGTGCCCTATAGTTTATATATTCTTGAGTTGATTCATCTCAGCCGAGGTTCCACATAATTACATGAATTCTTATGCTATTGTGCTTAATTGTTGTTATTTGAGATGTGGAGAATGCATGGAAAATTATGTTGCATAACTAATTAAAATTTCTTGGAAACAGATAATTTATTGTGTGTCTATGTTTTTATATTTCTGATGTGTATGTTCTCTGCATTTTAATTTATTATTATTGCATTGTATTGTTAGGTAGTTTTTCCTTTCGAGGCCGGGGAAATTACAAGGGAGAAGAAAAAACAAAAAATAAATAATGCATATTATCTCCTCGAACTATAGAGGGATGGGAAGTGAATGAACGAAACAAGAGCTCAAAAAATTAATAATCTATAGAATCCCCACATCCCGCTACTCCAAGAGTATAAATTAGGATAGGACAAAGCTCTCCAGAAATGCCAAAGAATATGGAAAATTTGTAATGTTATGGCAGTGGGATCTAGAGGAGCATTAAGGAGATTATGCACTATGTGGTCCCCTTCCCATATTCATCTCATTTATGAAGAGAAATATCCACATGTAATGGTAATGGAATGGTAAGGTAAGGTTCTATATTTCTGAAATGAAAGTCAAATCCTATAATCACAGACCTTGTGTTACCTACTTGCACCTCTTTGATAATCATGGATAAACTCTAGGGTTATTTATATCTCATCAAGGAAAATATGTAATATATTTACCATATATATTCCCAATAACTATCAAGATAAAGTGGAATGATGGGGCTCCCTTCTTGAAAAGGTTTAAATTCTTTGTAACTCTAACCACGTATTAGGAGGGGACTTTAATGTCACGTTTCACCAATGGGGAAAGAAAGGGGGCATCCAAGCATAGACCACTTTTAGGAAAATACAGAGGAGATAATTACAGATATATATCTAGTAGATATAAATCCAAAGACATAAAAGTACATTGGGAGAAATAAAATAATATTAGGCCCCAGTCATATAGAGTGGTTATATATATTTTTGGTGTTGAGTGACCTACCTTGATCATCCATATTCATTATCCTCTTCTCTTCTATCCTAGGGAGGATCTGATCATTGCCCTTTCAATATGATAATAGAATGGTCATCTAATCATGGCCCCATCCCCTTCAGATTCAATCCCCTTTTGGTTTTTGAGCTAGACTTTTCATTTTTAGTGAACAATTCTTGGTCGAGATGGATAAGGGGATCTCCAATTTATATATGGGAGAAAAAAATAAAAGGCTAGAAGGACGAAATAAAGAAATGGGCCCAGGATAAGCATAGTTCAAAATCCAAAAAAGTTCATCTCCTACAAACTCAGCTTGCAGAAACCTAGCGACACATAGAGGATCTCCTAGCCTCTGTGGAGCTCCTCACAAAAGAAAGGGAAACATATGAAAAGGTTCATAAAAAATGAAAGGGGAGGAAGAGTTATGGAGATTAAAACTTAGAAGCTTTTGGCTAAAATTTGGGGATAGAAACACAAAATTATTCCATAAGCAAACAAAAATGAGGGCATTCATAAATAGGACTTGTTATCATAAAAAATTTCATTTTTGTAAATTTTTTTGTAAAATTTTAATATCTGCGGTGTCAACATTTAAGGTTGTAATAAACAAGTTAATACTCTTAGCAATGTTTCGGAACTCAACATGGCAGAAAAGTGAATATCGTTGACAACGAGGATATCACTATTTTTCATTTATCTAACAGGCCAATTGTCAACGATTAAAAGTTTCTTAAATATTTAAAGTGTTGATTGTGTTAACCACATCAACATCAATATTTTGAGCGCAGGTATCTCCATTATAATTGAAAAGGGTAAATTGTGAATTTAATTTTGCTTACCTTATGTAATAATTAAAAGTACTCTATGCTTGATTTCATTGTAATTGTTGATCATGATTTACAAGCGTGGTAAAGGTTGATGTTAATTTTAATTTGACACTTACATGGGTTCACCATGTCAATACAATTGTATTGGTAAATGGTTTTGGTTCCCACTTGGCATTTGAAATATATTTTACTACGGAAACCTAACAACAAATCCGGTAGAGAATTCCAGTTGGAATGGGAAAGGGAGGAATGCTAGACCGAACAATGCCTTTGTCAGCAATTTTTGAAAGGCTTGAAAGTGTGTGTTTCAAATATTTTGAACAAACTAAATATATCAGGTAGTAAACAAAACCTACAGGAAAATCTTGACAACGTACCTGTCAGCAATTTTGAAATAGAAAATCCGGTCAATTAAGGACACCTACTGGAAAATGTTGGCAAAATTCCTATCAATGTTTTTTCCAGAAAACAAAAATGAGATGTTGACATCTCTGTTGTCGGAAATATTTGAAAATATTGACCGCTCGGCTATTAGCTACGTCTCATATTAGAAAATGAGTAATATAGACAAGTTGTTTGTCATCGATTTTTCCAATAAAATCAAAGAACAACGAAGATCAAGAGGGACATGTTTTGTGGAAACAAAGGAGATCAACTACAGAGGAACTTGTTCTATTTTCCATCTAAAAGGTTGATCAAATCACTTTATTTTTGTCTAGATTTGAGCAGATTTTTCTATAGTTTTCCTAGGGTTTATTAGATATTTTTTGAGTCTATATTTTCAATGCATGAACTTAAAATATATTTTTAATATCTCAGTATTGTAATTATGAGGATTCTATTATTTTGAAAAAATTTATGTAAAGCTCTATAAATGTGGTTTATGACTAATGAAATAGGTTTGGAAATCATTTGAAAAAAACCTGTAGTCTGAAGTAAAGTTGAGAAATATTAAATGTATTTACATTATTTGATGATCAATTAGTATAAAATTCACATGTTTCATTTCCCTGTCAGTATTTCTCTATCATGTAATTTTTTTCTTCCATGTATTACAATGCTAGTTTATGAGATTGGATTTCACTAATGCTCCTCTCTTGCATTTTTCAACCATTAGTATTTTTTATTCTAAGTTATTTATAAAAAAAAAAATTATTCCAGTACCCCTTTCTTCCAAATCCCAAAATAATCAAAGGACATGTTACTCCCATGCTTTGTGCCAGTTTCCCATTAGATCTGTAACTCTCATTTAGTTGGTAGCTTGACTCCATGCCCAATGGTGGGTTTTGAAGATTAGCCAATCGTTTCATCCCCAAACCCAAATCTGGCCACCTGAACTCAATTGCAGAAATCCTTCTACTACAGTGACCATAGAGTAGTTGAGTTTTATGGAGAGACCCCCCTCTGGGTTGAAGGGCCAGCTTCAACCTAAAATAGGTTTTGAGGTTACCTTAGGATTTTTCCCTATAGCTGGGGTTTTCCCTGAGTGATAACATGATTAATAAGATACATAAAAATGGAAATATCATCTCATAACTTGAACAAATAAAGGAAGAAGCATCTAAACATTATCAAACTATATGTAGAAGATGGAGAGGTGGGATCTCATAGGATTTCAGCCTTCTTGGATCACATACCGCAGTTAATCACTCCAGAAATCAATGCCAAGCTAATGTCAGCCATTACTACAAAAAAAATATGGGAAGAAATTTGGTCTTTTGATCTAGAAAAAATCCCCAAGCCAAGATGGATTCACTAGATCGTTCTATCAAAAGTTTTGGGAAGTGGTTAAGTTTGACTTATACATTATGGTTTCCTTCATTCAAATATCTAGGAAAATGGAAGGTGCTCTAAACTCAGTCTTTCTTGCTTTGATTCCTAAAGAGGTAAATCCCTCCTCTTTCAAAATATTTCGTTGTATCTCCTTATGTAATTTTTCCTACAAAATTATCACAAAAAATACATTAAAAAGTTTACAAACTTTCCTCCCTAGTCTTATTTTTGAAAAATCAAAGTGGTTTCATAAAGCTAAGGAAAATTATATATAATATAATTCTCGTCAAGGAAGCCATTCATTCCAGTAAATAGTGAGGGTATAAAGGAATGGAAATCAAACTTGATTTATCTAATTACTTTGACACAGTAAGACATTATTTCCTATTTTTTGTTCTAACAAAAATGGGTTTTTCTAAAGACTTCCTAAATTGGATAAAGGATTTTATATCTTCTCCCTGGACTACTCCTCTTCTCAATGGAAGTTCGGCCAGCTTCTTTCGAGCCTCTCATGGTCTCAGGCATGGATTACCTCTCTCCCCCATATTCTTCATCTTGATGGTTGAATCCTTCAGCATATACCTTTAACACTATTGTATCACCTTCCAACTTCGAGGAATCAGATATTTAGAAGGTATGAAAAATAAAAATTGTTCCGAATTCTCTAATGACACAATTACTTTAGGAGATTATTCTATAATAGCATGCTGCTTTAGGTATATTTTGATGATTTCATGGAAGTATTTGGATGTAAAATCATTGAAAGAAAAATACACTTATATAGTCAGAATATTAGAAAGGGTATCCAACCGAAAATTTTATGAATTCTTAAGATATCTAGTAAAGGCACATGAATCAATTTCAAATACCTGGGGATTCCCATTTTACTCAAACCTTCTCCAAATTCCTCGTGGAAAAATATAATAGAAAATTTTAAAAATAACTTAGATAAATGGGGAACTCATTAGCCGAACCTTTAAATTAGAATATTGTTAATCAAATTTGTTCTTTAGTGTTGCACATATATCATTTTTTAATGCCTCTTGCCCCCATGGCAGTGAAGCACATGATAATGACTCAAGAAATTAGAAAAAAATATTTGGAAAGAGGGAAAATCAAACACTAAAAAAATTAATTTAATCAATTGGAAAATGATTCGCTGTAACACCCTCCTCCCACATTTACCCAAGCTAATCATTCCATTGGGGTAAATATGTGATGAAGAGTTACTATGATATGATTCAACTCCCCATGTACAGTTAAGAAAGTGGAATCGAAAAAAAAATCAAACTAAAGGCTTCCTGGGGAGCTACAGGACCCCTAGAGGCTAACCAACCACTCCATATGCCCAACCCCTGAGTTAACTTGCTTTTTAACTGAACTAGGCCCCTAGTCTCTCCCATGAAAATCATTCCATACGAATGTAACACTCTTGTCACTCCCACAAAAATTATTGCATGTGAGTGAAATATTTTTTAGGAAGTTATGTGCTAATGACACCGAGTTCTAAGCCACTTTTTCAGGGCTAGGACCGAGGCCTCTTCCCAGAACTTGATGAAACACTCAGAAGTGATAAATAACAAAAAGACAAGGCCTATAATGTAAAACTTGAACAAGGACCTAACCTTACTCATCCTAACCATGACATACATTTCATAAAATGCATCATGAACATGTAATGTACAGGTCATAAATACACATATGAGAATAGGGATTTCATACTTATATAAGAATCGTCAAGAAGGTCTGACGCCTTCTCACCATAACTGCAATATCATCTATTAGG
Organism: Pinus albicaulis; assembly: GCA_034641835.2. NCBI lineage: Eukaryota > Viridiplantae > Streptophyta > Pinopsida > Pinales > Pinaceae > Pinus > Pinus albicaulis. The sequence goes on from CM076576.1 coordinate 857,737,143, forward strand.
TCATTCATTCATTAAAATTTCATCTAGTAAACAAAACATGATGATAGGTATAACTCAAGTATGTCATAAACCATGCTTATAACCATCATATCACCAAAGAAATATTAATGATAGAACAACTGTTAAATCCACATAATAACAAGTACATTTACACATAAAATACAAGAGGAAAATATCTCTTATTAAAATATGCAAAAGAAAACCAAGTCAGGGACTTCCATGTACCACCCTACCATAGATTGGACTAAACTAAATATTTCTTTCAACCAATCACCCTCGTCCCATATTCCGAGCATGAATGTGGGACTCACAAAAAAACAACCAGGGCTTCCTTGGACTTTATTTCAATCCCGCCATATACCATTCAAGGATTCATAAGCCCAAGTTGTCATCTATACAACCAAAATTTAATGTAGATCCTACCAAGGGATTCCTTTGCCCAAACAACAAACATACACTACCAATATTTACCGCAATCCCACCATATATATATATATATATATATATCATTCAAGGGATCACTAGGCCTATACAATTATTAATTCCTCTAGATCCATCCACCTAAACCATGAGGAATTTTTCTGTCTCCACCCTCTAGGCTTTAATTTATATCCTGTCATTTACCCCTCGAGGATTCCTCGGCCCAACGATGGTATACATACCCAAGCTTTACCGCAATCCCACCTTTATCGGTCTAGGATTTCCTAGGCCTAGTGATTTTTCTTTAGACCACCCACTCAGTTTTGAAACCATCCGCCAATTCAACTCAACCAAGTAAAAGAACCCATCACACCATTACTATCTAGGAATGGAAAGGCAAGGTTGAAACCACTATCACACTTGGAAAAACCCATGTCAGTGACAACAAGAGAAAAATATACACACATGCATATACCATGCATGCCAAAACTAGCAAGGAAATCATACATGAAACTAGATACTTGCAAGTAATCTCATTGTAGTCGCTTGATCCAATTCTTCCTTGCTTTATCTTTACTTTCATTTTCCTTTATTGTCCTTCCTTTTTCTTCCTTCCTCTAATGCTAGAGTGCTCCAAGAATTCTCTAAGTGTGTAAGAGTATGGGAGAATAGAGAGAATAGAGAGAGCTCCAATCTAAAACTGACAAAATATTTTGAACTGATCCTCGGAATCCTTTTTATCATTCAGGCCTCTATTTTCTTCAATTTCCATTTTTTTTTTCCTTCAATTTCCTCCTCACATGAAACCTCTTACCTTTCACCTTTGTTTTCTCCTAATTTCCTTTATTTTCATAAATAAAATGCAATTAACTCCTCTTTCCTTTCCAAATCCATTTTCATTTCCTTTTCCAACTTCCCATTAGCCATAATAAACCAAATGAACACCCACTAAGATATTTTTCCCAACATTCAGCTTAAATACATGTCCTGTGACCTTGGTCTTATTTTTCATTTATTAACTTTATTACATGGATTTTTAACCCGAGGTTGTTACAAACCCCTCCCCCTTAGGGGAACACCATCCTCGGTGTTCAATGACACCTACAACCATCAAAACCGTTGAAAGAAAAACATACTTCCCATGGAGCTTTATAACTTAGCTCGATGCATTATTTACAATGAACAACCTGTTGAAAAGAAACACTAACATGAAAAACATATCAACATGAAAATCATACTGCTTATTGGAGCTTTATAACACAACTCATTTTGGTATTTACATACATATACCAAAAATACTTTATCTCAACCGGTAAACAGTGAAGGATACATAGTCTACATCTGATCAGCCATCTCCCATGTAGCTTCATCGGGACTAAAGTGGTTCCACTACACTTTAACCTGCTCGATTGCTCGGTTCGAAAGCATGAACATATTTCTCTGTAAAATGCACTGAGGTTGTGGTTGGAATTCTCCTTATGGCTCCACCTATAATACAAAACAATTAATAACATAATCAACAACCTTTACATACCTTTTATGCAATGAAACATGGAAAACATCATTGGACTTTCATTATCAGAGGCAGTGCAAGTTTGTAGGCCACTGGTACAATCCTCTCAAGGATATTGAAAGGATCACAATATCGAGGTGCTAGCTTCACAGATGATCTAGTCCTCAAGGATTTATTCTTGGGCTTGGTGTGCAAATACACATGTTCCCCAACCTGAAACTCCTTAAACACCATGTGTTGATCTGCATAACATTTTTTCTTGTCATGTGCTTCCTTTAGATTCTTCTTGATAACCTGCATTTCCTTTTCCCTTTCTGGCAACATGTTTGGTCCTATCAATACCCTTTTTACTGTATCAATCCAACTAATAGGAGTATTACAACTCTACCCATACAGTTCCTCAAATGGACTCATCCTCAATGACTCCTAATACCCATTGTTTTAAGAAAGCTCAACTAGTGGAAGATACTATTCCCACTTTCGTTGGTGATGCATCAGATACATCCTTTACATATCCTCCAGTATCATATTGAACCACTATGTTTTTCCATCTATATGTGTATGATAAGTTGTGTTGAATGCAAAATCTATACCCAATCTCATAAATAACTCTTTCCAGAACCTGGAAATGAACTTTGCATATTTTTCTAATACAATCTTCTTCGGAACACCATGCAATATCACTATATCTCTGATGAATACCTATGCTATGTCACTAGTTGAATATGTAGACTTCACCGGAATGAAGTGTGTTACCTTTATCAACCTTTCCACCGCAACCATGATGGAATCATGTTATATATAAGATGTCCTCGTAAAACCTGTAATAAAATCCATATAAATGACCTCACATTTCCTTGATTCAAATCATATTGCATATCTCTCATGCATAAAGACTCCACCAAATCATTTCTTGCAGGAATTTTTATACAACACAAACTCTTTATCTGGATCTGCAATCTTTAGAACTGTAGAATTTTTCAATAATTGTTTCAACTGCTAAAAAATTGTTGCATATTCCTCTTTCCATTCAAATTTATTCCATTTTCTCTGCAATGATGTGATAGGATATGCAGTCTGTGATAAGTTACTAATGAACCTCCTGTAGTAACCTGCTAACCCCATGAATGACCCTACCTCATCCGCACTCATGGGAGATGCCTATTCCATGATAGCCCTTATCTTTTCTGAATCCACTGCTATGTCTTCCTTGGAGACCACATGCCCCAATTAAAGTACCTTTGTCTGAAATAAACTGCATTTACTAATCTTGGCATAAAATTGATGCTATTTTAGCAATTTCAATACTGTTGCAAAATGTTCGGCATGCTCTTCCTCATTCTTAGAATATATCAATATATCATCAATGAACACAATAGAAAAATTTTCCAGAAAAGGATGCAACACGTTATTCATCAAGCACATAAAAGTAGCTGGATCATTAGTCAAACCAAAAGAAACTACAACAAACTCATAATTCCCATACCTAGTGCTCAAATAATCCTTGTATATGTCCTCTTCTTTAATTGCGTACTTGATGGTATCCTTATCTCAAATCAATCTTCAAGAACACTGATGCTCCCTTCAACTAGTCAAACAAATCATCGATCATGGGCAATGGATACATGTTCTTGATGGTTACCTTTCTCAACTTCCTATAATCAATGCATAACCTGAGAGTACCATCCTTCTTCTTCATGAACAATATCGGTGCACCCCACGACAATAGACTTTTCCTAATGTATCCTTTTTCAAGAATTTCCTTCAACTGAAACTTAATTTCCACTAGCTCGAGAGTGCTCATCATGTAAGGTGCCTTTGATGCTAGTGTTGCCCCTAGTACAAACACAATATAAAATTCCACTTCCCTGTGAGGTGGAAAATATGAAATCTCTGTGGGAAATACATCTTGAAACTGTTGTAAAATTGGGTACCTATTCAATACCTCTGCATCCTCAAAATCCTTACCTTTATCACTAGAAATATGCACTGCAAATAACACACACCCTTTCCTGCGACTGTGTTTTTCCTACATAGTTGTAACCATTCTAATTGATGTAGCCTTCTTCTTACCCTATAATATTCTTTGTTCCCCATTTTCATCCAAGCACTCAATAGATTTATGATAACAACCCACCTTAGTCATATGAAGATACAACTAATCCATACCCAATAGCATATAGTACAAACTCAATGGAAGTAAATTCAAATGTGCTGAATTAGGCATACCATTCAACTCAAATGCATAAGCTCTTACCCAATGGTGAAATATTTTCTTTGTACCTATATCCAACTACACTAACCAAGACTCCACATGAAATTATTTATTTAAAATACACTTATCCACTAGGTCAGGATTAACATAACAATAATTAGATCCAGGGTCAATTAAAATAGAAACAACTTGATCACAAAGCTTACCATCCATCTTGATAATAGATGCCTGATGATCTACCTGCTTGTTATCTAATGTTGTAGATATCCAAGGAATGATTTTCCCAACATCCCCAATTGTTTGCGCTTCCAGAGCATTGTAAATATGAGGTATACCACCCTGATTCTGTGGAAAATGTCTCTTAAGATGCTCCTTACCACATTTCCAACATTGCAACCGTCTCCTACCATCACCTTTGTTATGGTGTTCTTCAGGTGGAGGTTCATTAAAGTTATTGTAAGGTACAACATTCCCTTTTTCACTTGCATCCTGGGATCTTATTATTTTCGATTGTCATTTACCTTTAGTCTTTTCTTTCCCTTTCCAACCTTCATGAGTTTCTATCTTGTGATTTGATTGCACATAATAGTGTTTCAACTTTCCGATGAATTCTTCAAGTAACAGAGGCTCATCATACTCAATCCTATCTCTAAATTCTAATGGAAATCTAGTGACAAATATTTGAAATTTGTCTTTCTCATCCTTAAGATAAGGTACATACCTCAACAATTCCAAGCACTTGGTCATATAATCAAAATTTATCATTGATCCCTATTAGCTCATATAATTCCTTGGGTTTATTATCATAGTACCTTTCTAACAAGTAATTCTTCATGAAAAATCTCTTGAATTCATGCCAAATTAACTCATTTGTCTTGATGTCTCTAACCTGCTTCCCATCTTCCCACAAGATGTTTTCTTTCACTTAGAGCCCGAAGATAGCTATTATGGCCTTCATATTCTATGTGTAATCATGTAGCTCAAATAACTTCTTCATCCTAAGTAACCATGCCTATGCATCTTTCAGATTCTTCAAATATCCATCAAAGGTAGGTGGCTTGGATTTCTTTACCTCATCTAGAAAATATCCCCTATCACTCCTCCTGTAAGGATGAAACAATGATGACCATGGGACCTGTCGGAACCTCAACTAGAAGATAACCTGTGTTCATCACCTCTCCTATCTAGCGTATCCAAGAACCTAACATCTCTGATCATGTCATCCATATCCAAATTGTGCCCACCATAATACCTATTACCATATGCCCATTAGAATTTTCCTATTGTCCATGACTAATCCTAAGTGGTCTTTATCTCTCCAAGTCTAACAAAATCTGAAGGATAATTACATTGACCTTTGCTTGATTCTCCTATGCCTAAATGATCTTGTCATTATTTTATTTGCAAAGTCTTATTTCTGCCTTCAAACTTCTCAATGTGCCTACTATGTCAAGAGAGTATCCATCACCATGTTGTTCATATGATCTATAGGGAGAATTTCATGAACTGTAATCCACCATATTGCTAGTCATCTATGATCTTCTTCTTCTTCTTCCTGCAAGAATAGTATGTTAGCTAAACCAAAATATAAACATAAACAACATACCTCAATATAGTTCAAGGGAGGATATCTTGTCTGCAAGATCAACTAGATTAGTAAAATACATTTGTAATCATAATCATAAAAATATACCAACATCATATCCATCATTATCTAGTTACCATGCATGACAATACCAACTGCATACCATAACCTCATGCACGACAACTATAATTGTGACAATGCATGCGTACATCCACATAGAAAACATACATACACAAAAAATTCATATTCAACCGACATGCATTCATGACAACCACATTCCATACAACAATATCATCAACTTTCATTCCAAAAAACAACTACAACAATGGTTTCCACCATGCATACATAACAACATATATACAACCTACATGCAAGCATGAAAAACACAATCCACCCATCTAGTCCAAGGGGTGAACCATGCTCTGATACCACTCTGTGGTATCAGATATCTCCCAAAGATAACGGAAAACATACACCACCCAAAGAGAATAGAACCCTCTCTTATACCACTCTGTAACACCCTCCTCCCACATTTACCCAAGCTAACCAACCCACCAAAGTAAACATGTGACGAAGAGTTACTATCATATGATTCAACTCCCCATATACAGTTAAGGAATTGGAATCGACAAACCAAAACCAAAATAACCTTCCTCAGGAGCTACATGACCCCTAGAGGCTAACCAACCACTCCATATTCCCAACCCCTGATTTAACTTTCTTTTTAACTAAACTAGCCCCCCCGTCGCTCCCATGAAAAGCCCTCCATGTGACTGTAACCCTCCAATCACTCCCACAACAAGGCCTCCATGTGACTGTAGTATTTTTCAAGCAGTTTTTTGCCAATGACCTCGAATTTTGAGCCACCCTCTACCTAGAACTTTATGAAACACTCATAAGTGATAAATAACAAGAAGACAAGTCATCTAATGCAAAACTTGAACAAGGACCTAACCTGGCTCATCCTAACCATGACAAAAAAAATTTCAAACACATCATGAACATGCAGTGTACAAGTCATAAATACACATCTGAGCATATGGATTTCATACTTATCTGAGAATAGTCAAGAATGTTTGATGCCTTCTCACCATATCTACAATATCATATATTATGTAATTCATTGATTAACATTTCATCTACTAACCAAAAAATGATAAGAGCCATAACTCAAGTATGTCATAAACCATGCTTATAACCAACATATAACCAGAGAAATATCAATGATAGAACATCCATTAAAGCCACATAATAGCAAGTACATTTACAGATAAAATATAAGATGGCAAACTCTCATATTAACATATGCAAAAGCCAAACAACTCATGGACTTCCGCATACCACCCGACCATAGATAGGGTTGAACCAAATATTTCTTTCAGTGCCATATTCTAAGCATGAATGTGAGACTCATAGCAAAACAAACAGGGCTTCCTTGGGCTTTACCGCAATCCTTCCATATACTGGTCAAGGATTCCTAGGCCCAAGCCCTTATCTATACAACCGGTCTTTACCATATATCCCACCAAGGGATTTCTAGTCCCAAACAAGAAACATACACTACCATGCTTTACCGCAATCCCACCATATACCAGTCGAAGGATCACTATGCCTATACAAGCATGCATTCCTAGGCCCAACGAGGGTATACATAGCCAGGCTTTACTACAATCCCACCTTTACTAGTCTAGGGTTTCTCAGGTCTTGTGTTTTTTCTTGAGACCACCCAACTTAGTTTCAAAACCATCTCGCAATCTAGCTCAACCAACTAAAATAACCCCATCACACCATGGCTATCCAGAAATAGAAAAGCAATGCTGAAACCATTTTCACACCTGGAAAAACTCATGCCAATGACAACAAGAGAACCAAATACACACATGCATATACCATGCATGCCAAAAATAGAAAGAAAATCATACATGTGATGTCAGAAACAAATAACCAATACTCATTACACTCTGAATTTCAGTTTGTATATATAATATCTGACATAATAATACCATGATCTATGCTAAACACAATATTTAGAAAAATAAATGAAGCTTGACTTTCAACCAAGACTATTATCGGCCTTACTTACAGAAAATATGTGAAATATAAATTACACTAACCATAATCTGGCATCAACACTGGAAATCAAAATTACACCTATGCCTTTCAGCAACAACCCAAAATCACAAGTCAAGCCATTGAAAGTCTACTAGCCCTACACAATTCGTAGGGAAGAAGGTCATCGTTGTAATGGATGCCTTTGAGTAGCAATTTCTAGCATGGAATAGGAGCATGAGTGGAATCTCTAGCTGAGCCAAATCACCTCCACTTACACACTAATCAGAACCTTTGTAATGTTGGATTGTGATTGTACTATAAGTTGTATCTAACATTGCTTCTGCATTGATCCATTAACACAGACAAACACACCCATGCTGATAGAGACCACCTCACATTGATTATTTCTCTTCTTACACTTCCTCTGTGCTAACACCTCTTAGGTTTCGATTCTCCTTTATCTAATTTAGTAGTGGATTCTGAACCTTGTGTGTAAATCCTTAATGCATTCGTTGATTGCCCTGCATAGAATAATTTTAAAAGAAATATATGTCAATACTCATGTAAAGTTTTATAATAATAACAGAGGAATCCCATTATCGAGACCAGAAAAGGGAATTTATTATTCCACACCCCAACCCTAGTATCACAGGTAACCATTCTTGTATTATTTGTGGCCACAATTAAACTTACATTGATATTCTGTTTAGATCTATAAAAATAGGATTTGATTATAATAGAAATATAAATTAAATCTAAACTAATAGTTGTCTCTCAATATTCGAATGATTGGAGCTACATTTGGAGAATAATCCATTTATTTAAAAAATCACCTTATCACTCACTAAACTAACTTAAACTTCTAGAAATTACATAAAATAAAAATTACATAGAGTAAGCATATTTACGATGCTCCTGCATCATACACCAAAACTTCAAATTGTTCATAGACTCATGTTTATGAGGCTCCCTTCTACTCCTTTTCTGTAACAATGCAGTAGATACCCGAGGTTTCTTCTTTGGGTGGTTCCCCCATTTAAATAGTCCTTTCATCCACTCCTTCCAGCATATATTCAATGACTGTGGTTTAATTTTCCACCTTTGACATGATACATGGTTTTTCTGCAATTATTTTTCCTTGACTGGGCATATATGTCCTTTCATTATCCATGCAATTAAAATCCATACAACTAAAAGGATTAATTGAAACCATGCATGCAGTTTTTGTTGTTCTCCATTGTATTTCTTTTCAACACTTCCTCCTTTTTTATTTGTAGTAAATTTTCCATAGTTCTTCAATATTACAAAATTTTGTTTATTAAGTTGAATCTCCTCTGTCAAGGCCATTTCTATCGTGGAAAGCATTGTTTATTTTACATTTTCTATTTCATAAAAGATTTCATCTTCGAAATTAAATGAATTTTGATTTGTTCAAGGTAGATTAGTCACCTCTAATTCTGTTGATTTCTCTTTCTTTCTAATTTTTTCACTGGTGGTAACCAATTGTTTCTCGCTCATTAACAATATGTTTGGATCCACTACCTCTATGGTACCTATAGTTTTTATAAGTAGTAATACATGCTTTTTTCTATCCTTCTCAAAATTGTAAGTGTTCATCCTACCATCATAGTTAACTCTTCTGTCGTACTGCCATTGTCTTCCAAGCAAGACATGGCAAGTATCCATCTACAAAATATCACAGAGAACTCATTATTTATATTGTCCAATTTGAAACTCCACCTCACATTGTTCATCCACGAAAATTTTCTGTCCCTTTTGTAACCATTAAAATTTTCATGGTTTATAATGGGGCATTCTATCTAGCTGTAACTTCTCGACCATCTCTGTGGAAACCAAATTATCAGTACTTCCATTATCAATAATTAATTTAATACATTTACATTTTTCCTTGCATGTAATTCTAAATAAGCTCATTCTTTGCACAAGTTCATGTGTATCCAAAACTTGTTTCGACAGTAAAGCTTCTCCTTCTTCTGGTGGGTTGACACATTCTTCCACTTCCTTTGGAGGTTTAGGCTCTGGCTCGGTTTGTACTAATTGTATCCCTTTTTGTTTTCCAAATTTTTCTAGAAATTTAGATGAATAATGTCCCAACTATCCAGAAGTGAAAAATCTCGCCTGATCCCTACTTCTTCCTCTACCCCTTCAAGGTGTCCCCATTCCTCTAATATCGCTAGTTTTCTCTGGTTGCGACTCTTGATTTGAGCTTCTAGCTTCTCCCTTTTGTTGCTGCTCTTTTGTTCTGACACTTCTTATTCTCATTTTTTGATGTTCATTTTGCATTAACTTATCCTCAGCCTTCAATGCAACTTGGTATGCTTCCTCAATAGATCTCAAGTATATTAAGCTTAATTCATCTTGAATATCAAACCCCAATCCATTGATATACCTGGAAAATCTCTCAGGTGTATCTTCTATGTATCATCATCTAATATTTACTTTGTAAAAGTCCTATGTATACTCTTTAACAATTGATCTGAAAGGGTTGTATTAGTTTTTTTGTGCTAAGTGTATTTTTAGTTTATAAACATGTGCATACTTCTCTCATTAGTTTTCTTAAGTATTAAGGATTTTAACCATGAATTGTAGATGATTTTAGTGAATTAGAAGCATGAAATAAGTAGAAATAACACTGAAAAATAGTGTAAAATAGAGAAATAAGCCACCACACATAATTTACACAGCAGGCATGATGAAGCAGTTCACCCCTCCTAGGTTACATTTGTTGGTCCAGCTCCCAATGGCATGTCCATCTTTAATTATGCTCAAAATCTTGCAAATAATCGTGGCAATAAATGGAAATAACATCTGTTGGTCCAACTCCTAACCGCTAAAATAATCGTGGCATTAAATGGTTAGTGGTTGCGGTGGCCACATGCCAACCCCAAACCATGCGGTGACCGCAACCACAGGTGGAACCCACGGCTTGAACCCTAGTTGGAACGCCGATTTGGAGAGTGGTTAACTTAACTGCGCGGAGAAATGGGGCGGTGACCATTTCATGTGATAACACGACATAATGCCAACGGTTGTAGAGAATTCTGGAGGATTCACGGAGGTTGACACAAATTTATATAATGGTTGTGATGTTTATATGTGACCACGCCACATGGGACCGTTGGTGGGTTGGGACCGCCAATAGTCCGAACCCCCACATGTTAATACATTGAAACATAAATAAAAGCCGCCTCCCATGATAGTTAAGAACTAACATGTAGCTCAAGCGGTTGTGTCATGTCGTTGCTTTGCCGGAGGTCGTGGAGTCGAGCCCTGCAGACCTTCACCCAAAATTTTACACTAACACTTTGGGGACATGTGGTGGCCTCAGGGCTAGCCATGTGTCACCCAATGATTCGTACTCCAAAAATAACGTATAACCATTCAACCAATAATATCGCGCCACTTGTCAGCCTAGGATTAGTTCCAAGGAAGGAATATTCCTTCTGCTAACTTTACAATCCACCTTGCTGACTGGGCATCCCAGTCAACCCTGTCGCAAATTTTACATGTTTAGGATTTCGATCAGAACACGATATCTCCTTCACACGACATCAGTTTTTTGAACCATTCATAGCACTAGAATAAGGAAGACGAGATCTACACAACCATCATGGTTTCAACCCAATCTTGTAACTTTGAATTTTGAGCAAAATTTATGAACTCTTGATCACTCCTCCCCATTGGGAAGCTTTTGGACCCTAAAAGACTTGATTACCTGTTCAATAGATGAGGGTAAAACTCCCTCACCTTTCCAACCTCCATCCATTTTTCCTTGATTGTCTTATTTCCTTTGAGCCCAACTCGAAGGTAGTCAACACTTCCCCTCTTGGATGCTCTTGTCCTCCTGTCAAGAATTGTATCTTCCTTGAGCTCCTCTAGAAATTCTGGCGAGAAATATTCAATAGAAGCTAGCTGAACATCACTTCTTTAATCATCGATCAAAGGTGTCTCATACAAACGTAAGTTTTCAACATTAACAACTAAATACATTTTCATATATGAAGGCAAGTCAAGTTGAAATGAATTATTACCAACTTGCTTTATGATCTTGAATGGACCATAGCGAATGGGTTTGATATTTTTACCTTCCCCTTGCATCCTTTCTCTGCTAATGTGAAACCATACCTCATCTCCCTCTTGAAACTTGTGATCAACTCTCTGTTTTTGATGCCTCTCTTTGTATTTTCTTTGAATTTTCTCAAGTTGTTCTTGAACTTTCTGATGAATAATATGAATTTTCTCAATGAAATTTTGAACCTAGTCAATATCACTATGGCCATCTATTGTATCATCCTTCCCAAAGATGAATTCTAATGGCGATTTTGGAAAATACCCAAAGCATACTTCAAAAGGTGATGTTTGAGTTGAAGAGTGCTTTTCTCAGTTGTAAGCATGTTGAATGTAATGCAGTTTCTCATCCCACAACTTAGGATGTTTGCTGCAATATCCTCTCAATAGATGCACAACGGTTCTGTTCACCACCTCAGTTTGTCCATCGGTTTGTGGATGAAAAGCAGTACTCTTTTTCAACTTTGTGTCCATCATATTCCATAGATTGGACCAAAAATTCCCAACGAACCTGGAATCCCTGTCACTAACAATAGAAGTTGGTAATCCAAAATGAACCCAAACATGTTGAAAATAAAGTTCATCAGTTTGTTCAATAGTGATGGTTTTATTACATGGCATAAGTATACACATTTTACTTAATATATCCACAACTACATAAAGATAATAATGTTGTTTTATTGACATAGGTAGACCCCCAAAAAATTCCATGGAGACACTCTCCCATGGCCTTGATGGTATCGGTAGTGGCATGTACAACCCAAGCTTCCTATTACTAGGCTTGCTTGTTGCATACATAGAAAAACCTATTATAAAATGCGACACACTATCTTCATGTGAGGCCAATAGCAATACCTCTATAGATGTGTCATTGTTTTGCTTACCCCAAAGTGTCTAGCAATAAGAGATGAATGAGATTCTCTCATGATACTTAGCCTCTCTCCTTGTGGTATACACAGCTTGCCCAAATGAAACAAATTTTTTTTATGCATGTGATAATCTTTTTCTTCAACTTGATTCCCTTCACTCAAACTAGCATACACATCTTGAAAATCAACATCATGTGCATATTGTTCTATGTAATGCTCATGTACAATAGAATCATTTTTTAGTAAAGTAGATGCACTAATGGTTGGTCTTGAAATCATATCAGCAACTTTATTGAAAATAAATTTCTTGTACGTTATAACCAAGTGAAACTGTTGACTAAATCCCATCCACCTGAAATGTCTTGATTGCTGCAATTTTGTTTGCGACTGCAAGTACTGTAATGGTTGTTGATTAGTATGCACAATCGTCTCTTTACCGATCAAGTAGTGTTTCCACTTCTTGACACTTTGTACCAACGCATATAGTTCTTTTTCATATGTAGGATAATTAGTTACAGCACCATTAAATATTTTGGAATGAAAAGCAATAGCCTTACCATGTTGCAAAAGAACTATGCTCATGGCATAATCACTAGCATCGGTTTGAATCTCGAAGGGCTGTCTCAAATTTGGTAATGCAAGGATTGGAGCTGAATTTATCTTGTATTTTAAAGCTTCAAAATCTTGTTGTTTTTTTCCTTCCCATTGGAAGCCTTTCTTTACACTTGTCACTGCATGCATAAAAGCTGCGATGGAAGAAAAGTTAGCAATAAACTTTCTCCAATATTGAGCTGCACCTAAGAAACTTCTTACCTCGGTTATTTTTTTTGGTGTGGGCCAATTCACAATGGCTTCCAATTTAGAAGGATCAATTCTCAACTCTCCTCCTCATACAATATGTCCCAAATAAACCAAAGAAGTCTTTCAAAACTCACACTTTTACATCTTAAGAAACAATTTCTCTTTCTTCAAAATATCATGCACTCTATTCACATGCAAGACATGTTATTCTCTGGTTTTGATGAAAATCAATATGTCATATAAGTACATAATCACAAATTCATCCAGGAATGGACGCAAAACACTATCCATCACACGCATTACACAAACCAAATGGCATTACTAGCCACTCAAAGAGTCCTTATTTGGTTTTGAATGCAGTTTTCCATTTATCACTTTCTGCAATTCTTATTTGATGATATCCACTTCGTAAATCTAACCTAGTGAAAAACATTTATTTTTTCAGCTGATCAAGCAAATCATCAAGTCTTGGGACTGGGTAATGATTCTTTAACGTAATCTCGTTCAAAGCTCTGAAGTCTACACACATGTGCCAAGTCCCATCTTTATTTGGTATCAATACTGTGGGTGAACCACATGGCGAGGTGCTTGGCCTTATGATTCCTTTTTCCAACATCTCTTTGATTTGCCTCTTTATTTCAACATTCTCCATTATCTACATGTAATACATACTGATGTTTGGAAGAGGAAAATCTTGTTGCAACTGAATCTCATGTTGAATCTCTCTTTTTGGAGGCAATCCTGTTGGCTCCTAAAACACCTCATGATGGGCATTAACTACATCATATAAATCTGATTTCAACTTAGGATCACATCCCTCAAAATATTTATGATTAACGTCATCTTTAGGCTTAATCATTAGAATAAAAAAATTCTTACTTGAATTTACCATCCTCTTTACTTGTCTAGCATTTACCATAGCAATATTTGTCTTCTTGAGATGTGCTCTAAAAATGTACTCCTTTCCATATTTGAATAAATGATATTTGTTCTCCTGGCGATGGAAGATTGCTTTCCTGTCATACAAGTAAGGACTCCCCTACACAATACTTGTTATGTCAAGCAGAACCACATCTAATTCAACTGTGTCAACAAAATGTGCAGTGATTGCAAACCACAATATGCATTTCTTTGAAACATGTAAATTTGCATCCTTAAAAATCCAACCCAATGGGTATGGTTTTGGATGTGGTATGGCATCAAGGTTAATTTTCTTGACAAGGTCTTCAGAGATTAAGTTTTCTTGTGACCCACAGTCAAATAATGTGTCAATCTTGGTATGTTTGGATATGACCCTCACATGAAACAATTTAATTCTTTCTTCTTCATTTGGAGCATGTATGTGAAAATTTGATGTAATACTACTGGGTTTAGGTTCAATTTATTTCCCCTTCATGTTATTCAATCCCATGGATGTAATCTTAGATTCATTACTTGAATCGTCTCCTAAATCATGTTGAGTTGTAGCTACAATTTTCTGTTTCCCTTTGTTATTGGGTTTCTTTGGCCTCATTTCAGGATGTAATTTCCAACAATGAGTTTCATCATGGCCTTCTTTTGAACAATGTTTACAAACCAATTTTTCTCCATATTTCTTAATAGATGCATTCTTTTTGTTTTTACCTTTTGAGGTATTCTCTTTGTTTTTACCCTTAAAAGGTTTCTTTCTACCCTCTTTAGAAATGTTCTTCCCTCTAGCTTCTAGATGTGTGGCCTGAACACATACTTCATCTAGACTTGTGGGGTTAAACATGAGAATAGTATGTTTTAGGTAGCTATGTAAGCCTCATATGTACTTGAGAAAAGTATCTTGGCTCTAAAAATCTACCCCTAGTAAGAGATCTCTTCTCCTAAATTCTTGGGTGTATTCTTGCACATTTTGTCCCTTAAATTGCCTAAAGTTTTGCCAATCCATTATGCCTTTCTGCATATGAGATAATGGATAAAACTGTTGTTTTATTGCAGTAATGAAATATGACCATGATAGAATAATCTTACCATGTTTTTTTATCTCCTCCTTTGTCTTGGATTCCCACAAAACAAGTGCTACACCTTCCATTCTCAATGAAGCTAATTGGATTTTGGTATCATCATATTGAAGGTTCCGGATTCTCAAATAGAGCTCCAATTGCCTAATCCAATTATCAAGATTTTCTGTATTGACTTCACCATTAAACATTGGCAATTCAAACTTAACATCAAGTTTTAAAAAAGGATGTTACCGGTGTTCTTTGACTTGTGTGACTGATGTACTGAAGTAGAAGTAGAGGATGATGATGATGAGGGTGAGGATGATGGCTCTTCATTGCCTCCATTTCCTCCATTTCCCTTCTTTGACTTATCTTCATCATTGTGACCTCTTGAAGATCCCTGTCCTTCCAGACTCTGATTCCTTTCATGATAAATGATTCTAACCATCTCATTCATGTCAAGGAATTCTTTCCTGAACACTCTTTCTTCCTCTTTGGGATCAAAGTATTCATGGATTTCTCCTTCTCTATGAGACATACTTAATCTAGCTTCTGCTTCCTTAGGAGGTGAACTAGGTGGTGGATATTGTGGCAATATTTCTCTCCTTTTCTTTGGCTCTTCTTGAGACCCTTCTACTCCCACCAATTTTCCTTCTCCTCTTTTGAGCTTGAGCCTAGTAACCATCTAAAAACTTGCAAACAGTTAAACAAATATTTGCACAAAACAACACAAAAGAATAAACTCTAGCTTTGATACCAATCTAATCTGAAAGGACTGTATTATTTTTGTTGTGGTAAGTGTCTTTTTAGTTTATAAACATGTGCATACTTGTCTCATTAGTTTGCTTAAGGATTGAGGATTTTAACCATGAATTTTAGATGATTTTAGTGAATAAGAAGCATGAAATAAACACAAATAACATTGAACAACAATGTAAAATATAGAAATAAGTCACCACACATAATTTACACAGCAAGCATGATGAATCAGTTCACCCCTCCTAGGCTACATCTGCTAGTCCAGCTCCCAATGGCATGTCCATCTTTTATTATGCTCATAATTTTGCAAATACATGTAGTTGCAGACCTCTAATGGGTGTTTTATCTGCACCAATGGATCCAGAATGCCCCAATTAGTCAAGAATGACTCCTCATTCACTCTAAATGGGCGAAAATTGAGTCTCCTACTCATTTTTCCAGTTACACCTAGACAAACTCCACTTAAATAGAGTTAAAATAGTAGATTCCACCGTAATTAGCGCTCTCCCCAGTACTAACCTCCGAAATAACCATGGAAATAAATGGTTAGTGGTTGGGGTGGCCACATGCCAACCCCAAACCACGCGGTGACCGTAACCGTAGGCAGAACCCATGGCTTAAACCCCAATTGGAACGTCGTTTTGGAGAGTGGTTAACTTAACCATATGGAGAAATGGGGTGGTAACCATTGCATGCGATAACATGGCATAATGTCGACGGTTGCGGAGACTGTTTGAGGTTTTTCGGAGGTTGACAAAGATTTATATAAATGTTGCGATGTTTATATGTGACCATGAAACACAGGACAACTGGCAGGTTGGGACCGTTGGCGGTCCCAACCCCCACACGTCAATACATTGAAACATAAATAAAAGCCGCCTCCCATGATAGTTAAGAAATAACATGCAGCTCAGGTGGTTGTGTCATGTGGTTGCTCTGCCGGAGGTTGCGGGGTCGAGCCCTATGAACCTCCACCCAAAATTTTACACCAACACTTCGGGGACACATGGCGACCTCAAGGCTGGCCACGTGTCACCCTATGATTGGTCTTCCAAAAAAAACATACAACCAATCAAATAATAATATCGCACCACTTTTTAGTCTGGGATTGGTTTCGAGGAAGGAATATTCCTCAGAATATTCCTTTTACTGACTGTGCAATCCACCTTGCTGGCTGGGCATCCCAGTCAACCCTGTCGCAAATTTTCTATGTTTGGGATTTCGATCCGAATGCGATATCTCCCTCATACGACATCATTTTTTTGAACTGTTCACGGTGCTGAAATCAAGAAGATGAGATCTACACAACCATCCTAGTTTCAACCCAATCCTGTAAATTTGAATGTTGAGCAAAATTTATGAACTCCTGATCAACAATCATTTTCTTTTGCTTAATATTTTGCATCTTCCTAAAAAAAATTAATTGATAATATTTGGGAGGAAAATTAGTTTTGAATTTAGCATTCATCCTGCTCCAGATTTTGATCTTGGCTTTATTTTTCAGGCCCTTTCTTCTTTAACTTCATGAGACCGTAAAGCATCATGTTCTCTCAATTTTTTAACAACAAATCTGACTTTCTTGTATTCTGGCACTATTAGTGTTAGTCTATTTAGCTTGTCACCAGTGATCAAATGGGATCTTATCATGTCTTGTTAGGTCCTCAAAGTCAAATTTTTGTCATTTCATTAGCTCTTCAAGTAAAATTTTGGTCATTGGGTAGTGTGTCTAAGGATATTTCCACTCTTTTCAAAATTCTCACATGTTGGTCCTTGTCATCAGTCAGCTGAGCGTACCATAATTGAAAGGTCATCATTATCACTTCAGTCATCACCATCATGATTTCATTCAGCTCAGTGTCTCCATTAGGTCATTAGGATTTCAGTCACCAAATATGTCATTCCATGCATAAAATCTGGAAATGGAGGAGTGGTAATAGGTAAATTGGTTCAATAAAGCTTGGTTTCAAATGTAATTCATGTTTCTAATATGTAATAAGTTCATCATGTTTCTAAAGTTGCAAAGAAAGTAACAAAGTTATAAGTTTACAAAGCAAAGTGAAAGGAAAAGCAGTGGCTGATAGTGAAGAGTCAGATAAGCATGAAGAGCACGTGACAATGAAGAGGCCAAGGACCATGGGTCTTCGAAGAGCATTGCAGAAAGAAAGAGAGCAAAATCCACCATATGAGGAGTTGACTTTTAAAGAAAAAATGGCCATGGAAATCAATGAAAACAAGGAGTTTTGGCTTGAGAAAGTCAATATTCACTTGGATAAGCTCCTTGACAACACCAACAGAGAAAACAAGAAGCAAAAACACATGGTTGGCCACTACTATGAAAGAAATCAGATTTGCTATGTCAAAGTCAAACAATTGCAAGCCAAACTGAAGGAAACTCTAAAAAGTCAAAAGGAGAAAGACAACTTGGAGATACTTGATGATGCTTCCCTAGTGGCATAACATACCTTATCAGGCATCTCTAGACCAATTTTGAGGAGTTTTGGAGAAAATTTTATTTTTTGAGAAATTTTGGTCAAATTTGGAAATTTAGAAAACTAGTCATACTGGCAAAAGCATAGCGTGGGCCACGCTATGCTTTTGTTGTGGAGGTCCGTTGGATAAAAACTCAACATTTTTGGATTCCTCTTGATGATTACATCAATCCTAGTTAGTGGTTGAGCCATGTCAGCTACTTTTGGGGGGTCAAAATGCCCAAAAACATGCAAAGCAATCACCTTTCTGCCCCGTTTTGGAGGCTTCGCTATGCTTTCTAAGTACTCTTGGGAGAATGAAGATTTATAGGGCTATAAGCCAGCTTTTTGAGTGCTTGATGAGCCTATCATGTAGCAAACATAAAAATATTTCCATAGCATCTTTCAGATCATGATTTGGACACCTGGAAGGCCTCCAAAAGTCAATTTCCCTCAGCTCGCTACACTTTCTCCAGGCTCGCTACACTTTCTCCAGAAGGAAATTTTTACAGGTTGTTTGGCCTAGTTTGACTTTTTGACCTATGTAATTGATAAATGATGATTTCATGAGGTGTAATTGAGTTGGTAAATAGTGAAATGGGGTAAATACATGCTTGTTAATGTAATTTTGTTCAAATGTATCTAGTTTTCTATAATGAGGTGAATTGGTTGACCTTCAATATAAATTAGGTTTTTGATGAGATTATCATGCAATCATCTCCACAACTAATGGATTTTACCCCTAAGAGAGGAAGATGTTGTTTTGTTCTATATCTATCATTTTTAGAGTCATTTGATTGGTTGGACATCACAGGATTGTAACTATTGTAGCTTTTACTTTCACTTTCATATTCAGAAATCAAAGGATGCAGTTGCAGTTATTATCTAGGAATTAATGTGCAATGATTTTATGATCATGTGTCTTCTCTATTATAGTCTTTATTGAATAATATATAGCTCCTATTTCATATATTGTATCTTCAGCGGCTTTCCTTACAGTTCATAGGTAGAATTCTATTAATTTAGCTATGTTTATATGGAAATGTCATCTTGTGTTTTATGCTTCCAGTTTAATGAATTCATGAATGAACATGCTCATTAAATCCCTCTAATTTTTTAGACTCTCCAATATACCTCCAATAGATCCACTTCTACCTTGCTCCTTTATATTTTTGCAGTTGTAAACCCTTTGATACCTGGACCTAGCTACTTGGTTTCATCTTTGATCCAACATCAAATCGTAAATTTCTTAAAATCTACCTGATCCTATCATATCTAGCCTAATATCCTTCATATCATAGCAATTCTTAACTGTGATCTCATTGAGAGATCCCTCTCAGCCTGATAGGGCTAGCTACTAGGTCAAAGTGGTTTGTGGCTACCTTTGTAAATCTCCTTTCCAACCTTCGGAGAACTGGTGGAGTGCTAATAGGAACCTATGCATACTCAAAATGCTTATTCATAGCATTGATCCAATATTTCATTTCTTCTAGATCTAAATTTCCACTGTATGTAGGTACTTCTATCTTAGACCTGAAACTTGGACCAAAAACCGACTTTAGAAATCTAACTTTTGGGGTTCTTCAGGTCTCTTTTCTTATTCTTCTAGAAGTTCTTCCTCACTAGTATCCCATGTTTGATCATGATTCCTAGTTGCCTCCATGGCTTCTAGTCTTCGTCGAATAGTTCTTACTTTATCTCTCAATTATGCATTTGCAGTTGGTCGACCTCTTCCTCAACCTCTACCTCTTCCAATTGTGAGTATCATTTCTCAATAAAAAAATCAGTTTCAATGTTTAATAAAATCAATTTCTTGTTTCCCTTTCTAGACAAAAGCTTGATACCAAAACTGATGCCGAAAAGAAATAACCAATGCTCATTACCCTCCGAGTTTCGATTTTTCTTTATATATAATATCTAACAAAATAATACCACGATCTATGGTAAACACAATATTTTTAAAAATAAATGAAGCTTAAATTTCAACCAATATTGTTATCAGTGTTGTTTACAGAAAATATATGAAATTTAAATTACACTGATTATAATCTAGCATCAACACTGGAAATCTAAATTACACCTATGCCTTTCAGCAACACCCTAAAATCACAAGTCAAGCCATTGAAATTTGTTTAACCCTACACAATTTTTAGGAAAGAAGTTCATCGCTATAATGGATGCCTTCGAGTGGAATTTTCTAGCATGGAACAGGAGCGTGAGTGGAATCTCTTGTTGAGCCAAATAATCTCCTCTTACGCATTGATCAGAACCTCTGTAATGTTGGGTTGCGACTGTACCATAAGTTGTATCAAACACTACTTATGCATCGATCCATTAACACTAAAAAATACACCCACGCTGATAGAGACCACCTCATATTAATGTTTCCTATGCTTACGCTTCCTCTGCACTAACACCTCTCAGGGTTCAATTCTCCTTAATCAAATTTAACAGTGGATTTTGAAGCCTATGTGTAAATCCTCAATGCATTCGATAATTCCCCTGAATAGAATAGTTTTAAAATAAATATATGCTAATGGTCATGTATAATTTTCTAATAATAACATAGGAATCCCGTTATCGAGACCAAAAAACGGAATTTATTATTCCACACCCCCACCCTACTATCGTAGGTGACCATTCTTATACTATTTGTGGAAACAGTTAAACTTACAACGATATTTTATTTATATCCATAATAATATGATATGAATATAATAGAAATAAAAAGAAAATCCTAACTAATAGTTAGCTCTCAATCTCCAGATGATTGGAGCTACATTTTCCTAATAAGCCACTTATTAAAAAAAACACCTCATAACTCACTCAACTAACTTAAACTTCTATAAATTACATAAAATAAAAATTTCATAGAGTAAAAATATTTACGATGCTCGTGCATCAACATGAAACTCGATATCTCCAAGTAATCCCATTTTAGCCACTTGATCCAACTCTTCCTTGCTTGATCTTTGCTTTCCTTTTCCTTTATTGTCCTTCCTTTTCCTTCCTTCCTACAATGCTATAGTTCTCCAAGAATGCTCTAAGTGTGCAAGAGTATGAGAGAATAGAGAGAATAAAGAGAGTTCCAAGCTAAAATTGATAAAAGGTTGTGAACTAATCCTCAAAAGCCCTTTTATCATTTAGGCCTCTATTTTCTTCAATTTCCATTATTTTTCCTTTGTTTTCCTCCTCACATGCAACCTATGACCTTTCACCTTCTTTTTCTCCTAGTTTCCATTATTTTCATAAATAGAATGCCAATTAATGCCTCTTTCCTTTCCAAAGCCTTTGTCATTTCCTTTGTCAATTTCCCCTTAGCCATAATAAACCAAATGAACACCCACTAGGATTTTTTGCCCAACATTCAACTTGGAATCCGTGTCCCTTTAACTTGGTCTTATTTTCCCTTTATTAACTTTATTCCATGGATTTTTAACCTAGGGTTGTTACATTCACCTACCAAAAAATATGGGGGGATTGGGAATCAGAGGCCCAATCTTACTAAATAATTCCATGGGAACTAGATTAGTGTGGAGGTTAATAACACGTAACCAGGAGTGGTGGAAGTGGATTTTACATTGCAAATATTTCTCCAACAAAATAAATCCATACATCCTATATGTGTTGCCAAAAAGGGGGAATTCTCAAATTTGGAGAATCCTTGAAGCTTCCATTTCACTTATATTGTCTAAAATCACTTATCAGATTTTTATTAAGCCCCCTATGGGGAACAATATTTTATTATGGGCTCAAGAAAATGATGGGGTGGCTGATCTGAAACATATTATCAGTCATGTATCTGGCTACCCTAGCCATCTAAAATCCTTGATACACTGTGGTAAAGCCCTCCATGACTCTGGCTCATTAAAAGACTACTCTATCAGTTTTGGCTCCATAATCATTCTCAATCTGAGACTAAGGGGTGGAACTGTTGAAAGATACAGAGCTCAAGGAACAGCAAGGGGTACCGGCACTTCAAAACTAGACACCCCAAAAGGTCCCTCATACAGGAAAATTTTACAGGGGAAAAATAAAGCTGTAGCTCCTACAGTACCAGCTAATAATGCACCCAAACCATATATTGTGGAGCAACTGAATATTGTTCCAGAACTGAACATAGATCTTCCAGAGATAGACGAATACCGAACTTATTTTGAATCACAAGCGATAATCTGCAGATTCAATAGTTTCTGGCCCAAACCTATGGAGCTCTTCCATTGAATATTCACCAACTGGACTATGGAATGTGAAATCCAACTCTGTTCAAAGGGTTTTTTCATCATCAAGTTCACATCCTTGGAAGCCAGAGACATCATCCTTAGGGAGGGACCGTGGTTTTGGGGTTCTACTGGACTCTTCATCACTCCTTGGTTCCCGGATTTCGATGCAAACACCATGGAAGTAACCAGATGCCAGTCTGGATTCGGCTTTACAACCTTCCTCTTCATTTTTGGAATGAAAGTGTACTAGAATGTATTGGAAACATCCTTGGGAGATATATCAAAATTGACACACAACGCTTGGAGGAGTGAGTCTACACTTTTGCATGAATCTGTGTGGAGGTGGACCTCAGTAAAGGGCTACCATAAAGCATACAATTGATACATAAACAACAGAAATGGATACAACATCTTGATTTTGAAAATATTGCATTCAAATGTTGTATTTGTAGAAATATCGGTCATCTGCAAAATACATGTCCGGAAGCAAAAAGAGATAATAAAAAAAATAAGAAGACAGGGAAAACCCCAAAAGGATGTCAATTTCCTCCAAATGAACCAGATCATGAGACCAATGATGATGAGGATGTCCTCAAACCAAATGAGAAAAATTTGATAATCTCCAAACCAGAGACACAAGAACAAGAGATGCAGGATCCTTTCGACATTATAACCTCCATGGTTCAGCTGGCAACGGACCTTGGAGCACCAGACACAGGGGGGAATAAAAGACAACACAGCTCAGACACCTCAGATTCAGATAAGGAAAATGGAGCAATCACTGATGATACTCAGCTTGCCCTTATCTCAGTCATGCCAACACAAGGTGCTTGGAGGAAGGTCGAAAAGAAGAAAGGTAGAAAAACTTGATTTTCTCCCCATGTACTATAATTTTACTTGCAACTTTTTTGACTGTCTTGATTGACATTTACTAGCACATGCAACATGTAATTTTGTTTTCAATAATAAAATTACGACTTTTATTTTGGAAAAAAACATTCCATCAAAATTCATCTTTGAAGAACCATCATCATCAAAATGAGTTAAATTTGGACGAACTATCAACGGTCATCATCAAAAAAACATTGACATTGGGTTAGAGCTATTATGCGAAAGGAATACTGTAAGTGAAAAAAAAAATGTTCTTAAAACCCTTGATTTTGAAAAAATTCTAGAATTGTTAAAATTGATTTAAACCTAAATATGCATCCTATCATTCTACTAACACCCTAAATTTACCCTACCTATATCCTACATCATCACCTAAAACATTACATTCCTACCCTACCCTCATCACAATCCTACATTCCATCATAATTCTACACTTATCATAACCGTATCCATTACACCATCATACATCATCATAATCTTATGAATTACCTTACCATTATCCTACCATACCTTTCAGTTAACCTACATTGATCCATATATCCCTACATTACCCTATAAGCATTTTGATCCAAAATTGAGGATATTAAAAAAATGCGCATATAAGAAATCATGACAAAAGTTGAAAGTGCATATATATATTATGGAAAAAAAGGTATATATATATTACAAATATGTATGAAGAAAAAACTATAAGTAATGAAAAAGGCGCATACATATATATATCATTTCAAAAACAAATGGAGCCTCACGAAATAAGCAAAATCAAAATGGCATACAAAGGAATGAGTTAAGGTCTGAATGAAGAAAATATGGAGTTCGGTGAAGCGATAGGAATTACACCATGGAAGGAGGATGTAGTCAAACAAAGACATTTTTGCCGTAAAAACTCAGAGCCATTGCCCAGAAGCATCAAAAAATAAATAAATTAAAAACACATTTCTCCCACCATCGCAGTTATAATTATGCTCAGGTAGAGGATCAGGATGCTATGCATTTGTATGCATGCAAAGAGCATCCTCGTGGAAGGAGAATAAGTAGGAAAGATGCAGAGAGTGCTGTGTAGAATAGAGAACAGGAATTGAGAGAAACGCAGAGCGCATTGATGAAGAAGAAATGTGGAAATACGTAGGGAAGTTGAACATTGGTTGTAACATAGAGTTAAAATTTGATTTCCTTGTGTGTAGTGTGGACCAAAACACTTCCACAAATTCCAGGGATCACGCAAAGAAGCCACGTAAGGAAATTGATTTCGATTCCGGATTTTTCTGAAGATTGAGCAGATTATGTGGTTGATAGAAATCAGGATTGTGTTCAGAGGTGTCAAATGAAGTGTTAGTTATAATATGGACCTCTGTTGCTATTTAAAACAACATTTCCACTTATAGAAATTTAACTGTGCCTTCATTCAAAATGAATTGCAAAAAAAAAAAAACGAAAAAAAAAATCAACTGGAGCTCTAATTTGTATCATGAAACTCAAAGTCATCTCCGAAAATTAGGTACCTCATTTAAAACTTTGAAATATCCCCATAAAAATTTGATTTTTGAAATCATGAACATGATTTATAAAACAATATTTCCATATGTCATGAAGCATTTTCTCGAGAATTTTTATGCACAACAAATATGCTTGGAAATGGTTTTGAAGAGGGAAATCGAGCATGAGCTTGTGACCATTGAAAAATGAATGTTTCTTCCACAAAGTAATTTGTTTTTTAGGCAGAAAACTCATTTTTCATATAAAAAAAAGAGTGTTTCTTTTCTTCAAAGCAGAGAATTCGTTTTTATTAAAACAAAGATCAATCCTGTGTACATGTTGTTCCAACTTTTGCACCATACTATGCATCTACACCTGATGTCAGCAACTACCTGGTGAGAAAGGATGAAGCAGCTATAGCAAATGGAAATACTGACTTGCCCATGCCAGAAGGTATGATTAAAATTGAATTTGAAAGGGAACTTATTCTTAGAGCAAGCAGTGAACCTATAGCATCAATTTAAAAAAAATAGATTTCTTCAAAGACCTGTAAGAGAAAAAATTTCCAGAATTCGATTTTTTTTTAAAACAGTGAGTGGTGGTGTTATTAAATTTAAAAGCAACATTCCAAATTGGAGAATGGTTTTTGTTGCCAGAATTTGACTTCCAAACAAACAATGAAAAAATGAATGCATACATTAGTTTCTCCATAAATCGGTTTCCAATTAAATGCACGCATTGGTTAATTTTCCAAAAAATGATTTCAAATTGAATGATCATGAAATTTTATTCAGTCCCAGAAACACATTTCGATTTTTAAGAAGCCACTATTTTTCGTTGCTTTTTCTGAGCAAACGAAAATGAAATTTGAAATTTTTTTTTTTTGGGTTTTCTTCATAACGAGCCTAATTAGTCTCATCGCGGACCATTTTCTCAAATTCATTTCTATTTGGGATATTTTTCGGGTTCTTTCGACCCATATTTTGCATATTGCATGGGTAAAACAATGAATAAATTGAAATTGAATTCCTATTCATAAAAGGATTGGCACAAGTGATTTGCAGTGGATTTATGGCAAGAAGAAAACCCCCTGCACAAGTGAAATAAGATTATATGTGTTCAATTGGTGTTTTCTTTGTGACTGTGCGACATTGCAAGATCAACATAAGAATATGTTAAGGGTACATAAAGAATATAAATTTTTGTTGAAAGTTAAAACTTCAAAGCTATAGGTTTCAAAAGCATGAAGGTACACTACATATAAACAAAATCATCATTGATTATGACCATTATCATATTGAGAATTTCATATTCTATGTGATTTTGGGCATTGAAAGAATCTACACAGTTTTATTGATCGGCAAGGAGTTCATGTATAAATTGTGCCTATTTTTTTCATCACGTGGTCATAATTAATGTTGATTGTTAGAATGTAATATTCCAAATCTGGAATTTCTACAACAATGAGAATACCCTAAGGTATTACAAAGTTGGAGGTGAAAAAATATGCCTTATAACAGATTTCCAATGATGGATCCTTCAATTAAATTACTATGCACCAGCTTATAACTCACTTTGGACTCAAAGGGGTGGGGAAAAGAGGTGATTTTGGCCTTAAAATGAGTTTATTCAGGTATCTACGTAAAAATAAGGTGGGAAGATAGATGGATCTGATAGCTTAGGTCATGAGGGACCTACGATCTAAATTTCAGCTCAAACAAATAAGTCTAGCTAGGTTAAACAGTTCCTCCTTCCCCAACTAGGCTTAAAAACCCTGATTTCCCATGGCTTAGGTTATGCAGAAATTTGTTGAAGCATGGATAGCGTAATTTCTAAGGGTTTTAACTGAAATAATTCTGGAACATAAATATGGAAACTTAGAATATGACTCAAATGATTTATATTATGAAAAACATATATTTACATAAAGAAAAGCCTCAAAACGAGGTGCTGCAACCATGGAATGAGACAGAAGAGTTGAACAACATAATTTAAAGGGGAATGAAGCAGAATTTCATTATATTTTGGATCTATAATAGATCTTAATACAAAATCATAGATCAGAATGGGATCTATAAGCAAAATTAGCTTTTTAGTACATTCCCCTTGGGGATCTCAGCAGAAAAGGAACAAAAATGAATAGATCTGAGATCTACACCATAGATTTGCAGTAATCTTCAAAATTTTTTAAAGAATATGATACACAGTAGATCAGATCTGAAATGGAACATAGATTGGTTGGCCAATCTATGGATCACCACAGTGAAGGGAAGGATCCCTTTCACCAGAGATCTATCCTCCAAACTGATGCAAAACCCACACTACAACTCTGCCTGAAAAAAGGATGTAGATTCCTCAAGGGACTATGCTAATGAAATAGAGAACACTTTGGCCTGATGCCAAGATATGGATCTGAAGCACAATCAGGAGAGGCACTCTTCCAGGAGGTTAAAAGACACACTCTGTGAGAAGAGGCTCCCAAAACAAGCTAGATCTTTGCAGATATAGGATCCAACTTATTGAAACTCATTGGATTTATGCTGCCTAAGAGATATGGAGCTTGGCCTCAAAGCCTAATAGTGGACAAAGAAAAACAACCTCCTCCAAGAGCTGCTCAATGGAAGAAGAGAGAGGATTCCTAAACAGGAAAACCCTGTTGTGCTATGCAGCACAATTCTCAGGCTAAACAGCCTAGAGAATTCAAATTAGTCTAGGCAGACTAATTTATGAATATCTTCAACAACCTTTTCCTCAAGCCTTCTCCTTCATTTTATAAGATGAGGATGTGCAAAACCCTAAACCATTTACAAAACTTTAGCTCCTTTCACATGAAGCCCTTCCATCTAAAACTGTGTTGATTCTCTGGATGGTTCGATGAATCTAGACAGAACTGAGATTTGGTCTTGTTGACCCAGTCAATTGTCTCAATCATGTTTCACTCACAAGTGGATTTTATTACAAAGGCCCAGATTTATCCCTTTTCACATTGGGCATGTATTTATTCTTTGATTTAAGGATTTTTTCATGTCCTCCTTTACATTTTATTCATCAAATAATAGAAAAGAAACAAAATGAAATATTCCTATTAGCTTGGGCTAATTAGGAATATTACAGTCCTCCCCTCCAAAATTGTTGCTTTTCCTTAAGCAACTACAAACTGAGTGCTGTAAAAATCTCCAATGGAATTTTCTTCTCCTCGGACTGAACCATATAGTTTTCATCATGAAGAATTGGGAGATACAAAGGAAGAATTACAAGTTGTCCATTGGTTTTCTCAAGGCATGAGAGATTGTAAATATAGGGTACTTCAATCCCTTTAAGAGCATTTACTCTCCACGCTATCATCCAAATAAGAGGAGCCATTCTTGATAGCTCATAGAAACAATCATTAATCCCCATCATTTGGATTGAGTAGGGGCTTTAAGGTTGGAAATGAGAGATAAACATACTCAACTCATGCTGTGATCATAGGTGTTGGTTGAACATGATTCAAGCAACACATGTCTTGCTCCAAGTTCTCCCTTGTGAGAGATCCCTTCTCATGACATAAGCCCAATACCTGACCTTTTTCATAAGAAAACACAATATATTATGTAGCAGCCATATAAGGTTTTATCCTCCTCTTGAAATACAAATGAATCGGGGAGATTGCATTCCCAATGGATACATTCACCCATTGTACCTTTCCTCCTCTCATGTTTACAATATATATTGGAGCATCATTAACATCATGATATAAACATGCTCCCTTATGCCATCCCATGAGAAGGTTACATCTTCTCCCAACCCAAAGTACATACATGATTATGATATTCATTCTAAATATAAATACATGTACATACATCATGGATACAAGTAGATATATGGACATGGAATTCATCATAGGGTGTCCATACTCTCTCCTCATCAACCAAAACAAACATGTCTTCTTTTGATGCATTCTTTTCTTGAAGTACAAGGCATGAGACAAGAAATTAAAAAACCTTTGGTGGTACCGAAACTCACCCAATAGGAACCAACGCAGGTGATCTCCTCCCTGCTTCAGATCTAGATATGGTAAATCGTTTGCATGCCACTTACTTGCTTCCCTTATCATTCCACCATGGCTAAAAGTGAAATGTAAATTTGGTGCCTTAGGGAAGCACCCATCATGTTGTAACACCTCTCTTGCCCCATCAAGGGAGTGGCCATATTTGAAAATAATCTTGGCCCATAGTTGGCCATGAAGCTTGTAAGGTAAAACACTCTCTTTGGGAGTTATGGCCTACAAATTTAAAGTAAGAGAATACATGCAATCAGGAAATAATATTTGATTTACATAAGCATGCTTCTTACCAAAAGTCTCCAATTTTGTGTTGGATTCCCTCTTAGAAAGAGATGACATGGATACACCAGGTTGAGGGAACACTTTTCTCTTCTGCTCATCATGGGAACTCCTTGGTGGAATTCCTTCAAGTAAGGAGACATCAAGGCATAGATCATGGAAGGATGTATGGATTGATGTGTCCTTGCTTTTCTTGAATAGATCACCTTGCCTTATTTTTTCATTATTATGCTGAAATAAAGAGGGACAAATGTTTCTTACCATGTGAAGCTTGCCCTCCTCTTTGCCTTCTACAATATTCAGGGTCTCATCCTTTGATAATGATGACACATGCTGCCCTTGGATGGTTCCATAATATTCATATAATGAGACCTCCTTAATGAGAGATGGTTGAATACATGAGTGGAGAAGACCCTCCATGCTTCCACTGCATCATCCAATCACCTTCCTAGGTGTTTCAACCTCCTACAATGGATAGGAATGAGGCTGGCCCTCTTCCCCATCTCCTCTTTGTGTCCTCAAGGTTTTACACCTTATGCATTCCAAGGGCTTTTGAAATTCAATCCATTTGAGATCTTCAAGAAAAGACCTCTCATCTATGTCTTTCCAAAACCATTGAGGTTCTAGATCTCCTGCAAGTAGAAGTTTCTCTTTGAGCTAGGGAGTGCTCATTGAGAAAGAGGCATCTAGGAAGGAGAAAAGGTTTCTCACTTCAATATTTCTACCATTCATCATATATTCCCCCATTTCTTCATGAATGAAGCTGCAATTTGAATTCCCCCATGAGGAATGGTGCCTCCTTTCTTCATTACTACTCTTGCACAATGTAGTGCAACTTTGTTGCTCTAAATCAGCAACATACAGAAATGTAGATCTCTTCATACAATGTGCTAAAATGACAACAGATGGATCTTTAATCATACCTTGGTGGTATGTAGAAGCAAGAGCTTCTTCTGAAACTGTGTAGTCTTCCTTCATTACTAAACATGAAGGCTACTCTTCCAAGGTTGTGCCAGCGCTGGTACAAGTATCCACCCTTTCAATCTCCTTGAGATCTTCTTCAATACCCTTCATGGTTTGGAAAAGGAGCAAGGGGATCTCCTCTTCTGTCATTCTTCCAAGTGGTGGAGCCATGCTCTTTTTTTCTCTGTACAATTCATCTTCTTTATGAGGGTAGGAAGTGCATGGATCTTCCTCTCCTTCTTGAAACCTTCTGTAGGTCTCAGTGCAACTTTCTTCTCCTTGAAACCCTCTAGGAGTTTCATTTTCTTCTTCTTTGTCCTTTGTCTGTCTACCCTCTTTGAAGTGGATCTTCATGGATATATAATATGATGAGGTAAAACTCATATTCTACAACATTCTGACCTTGCTCCTTGCTCTACAACACTTTGGCTTGAAGCCACAGGCTGAGCCAAAGATCTTGCTTCGATACCACTGTAATATTCCAAATCTGGAATTTCTACAACAATGAGAATACCCTAAGGTATTCTAGAGTTGGAGATGTAGAAATATGCCATATAACAGATGTCCAATGACAAATCCTTCAATTAAATTATTATGCAGCAACTTATAACTCACTTTGGACTCAAAAGGGTGGGGAAAAGATGTGATTTTGGCCCTAAAATGAGTGTATTCAGGTATCTGCATAAAAATAAGGTGGGATGACGGTTGGATATGATATCTTAGGTCATGAGGGACCTACACTCTGAATTTTAGCTCAAACAAATAAGTCTATCTAGGTTAAACAGTTCCTCCTTCCCCAACTAGGCTTAAAAACACTAATTTCTCATGGTTTAGATTATGCAGAAATTTGCTGAAGCATGGATAGCGTAATTTCTTAGGGTTTTAACTAAACTAATGCTATAACATAAGTATGGAAACTTATAATATGACTCAAATGATTTACATTAGGAAAAACATATATTTACATAAAGAAAAGCCTCAAAATGAGGTGTTGCAACCATGGAATGAGACAGAAGAGCTGAACAACGTAATTTACAGGGGACTAAATTAGTATTTCATTATATTTTGGATCTATAACAGATCTGAATACAAGATCATAGATCAGAATGGGATCTATAAGAAAAATTAGCTTTTTAGTACATTCCCCTTGGTTATCTCAGTAGAAAAGGAACAATAATGAATAGATCTGAGATCTACACCATAGATTTGCAGTAATCTTTAGAAATTTCTGAAGAATATGATACACAGCAGATCAGATCTGAAATGGAACATAGATTGGTTGGCCAATCTATGGATCACCACAGTGAAGGGAAGGAT
The DNA here is from genome assembly GCA_034641835.2 of Pinus albicaulis. Classification (NCBI taxonomy): domain Eukaryota; kingdom Viridiplantae; phylum Streptophyta; class Pinopsida; order Pinales; family Pinaceae; genus Pinus; species Pinus albicaulis. Next base: position 857,769,078 of record CM076576.1, read on the forward strand.
CCTTTTCACCAAAGATCTATCCTCCAAACTGATGCAAAACCCACACTGCAACTCTGCCTGCAAAAAGGACGAAGTTTCATCAAGGGACTACGCTGATGAAGTAGAGAACACTTTGGCCTAATGCCAAGATATGGATCTGAAGCACAATCAAGAGAGACACTCTTCTAGGAGGTTAAAAGACACAATCCGTGAGAAGAGGCTCCCAAAACAAGCTAGATCTTTGCAAATCTAGGATCCCACTTGCTGTAGCTCACTGAAAAAAGTAAATCCTGACTGGATTTATGTTGCCTAAGAGAGATGGAGCTTGGCCTCAAAGCTTGATAGTGGACAAAGAAAAACAACCTCCTCCAAGATCTGCTCAATGGAAGGAGAGAGAGGATTCCTAAACAGGAAAACCCTCTTGTGCTATGCAGCACAATTCTCAGGCTAAACATGCTAGAGAATTTGAATTAGTCTAGACAGAATAATTTTTGAATATCTTCAACAACCTTTTCCTCGAGCCTTCTCCTTCCTTTTATAAGATGAGGATGTGCAAAACCCTAAACCATTTACAAAACTTTAGCTCCTTTCACATGAAGCCCTTCCATCTAAAACTGAGATGTCTCTAGATGGTTCAATGAATCTAGGCAGAACTGAGATTTGGTCTTGTTGACCCAGTAAATTGTCTCAATCTTGTTTCATGCACAAGTGGATTTTATTACAAAGGCCCAGATTTATCCTTTTTCACATTGGAAATGTATTTATTCTTTGATTTAAGGAGTTTTTCATGTCCCCCTTTACCTTTTATTCATCAAATAATAGAAAAGAAACAAAATAAAATATTCCTATTAGCTTGGGCTAATTAGGAATATTACATGGAATTCCATAGTACAAGGTCAAGAATTTCAAAGCTCATTGTTACTATCATTTGTAAACATGAGAAACAAAATGGTGAACATAGAGATTTATAAAAGAGAAGAAAAAGGACATGAGGGTCTTGACATCCTTTTACAAGTAGCTCATCAAGGAGCTTCAACATCAGGAACCAGAGTAATAGGTACATCAGCAGGGAAGTCATCATACAGAAGCAGAAGGTCAAAGAGACATAGGCAAGCATGAGGACATGCTTGAGAGTAAGCAAGGGGGAGATGTTGGCCCTCGTTTTTTATCAAATTTTTCTTCTTAAAATCCACCTAATTTCCATCATTTTCCACTTTATACCATCCACATATGATCTATTTTGACCTTATTATGCATATTCAGACAAATAAACTATGTTTTTCAATTTTTAGAATTTTTTGTAAAAATTGGAGTTTAAGTGTATTTTTGGACCAGATCAGAAATTCCAATAATGGCCTCATGGTTTGCATATTTTTAAGACACTTGGGCCCGAACTAGATATATTTCTAGAAATCTTGGGAACTAATATTAAATTTACACCTGTTGGTTCATTCAAACCGAGCTTTAACAGGCCCAGTCAAAGGCGGTCAAACAGAACCTGTTTTTATGGAAGATCCCTAGGAACTAGGTCAAATTTCTTATTTTATGGTATTTTCCAGATTTTGATGGATTTGATGGATGAGCTTGACCTGATTGGATAGGATAAGGATATCCATGGCTATAGGAGATATTTTAGATGAGTTTGTTCCATATTTTATATATTTAAGCCTAAGACTTTGAAGGCATTCAAATGTAGAAATTGTGTAACTTAAATTTGATATTTCTGAGACTTTTGAGAGTTAATTGAAGACCTGTTCTATTTAATTTGATTTTTTTATATGGTGAATGCTTGACTGGATCTTTATTAGTTTAAATCAATTTAAGTGTGCGAGGCAAGGGCGGAGGGCCCCCACACCGAGCTAAGTGCACTTCCTAGTTATTTTTAGATGTAGTTTCTGAACTAGTTTGTTTTATGCTTACTTTGATTACATATATGCTGATGTTTTATGAGTGCTGATGAATCTAATTCTCATTCTTATTCAGTGTATGAAAGGACAATCAAATGTTTAAGTTAAACATTATTTCTATCTAATTAAGATCTAGACCTAGAATTCATATTTTCCTGCTTTTTAATGCTTTTCTGAATTCCTATTTTCTAACAATAGTATTATTGATGAATGAATATTTGATGAAGGAAAACCAGGATCTCTTTAGTTAAGAGCCTCTTCAATTATTGTTTCATGCATCTTGATCTATTGCTCAATTAGTGGTTTTTGGTTTCTAATTCATGAATTAATTTTGTGAGAGAAGGACAAACAAATCTCTTAAGTTAAGAGATTTTTTTGCTACTGATTACATAATTGAATTTAGAAATTATTTAGTTTAGATTTATATTTGTAATATAAATTTCCTTAAACGTCAATAAATTATCTTCTAACTTGATCATAGATGAAACTCATATACCTTGGGAATGCTTCTAAGTCCTACTAACCTGGATTGATAATAAATACTTGTGTTTGTTTACCCGTTAAACAACCCAACATGGACAGAGGGAGTGAATTTGTGTGGCTTCACAGATGCATATTGGGAAGGAATTCCATCAGAACAAAATAATACATCGGGTGGGATTTTTAGTGTTGGGTCCGCAACAATTTCTTGGTACAATAAGAAGAAATTATCTATGGTTCTTAGCTTGGAATAATTTGAATACATGGATGTAAGTCAAGTGACATGTGAGGCGATCTGGATGAGAAATATAATTTTTGGATTGTTTGGTCAGATGATGGTCAAAATGTGATCTATTTTGATAATGATTTGCATCAATCTCTCTAAGGATCCTATTTTTCATGATTGATCCAAGCATATAGATATTTGGTATCACCATTTATGGGGTTGTGTGTAGAGGTGGATGATGTTGTCGCAATACATTCCGATAGAGGAACAATATGCTGCAATTTTGACAAAGACCTTGTCAAGAGGGAAGTTCAAGTTCCAAAGGTGTAGGATAGGGGTAGTTGATAATCCCTTTCTTGTTGAGAGAGTGTTAAAAAATGCAACAATAAATTCTCAATTTTATTTGGCCTTGATTAAATTGAGAAAATTGGAATTTCCACATCAACAGAAAACTTGGATGTAGTTGAATTGTGTGACATGGCTTGTGTCACCTAGTTTTCTCAATAAATTCAAGTTGGAGGAGTTAGAATTAATTTAAGCATGTTTGATTGCTAATTTGTAGCAATAAAAGTCAGTTATCTCAAGTTTTTTTCAGTTAAACTAGTTCCAACTATTAGAGGAACTAGTGGAAGGTCAGTTGTGTAGTGGGACTTGAGTCAAACTTAGTGATCATCCCGTGAATTGATCAACCAACCCAAAATAGCTAGCGCATGCATAGAATTCGAGTTACCTAGTTGAGTTGGAGATTCCAAGGCAGTGTAACATTAGTTGTAGACTATTTCAGAATGTACAGGTGTTGCATGTGACCTGATGATCAACCTTGAGAATTGTGCAATCCATTTTGGAGAAATTCCTAAATAATAGGGGCCTAATTTCGCAAGGAATTGCGTAAGTAAATAGGGGTTCAAGTAGAGGTTTAAATTGACTAAGTATGGGTTAGAGCTTTTTAGTGAGAAGAGAGATAGGTTATGCACTTTTAGGTTGTGCTCAGTTAAGCAGAGAAATTGTAATACATCTCTATTCATCATATTTATGCAAGTAGGAATTAGGGCTTTTAGTATTTTTCTTTCCCTGGGAAAAATACTATTTTCATGTGTGTGATTTCTTATTGCATGTCTGATATTTTTGTTCTAAATTGTGAATTAATGTCTACAGAGAAGTAGAGTAGGTTTGTGTCTTGTGATTTTTATTAAAACTTCAGAAGAAGTTACAAATCTACATCATAATTTCTACACAAGATGTTTATATTGCTCAGATAATTACAAGAACTCTCAAGATTTTGAATCATATACAAAAATATCACTTTTATCATGTGTTGAGAGTAAATAAATCCAAATATTATGGAAAATCAAACTAAGGGACTTATCTTCCTAACGGAAATATTGAATGGGATGGCCAACTCATATATGAGCCCCCTACACCCCCCCCCCCCAATCTATCTCATGAATTTATTAAAAAATGGGTTGTGGGATCCGTCCTTCGTGTGTATTATGAACAAAGAATGCACTCATAGGTGTCCCTTCCTAGATTCAGAATCCAAAGGATTTGTGGAAACCTTAAAAGTAAAAATAACAATTATGCTTAGACAAGGCATGCTTCATACCATCCTCTTCTCATCTGGTATGAGTCGACATTTCGAATCAGTCCGAAGTATGGTGAACTAATAATGTTGGTATCTTAAGGAGGAAAAATATGGTCATTATGGGAAGAACAGTCTAAATTCTATAATCGCTTAGAAGGAGGATAGTATCGAGGAGCATGATTTGGCTAAGTGCTGGAGGATGGTGGAAACACTTTGTTGACAAAGAGAAACAATTATTAAAGGTTGGATGTTGTCTCCACAAGTGCATATGGTTTGAATTCTAAGCTCTGGGTTTTGCATTGCAAAGGTAGTATTTGGCCTTATTTTTTATGTCCTAATTTGTGTCTTTGCATATCAACCTTCTATTAGGTCCCCTCATAGCGTCCTTCTGATATTTGCATAGTTGGTTTCACTACTTCTAGTAGTTTGAGTTGCTCCTAGATAGTTGGTGAGAGTGGTCCTTATATGGCCTTCCTATATTAGTTTATTTGGTTCATTTGTATCATTATGCATAGATATGAGTCTTTGATGGAATTATCTCTGAGATCCAAGCTTACATCAAGATATGAAACATATAGTCTAAAAAATTCAATAGGTGCCAAATTCAAAGTGCATATCATGTGCAGTTTTAAGGAGCTCATTGTCTTTCTAATACACCTGCCTCATAAATAAATATATCATATAATTAATAAACATACAAAAACTTAATAAATTTAATTAATAAAAATATAATTAAAAATAAAAATAGTTTTAAATATAAAATTAAAAAATACTTTTAAATATAGAAATGTGAAATGCGTGTATTATAAATTAAGATATATTTCATCATATAAATTAAAATATTGATTCATATTAATAATTTTTATATTTCATAATTCTATATTTAAATTTAGTTAATAATCCTATAAAATTCAATCTATATATATACACACACACACACACACACATATATATATATATACTAAAGAAATATATTTCATGTATATGTAACTATATGTATTATTAGAGTTTTAATAAAAATAGAAATAAACTATTTATATATATAGAGATGTGAAAATTATATAAATATAAATAATATTATCTAGAACATGCATATATCTTAAACAAATGAGTGCAAAACTTGAGAAAAGGGTTGCACCTAGAGAGATTCTCTAGTTAAAATTAATTTCTAATGTTTTAAATAATAATAATGTGACAATATTTTTCAAAATACTTTCTAAAGAAAAAGTGAATATTATTTCAAAATATGAGGTTAAATTACAATTAAAAATAATACTTAGTATTTGTATAGGATTAAGATTATATGTTATTAGAAAGTGCATAAAATTATTATAAATAGTGTTAATGATAATGGTTAAATATCCTAAGTTATTCAATACGAATGACAATTTGTCTCCTTAAGAACCACCAATCAATTATTATAGGGGATATAGGGTTTTTTTAAATAATCGCGATGAATATGAATACTTGTATTATCCATTGACAAACAAGTTATGATAGATTCTTCTACCTACAAATTACAAAAAAATAAATAAATTTAAATGATTGCATAGAATTTTTATTTTATTACGTCGTAAGGTGTTTCCCTTTGAGAAAATATTCCCTTTTCCCTCATGTCATCATTTTTGGCCCTTGGATTATGTTAGCCACCTATAAAAATTTGTTATATCAAATGGTGGCTAGATCATTTTTTAAGCCTTTAAGAAAAAATTTTATGGCCAAATTGTGAGTTCTTAAAGTCTTATGAAGGTAACAAATCCTTTAGTTAGTCTTCATTGTTGTTTCCCTCATAACCCTGAAAAATCTGTTGTTTGCCTGAAGAAAAAGACTGCTAAAATGTTCCATTTTCCCATCATTTTTATCCCTTCTTTCCTTCGTACATTTCCTCCATAAGCCTCTTTCAAACTTAAAAATTCACTCCAAGACCCTTTTATAACCATTTGGTCTCCTTCCATTTGGTTTAAAAAGCCTCCATTTACCTACCAAAACCCTCAAAATTGCCTCAAAAACTCTGTTTTTTAGGCCAAAAACACCCTTCTCTGCATATAATTTTCCTAAGCCCCCGAGGGCTTAACTTCTATAAGCCTCCACCTCATAAGACCTTAAGCCCCGCAATTGGGTTCTTAAAGGGCCTAAACCCCTCTCCAAACCCCGTAAAAACCTTTTTTTCCTTTGTATTTCATAAAAACCCGACTTTCCTTTGTATTTCAATAAAACCCGACAGTCCAAAGTTTCAATGAATATCAACCGTCGATCTAAACCGATCAACTGTCATCGGCTCATCACATCACACAAATAAATCACATCGCAAATAATCATATAACCCTTTTCTCTTGGTTCTTTCCTTTTCTCCGATGCGATCCTGCAATCGTTTCTCCACCGTTGATCTTCTCTATTGCACCAAGATCCAACAGTCCATATCGCTCCCCCTCCAAACCCGCCGTTCCACCTTTTGCCTTCACGATTAAATCCTGACCATCGATCTAGTTTTCAAATCGACGACTCTCCTTCCATCGCAAATCGGCAATCGTAGTTTCTTTTTTTCCTTTGCCCTTTTCCTCCCGCTGATGTGATCCTGCGATTAGATCTCAGCTGTTGAAACCACAAGAACCAACGACTCAGATTTAATCGCGCTCCATCTTAAACCCCGCACTATCGTGCCCGCCGATTCAATCCCCACCGTTGATCTATGAAATCGATCTAACGATCAGCGCTTAATCGCACATCGCAAAATCAAAAGCCTCGGAGTTTTGGCCCTTTTCCTTTTTTCCGATGTGATTAAATCTTGACCGTTCATTACGCCAGATCTGACGGTTTGCGTTCAATCGCATCAGCACATTTCCTCACTACCATACCCTTTGACCTCTGCCAATGTGATCTTGCGATAGAATCTCCGCCGTTGAATATTCTTAGATCCAACGGCCCACAATGCTTCCGTTGTTTAAAACCCCCCTTCTCATTTATCTCTCATCTTAGATTTCCACCGTTGATCTGTTCATAATCAGACGGCCCATATTCACTCTTCCTTCCGCCCTTTATAAAAAGTGGGTCCTTTTCTACTCTTTTCTCTGCCTAATTCCTTTGAAACCTTACCTTTTTCTGTATAATCTTGTTTTCCCGACAAAAGGTTTAAAAGTAATCCTGACCGTCAATCTTTCTAGATCAAAGGTCATCAGGCACCATTATTTTGCCTATTTCCCTTTCCTTGCATTTCTTCATATCCGCTCCTTTTTCAAAAAATAACCATTTATCAAAGAAATGTAATGATCGGATGGCCTATTTTACCCCTCCACTATGCACCATTTTTTGCTGACGTCACCTGGACCCCGCATACCCTTTACCCCGCATCTTTTTATCTATCACGCTCAAACTCGCACCGTTGGATTTGGATCATCCAAACCAACGGCCTAGAATCCATATCACGTAATTTTTGAGCCCTTCTCACAGTGCGCAACTCTTACGCGATATAGGTGGTTTTAGAAATCCACGTGTCGAGCACAGACCCATATCGCATTTTTTTGGAGAAATTTCAAAACCGCCTCAGAGCAACGTGAAAACCGCTACCGATTTTCTGCCAAACCACCTACCCTCAACATTGCTTTTTCATATTTTAATCCTGGCTATCAATCTCTGTGATCAGACGGTCTTGTTTTAATCTCCCCCCATTCACCCAGTCTTCTCCCAAACGACTCGATCGAGAAAATATCCACCATTGATTATTCTAATCCAACGGCTCCTATTCGCTCCCGCACCCAAAGCCTCCAAAGCAGTCTAAACCTATTTTCCACAGGATTTTCTTAATTTTGTTTATTTTTTACAGGTTATAAAGGTTTTCTCCACAATTTCAAAATGAAACGAAGGCTAGGGATGACGTTCCCCAGGCCATCTATTCATGGAGAAAGTGAACCTGCAAGGTTCAAATTATGATTCTACCTTTGCCTCATGAGCATTGGTGATCTCATGAAACCTTCTGCGCACCCGCAAAACAATAGAAACATAGTGAATATCAAATAGCCAAAGAGTATCAGTGTCACAACATAAGATCAAAGCAAAAGTGAAGATTAAAGTTTTTAACCAGAATTTAAAGGGATTAAGGCATAAATCCGGCTATCAAAGGCCTAATCCACACAGTTAAAGATAGTATGAAGACCTGAATACAAAAATTAAGCCTAATTAAGCCTAAAACACAAAACAATAAGAAAATTAAAGTGTTTTAAGGAAAAACAAGGAATTTTATCAGTCCGAGAAGCCTACACTACCACATCAGAGGCTAATTGATCCCTCCAACTACCAAAGCACCACCTGCAGCCTCATAAATCAAAGAAGTCATAGTTATTGCCTTAGTCAGTGATATTTTGTCTAAAGCAGCCATATTTATTGCAAACCCTGCCTAAAGAGTTCTAAAGTCAACAAACTTTGCTAAGAGGCTAAATACTTAATGAAAATCAATTAAATACAGAGGAAATATCAGAAATCTTCTCTGTTGAGCCCCTTAAAGGCCGAAGAAGCATTAAATCGTATTAATTGAACTAGAGATATTTTCTCTCATCCCACCTCCTCATTTCTTCTATAAATACTTTTGAAGAAGATGAGATATAGGTTGGTTGCTGGACTTTGATGTAATACTTTTGCTCGAAACTTTCTACATGTAAATAGTTTTTAGAGGCTCTTAAAGCTCTCTTTTGTGATAAAATAAGTTAGGCTGAGAAGAGAAGATGATCGTTGTACTAAAACATTGGACTTGAAGTATGCAACTGGATTGACATCAATATACAAGCTGGTTTTTGGGATCCTGGTCTATATCATTGGTGAAGTACTTCTTACTGTTATTGTTTTCCTTTCATGTATGCCATTTTTTTCACTTATTCTCTGATAAAGAACAACAAATATAGAGCTTGGATTTACTGTCAAAAGTACCCTACTCTTACTGATAAGCTTTATCTTTATGTTTTCCTCCAATTGTGTATTTAAGAATGACTTAAGTTAAGTGTAAACATTATCAAGGAATGCTGGTTTTTCCATGTCTTGATGTGCTAAACTTGAAAGGAAGTTCTTGAATGATATTTTCATTACATGCTAAGTAGAGTTAAACTAGAAAAGTTTATGCTTTGCCTTATCTTCTAGTTCTTTCTCCAAAGGTTGTTTTGAAGGTTTCCCTAAGAGTATGCTGAAGCAGGCTTAGATTTTAATGTATCTTGCTTGATCTTAAGCTGCACTTTGTTTTCTTTTCTGTTTTCATCCCTTCTGAAAGTAGTCATGTGGATTGCTAGATTGTTTGTCTGATAAGTTAGCTTTAATACAAGCTTGTCCAAAGAATTTTAAGGTTAGCCCTGTCTTTGGTTGGTTTCAAACAGTTGCTTAAAAGGCTTTTCTTGTTTGGAAAGGTGATAAATCCTTGTTGAAATTATTGACTTTTTCCACCTTCTCAACACTTTTTAATGTTCCATTCGTCATTTAATATAAAGGATATTTTTATATAGATGACTTGCCCCTTGGATCACTCTTGAAATTTTTGCACAATTAAACCCTTTTATGACTCTATATCCCAATGGATTAAGTGTTGTTTCATAACTATTCTATCAGCTAAATCTTATTCTGATTGTTCACACCTTCACCCCTTTGAAACTTCTTCATTTTTAGGACTTTCCACTCAGTTAAAAATCATGTTCAACCATCCAAACAAACAAAAAACCCTTGTTCTTAATAACTAGCCAAATATCATACTAAAAGCCTTAAAGATAAATCAATCTTTTCAATTATAAGAGATATCCTTCTCTGGATTCAGGAGGGCTAGATCCTAGAATCCCAAAGTGGTTCATAATGTTGTCTCTACAGCTTTAGTCTTACCAATCTGCTAAAATTACAGAGGCCTAACATTTCTGGCGACTCCACTGGGGACTTCTTAGTGAATTTCATCTTAGATACCCTTAAGACCTCAAGAAAAACCCTTCATTCAAGAACATTGTTCAGTGCAGTATAAGTAGCCCTCTTCAAGCACTACTAAGAAAATGATAATCATGATAAAACTTATTTGAATCAATGACAAACTAAGGAACCCTTAGGATTCTCATAAGAGTTTATCAAACCTTGAAGGAATCAGCTAGCTTAGCCATAAGAGTAAACTTTCTTTGTCTCATCACCGTAGCTAAGTGTTGAAACAAATTTAGGACACTCTTAGAACCCATAGGACTGAAAAAACTCAGAAAACCCAAAAATATTTCATATTGGTATTCAAATAAACATGGTGGTGGACCATAAAACATTTTACCTCCAAAAGAGCTAAAAATTTCCACCTGGTGACTCCACAATCCAAAACAGACCTAAAGACTCCACTAGGAAACCCATTACTCTCATAACATCATATAAACTCAGTTAAGAAGACTTTAAGGATTAAATTTTTCTTTTTTAAAGATCAGTTAACCTCCTAAATATTGTCATATTTGATTAAACTTTTCTTGTTATTTGGGTCTGAAAAACATAGCATAGTGGCTTCTAAAAGAATTCATACTAGAGCCTATCCCAACCCAAATCCTCCTGAGATAGTTGATAACCCTGAAATAATACTTAGGAAGTGTCCTAAGTCTAAAACTTCAACTATTGTCAGACCACTCCATATAGCTAATTCTATCCCTGAAAACCTTGCAGCTCTACAAGAATCAAAAGTTGACTTAAGAAATCCATTTAGAACTAGGTCACTTGATGATATATATCAGATAGATTTAGAGTCTCCACCTTCATCCCAAGATAGAGGTGAACATCTTGGTAGTAGAGAAACTACTCCACCTGATTTACATTTCCTTCATAATTTTGGTTTCTCTCATCCAAGATCAGCTCAACAGTCTCTTGCTGGTCAATCCACTTTTGTTCCTCATACATCCATTGTCCAAAACACTCCACTTCAGCCCACTTTCCCTCTTGTTAATCCACCCCTTGTAAATCCACCTCTATCTCCTATCATGGAAACATGGTATGCCCCTCTGGTCCTTCCTTTACCTCTAGTCAATCTACCACATGACTATCAGTCCAAGTTACCATTATTTGATGCCAATGGTGCTACACTGCTTCACAACATGTGGACAAGATGAATGACTACTTTGACATAAACGAGATTGATGATGAAACTGTCAAACTTAGATTATTTGCTCAAATTTTAGGGGGAGAAGCAAGAAAATGGTTCAAAGGCTTAACCCCTCACAGTATTAATGATCTCCAAGCATTCCATCAGTTTTTCTTAAACAAATGGGAAGTTAAGAAAAACCCTCTCCAAATACTTTTGGACTACAAGAATCTCCAAAGAAACACTGGGGAAAGTGTTCAAGCTTATTGCACTAGGTTCAATAGTGTGTATAATGCACTTCCCCAAATCTGAAACCTCCACAAGGCTCAACTTTAAACAAGTTTCCTGAAGGATTTGATCCTGAAATGGCTTATCAACTTAGAGAAAGAGACCCTCTGACTTTAGAAGATATGCAGAAAGGAGACTTAGCCGTGGAAGTAAATTTAATGGAGAAAAGAGATAGAATGAGAAATGAGAAGAAATTATCATTTAGGGAAGAGTCTGCACCTTCCACATCTAGCTCAAAAATGGAGAGAATGATGGAAGAAATGATGAAAAAGATGAGCATACTTGAGAGAGCACAAGCTAGTCAAAACCAATCAGCTCCTCAAAACAAAAATCAAAATCAAAATCAGAATTTTAGGAGAAACCAACCTCAAAACAGGCCAAGGGAGGATGATCAACAAATTACACCTCCTTTTCATCAAAACTATGTAAGTGAGGCTGAAGAAACAAGTGAAAAAATAGAGGAAGATGACATAAATATGTTGGGATTAGAAAATGACAATTTTGATGTTCATTACAATAGGAAACAAGGTCTATACACACCCTATGATGATAAAAGAGCAGAGGATGAATATTACTATCAAGAGCTAGAAAATGTCGTCATAGAAACTCCAAAAGAGTATGACCTTAGGAGTAAAAATAATCTGGAAACTCCCAAAAGTAAAACCTCTGACAATTCTCCAAAAAAAAGCCCTCTGATTAAACCCAAAAACATTAAACAGAAAGAAAAAACATTGGTTGTAAATTCTGATAAGAACAAAGAGAAAGGCACACAAATTAATGAAAAATAGAGTGCAGACCTTAGCAGCGTTAGCACCTCAGCTAGTGCTCCTACTAAAACAATTTTGACCAATGTAAATAGAGAAAAGTAGCAAGATGATTTTTCTGAGAAAATGGTGGTTAATAAGGCTGAAACAAGCATTGTAAAAAATCAGATCCCTTTTAGTTTAGAGCAGGAAATTTCCAAGATAAAAATATTTGTTCCTCTTACTGAATTAGCCACCCAAGATGTATATAGATCAAAAATTTTGAAGGCTTTTAACATAACAGAAAATAATGACACTGTCAATCTTAATGATGACCAGCCAAAGCTTTTATTCGGTCCTATGATTGAGGGAAGATACCAAGAAGGACCAGTTCCTCCTTTTTATGTTAGTTTGAAGATTCATGAAAAAAATTTACACAACGCTATGCATGACTCAGGGGCCTCTCATAACTTGATGCCAAAATCAGTGATGGAGAGCCCAGGCCTTGAAATTACCTGACCATACAAAGATCTATACTCCTTTGAATCCAGTAGAGTGAAATGCCTAGGTTTGATCAAAGACCTTTGTGTAAACTTAGCACAAATTCCAGCCAAGTGTTTAGTAATGGATATTGTAGTGGCTGATGTACCCCCAAAGTATGGTATGCTGTTATCAAGATCTTGGGGAGCTAAGTTACAAGGAACAATGCAAATGGATATGACATATGCTACCATCCCTGTTTTTAATCAAACAAGAAGACTTTATAGGGAATCTCATATGCAATACATGGTAAGTAGCCAAGAAAGACCAGAAAACCCTCCTATCTATTCTGTACATACAGGCCTTGACTCAGTTATTCTCTTCAATCATAAAATATTTAATGAGTAGGAAACCTTAACTGATTTATTGGCCACTCCTCACTGTAATGTAGTGGCATATAGAAAAGGAAGGAGACATAACAGAAGGGTCAAAACAGTGTGTCAAAATAGAAAATCATTGTAAACTAATCATGGGTCTTAAGCTACAGAACAGTTATCCATTACTTGTTAACTTTGACAACCAAGAGAAGAATCCTCAACTTAATGAATAACATGAGGAACTAGAACACTTTCAACACAATACTAACTGTCAAGAACAAGTTTAAAACACATAAGATAAAGAGGATAGTAGCCAAACTAGTAATTCTGAAGCTAGTCCTCTTTGGAGTATGAATTTTGATGGGTCTTCCACTAAGAAAAATTTAGGTGCAGGCATTTGGATACATAACACTGAAAATAATCACACTGAAGGTCATTCCTACAGATTAAATTTTCAATGTTCAAATAACATAGCTGAGTATGAATCCCTCCTTTTAGGCTTACACTTGTTGAAGAAATTAGGAGCCAAAAGGATAAAAGTTCATGGGGATTCAAAGTTGATTGTTAGGCAAGTGAATGGGCAATATAGTGCCAAACACCCCAGACTTAGAGCCTATAGAAATGATGTCATGGACTTACTAAGAACATTTGAGGAATCCCAACTTATATTTGTCCCAAGAGACCAAAATATCCTTGCCCATAGTTTAGCTTTTGTTGCTAGAACATGTTTAACACCTTATGAAACCAAACAATGCACTTACCAAATCAAATTTAGACTAGCTATCCCTGATAATGAGAAATATTGGCAATTGTTTGATGGAGACAAACAAATAGAAGACTTCCTACAGTCCAGAAATGAATTTGAACTACCAAGTTCAGATTCAGATTATGAAGATGACTGTTCTATTGAAGAAAACCCACTTGATGAAGAAGTAAACTCTCCAAAGATTGTTGATAAATCTGTTAGCTAATAAACTTGAAAATGCCACAGAAATTAGTGCAGATTTAGAAAAAGAAGACTTAGAAATGCTGCAATCTAACACCCAAAGTTTTCCAAAAGGTCTGGTCCCCTTAGAAGAGTTGTTTGATTTCAATGATGTTGCCAAGAAACCAAAGCTGGAGCCTGTTGAAACTGAAGTAGAAGAGTGTAACATAGGCAGTCAATTAAAACCAAAAATGATCAAACTGTCTAAAACTTTTCCAGCTCACATCAAGCTGAAATACATTGAGTTGTTTAAGGAATTTTCTGATGTATTTGCATGGAGTTATGAGGATCTAAAGTCCTATGACATAGAAATAATTCAGCACAAGATACCCCTCAAAGAAAACCAAAATCCCTTTACACAAAAATTGTGCAGAATCAACCCTATTCAATTACCTTTGGTTGAGAAAGAAATCAAGAAAATGTATGAAGCTGGAATTATTGTCCCTATTGGATATTCAGAGTGGGTGTCTAATCTAGTGTCAGTTAGGAAGAAAACATGAGAAATAAGGCTTTGTATTGACTTTAGGTACCCTTTACCCAAGATGGATCATATTTTACAAAGGGTAGTTGGTTCTAAAAGAATTTCTTTGCTAGATGGCTTCTCAAGATACAATCAAATATTAGTACATCCTGATGATCAAATCAAAACAACCTTTACTACACCTTGGGGTACTTTCATGTATGTGAAAATTCCCTTTGGTTTAATGAATGCTGGTGTTACATTTCAGAGAGCCATGGATATTGCATTCTCGAAATAATTAGGATACTTCATCGTTATTTACCTTGATGATATCACTTCTTTTTCCAAAACAGATGAAGAACACCTAGAACACTTGAGAAAAGTCTTTGAGAAATGCAGAAAAAATGGGTTATATTTAAATCCAAAGAAAACAAGGTTTGGTCTCCAAGAAGGCAAACTACTTGGACACATTATATCAGAAGAAGGAATAAAGATAGACCCAAAAAGGATTGAGGGTATATTGCAAATCACCCATCCTAGAAACATCAAGGAACTTCAATCTTTCATTGGGAAGATTAATTTCTTGAGAAGGTTCATACCCAACTTGGCTGAACTCCTTAGAAACATAACAAACATGCTGAAAAAGGAACAAGGAGTTAAATGGACCTTGGAAGCAAAGAAATATTTTGAACTGGTAAAACAAGCATTAACCAAAACACCAGTTCTTATCAGCCCTGATTTTTCAAAAAAAAAATTCATTTTTTCATTTGCATCAGAACACACTGTGGCTGTTGTCCTACTACAGAAAAATTCAAATGGACAAGAGAAGCCAATTACATTATTTAGTAAGGAATTGAGATATGCACCTTTGAAGTACAATATCATGGAAAAACAAGCCTTTGCTTTAGTCAAAGCCTTAAAAGACTTCAGAGTTTACATTTTACACTCCCACATCATTGCATTTGTGCCCAATTTAGTTGTAAAAGACATTCTAACATAGGACCCAGATGGTAAGAGAGGAAAATGGATAACTGTGATACTTGAATATGATTTAGAAATCAAGCCCACTAAGCTCATTAAAGGCCAAGGACTAGCAAGATTAATGGTTGAGTCTAATTTTGAAGCTCTTGATATAAACATGATAAATGCATTAGATGAACAAGAGGAGTTTTCCACTCCCATTATTGAGGATTATTTTTTTAATTCATCTTGGTATGCTGATATTTCATATGTTTTTCTCAATTTGAATACACCTCTTGGTTTGTCTAAGACAAAGGCAAGATTTTTAAAGTTAAAAGCTGTTAACTACTGCATTTTAGATAAATGTCTATATCAGAAAAATGCTAGTGGGTTATTGCTTAAATGTTTGCTTGAGAATGATGCAGATAAGATCAAGCATGAGTTCCATGAAGGAGAATGTGGAGGCCACCTCTATTGGAAGACAAATGCTAATAAAATCCTTAGAGCTGGTTACTTTAGGCCCACCCTCTTTCAAGATGTCCATAAAATGATTATTGCCTGTCATAAATGCCAAATCTTTGAAGGCAAAAGAAAATTGCTTCCTTTACCTTTGCATCCAATCACTGTTGAAGCTCCTTTTCAACAGTGGGGTCTAGACTTCATAGGAGAAATCCATCCACCCTCATCTACCCAACATAGATGGATTATCACTGCAACATACTACTATACCAAATGGATAGAAGCCATCCCTTCTAGGCAAGCCAATGACTCTATCATCATAAAATTCCTTGAAAATCATATCCTCTCTAGATTTGGCTGTCCTAGAAATATTATCACTGATAATGCTGCTGCATTTGGATCTAAAAAGATGGTTGAATTATGTCACAAATATCAGATTACATTGGGCCATTCTACTGCTTATTACCCTCAAGGTAATGGGCTGGCAAAATCCTCAAACAAAAGTTTGGTGAACATAATCAAGAAGTTTTTGGAGGACAATAATAAATCTTGGCACACAAAGCTAGTACATGTATTATGGGCTGACAGATTAACACTTAAAAAATCAATTGGAATGTCACCCTACCAGCTTGTTTATGGAGTAGATGCAATTTTTCCAACCAACCTAGGGGTGCCAGTCATGAAGCTGGTACAAGAAGTACAGTTTGAATACAATGACATGATCAGAAGAATTAATCAGACCATACATCTTCAGCAAACCAGAGAGGAAGTCTACAACAAAGCATTACAAAAACAAGAAAGCATCAAGAAGCTTTTTGATAGAAGGACAAAGGCCAGTGATTTCAGCATTGGTGACAAATTTTTAAAGTGGGATTCAAGGAGAGAATATAAGGGCAAGCATGGGAAATTTGATAACTTATGGCTTGGCCCTTATCTCATTCATTCTACTACTGGTAACAATGCTTATTGTTTACAAGAATTGAGTGGAGATGAACTTTTTGGAGGTCTTGTCAATGGCAGGATGCTCAAACATTATTTCTCTTGGCCATATCAGTTTGAAAGTATTTTTATTTTTTCTCATTGTAAATACCATACCCATCATTGCATTCAAAGTTAGAAAATGAAAAAATACAAAAGCAATAGAAAAAGAAAAGAGGGCAGATTGTAAAAAAAAAAAAAAGGTACAACCCCATACCAAAAAAGAGAAACAAAATCTGAAAGTGTGCAAGCTCAAATACCACTCCTAAAAAACACACTCTTAGTTAGTCATATAGCCTAATCATGACTAATTAGTTTTCAATTTACTGCTGATAGGTTAGTGAAATAGATTTTCCAAACAGTTTAATCTTGGCTTATCAGTTAGGAAGATTAGGATAGAAGAAAAAGGGTTCAAACATGCTCAAAATCTGAACCTATGAGTTTTCAAAAAGAATAAAGGCTCTAATCTGTTTAATATTGAGCCAAGGATAGAAGCAAACTGGTTCTAACATGCCCAAAACTTGAACCAAAGAACAAAAAGAAAACAACTCAATCAAGCCTAAAAACAAAGCTGAAGAAAAGTGAAGGATGTTCTTTAACTTTCAGGTCTTAAGCCTTCAAGATTTTGCTTTACTTTTCTACAAAAGTTAGTCTATGTGCAGCTTGTTTTTATGCCATAGATCAACGACAAGTTAGACTATTCAATCCTGACTTGTCTGTTTTTAAAATTCTGTTTTAAAATTTAGAGAATAAACTCTATCAAATAGTCTAATCCTGACAGAGTGTAGTTAGGTAGAGAAGTTTATGAACTCAACTGCTTAATCCGAGTTCATGGAGAAATAAGGGTAGATTTAGAATATTTTTATGTTTTCAAAAGAATAAAATGTTTGTAAAAATATTTTTCCAATTCAAATGCACTTTGAAAGAAGAAAAAATGTTAGATCATTAGGATTAGGTAGGTATAAAGCTTGTTTTGATAAATTCCATTGTTTTTAATGGTTGCTAACATTGTCAGAGAAAAATAAGATCAGCAAAGGAAAGAAAGTTGCAGCCCAATGGATGAGGCATTGATCAACTTCCAGAGAAGACATGTCTGAAGTTCTTGACATCTTCAAGAAGATGCCATCCCCATGTGGAGCCACTGTTAGCCACCTATAAAAATTTGTCATATCAAATGGTGGCTAGATAATTTTTTAAGACTTTAAGAAACAATTTTATGGCCAAATTGTGAGTTCTTAAAGTCTTATTAAGGTAACTAATCCTTTAGTTAGTCTTCACTGTTGTTTCCCTCATAACCCTAAAAAATCTGTTGTTTGCCTGAAGAAAAAGACTGCTGAAAAGTTCCATTTTCCCATCATTTTTATCCCTTCTTTCCTTCATAAATTTCCTCCATAAGCCTCTTTCAACCTTTTAAATTCACTCCAAGACCCTTTTATAACCATTTGGTCTCCTTCCATTTGTTTTAAAAAGCCTCAATTTACCTACCGGAACCCTCAAAATTGCCTCAAAAATTCTGTTTTTTAGGCCAAAAACACCCTTTTCTGCATATAATTTTCCTAAGCCCCCGAGGGCTTAACTTCTATAAGCCTCTACCTCATAAGACCTTAAGCCCCGCAATCGGGCGCTTAAAGGGCCTAAACCCCTCTCCGAACCCCATCACAACCTTTTTTTCCTTTGTATTTCATAAAAACTCGACTTTCCTTTGTATTTCAATAAAACCCGACAGTTCAAAGTTTCAACGAATATCGACTGTCAATCTAAACCGATCAACGGTCATCAGCTCATCGCATCACACAAATAAATCACATTTCAAATAATCATATGACCCTTTTCTCTTGGTTCTTTCCTTTTCTCCGATGCGATCCTGCGATCGTTTCTCCACCGTTGATCTTCTCTACTGCGCCCAGATCCAATGGTCCATATTGCTCCCCCTCCAAACCTGCTATTCCGTCTTTTTCCTTCATGATTATATCCTGACCGTTGATCTAGTTTTCAGATCGATGGCTCTCGTTCCATCGCAAATCGACAATCACAGTTTCCCTTTGTCCTTTGCCCTTTTCCTCCCGTCGATGCGATCTTGCGATTAGATCTCAGTCGTTGAAACCACAAGAACAAATAGCTCAGATTTAATCACGCTCTGTCTTAAACCCCACACTATCGCGCCCACCGATTCAATCTCCACCGTTGATCTATGAAACCGATCCAACAGTCAGCGCTTAATCGCACATCGCAAAATCAAAAGCCCTGGAGTTTTGGCCCTTTTCCTTTTTTTCGATGTGATTAAATCTTGACCGTTCATTCTGCCAGATCCGACGATCCGCGCTCAATCTCATCGGCACATTTCCTCGCTGCCATACCCTTTGACCTCCGCTAATGCGATCTTGCGATCAAATTTTCGCCATTGATTATTCTTAGATCCAACGGCCCATAATGCTTCCGCTGTTTAAAACCCCCCTTCTCATTTGTCCCTCATCTTAGATCTCCGTTGTTGATTTGTTCATAATCCGACGACCCATATTCACTCTTCATTCTGCCCTTTATAAAAAGTGGGTCCCTTTTCCATTAGGGGAATTTTGAGGTCTAAAATGGGCCTCCTAAGAAAAATGTACAACAAAAATAAAATTTATAACAACCAATAGGATTCAAGATGATGATGTCAACCATGGGGGATGATTCACCATTTTTTAAATAAAAAAGTAAAAATATTAAAAAATAATAAAATAATAAAACTACTTTTTCAACTCGTATTTTCAACTTATCTCCCAAAGTAATCAAATTTCATGAGAGCACCGTTGATTTAAATTTCTCATCCATATACTTTCGATGCATCCTACTACACGAAAAATGAGAAATACATAAAAAAACGTGATTACAATCACGTTTTTCATGTATTTCTCATTTTTCATGTAGTAGGACCCATCGAAAGTATGCAACATGGGTACTCCTTGGATGAGGAATTAAATTTCGCATCCAACGAGTACTCCCACTCGAAATTTGAGTAAAAACTTTGGGAGATAAGTTGAAAATATGAGTTGAAAAAGTAGTTTTTTCATTTTTCTCTCTAAAATTTGATGATGTCATCAAATCTTGTTTGATTCTTTCCACTATTATTATATAATTTCCTTAGGAGGCCCATTTTAGACCTCAAAATTCCTTTAATGTACTCTTTTCTCTGCCTAATTCCTTTGAAACCTTACCTTTTTCTGTATAATTTTGTTTTCTCGACAAAAGGTTTAAAAGGAATCTTGACCGTCGATCTTTCTAGATCAAAGGCCATCAGGCCCCATTCTTCCGCATGTTTCCCTTTCCCTGCATTTCTTCATATCCGCTCCTTTTTCCAAAAATAACCATTTATCAAAGAAATGTAATGATCGGATGGCCTATTTTCCCTCTCCACTGCACGCCATTTTTTGCTGACGTCACCTGGACCCAGCATACCCTTTACCCCACAAATTTTTATCTATCGCGCTCAAACCCGCACCGTTGGATTTGGATCATCCAATCCAATGGCCTAGAATCCATATCGCGTAATTTTTGAGCCCTTCTCACAGTGCACAACTTTTACGCGATATACGCAGTTTTAGAAATCCACGTGTTGAGTGTAGACCCATATTGCATTTTTTTGGAGAAATTTCAAAACTGCCTCAGAGCAACATGAAAACCGCTGTCAGTTTTCCGCCAAACCACCTAACCTCAACATTGATTTTTCATCTTTTAATCCTGGCTGTCGATCTCTGTGATCGTACAGTCCTGTTTTAACCTCGCCCCATTCACCCAGTCTTCTCCCAAACAACTCGATCGAGCAAATATCCACCGTTGATTATTCTAATCCAACGGCTCCTATTCGCTCCCACACCCAAAGCCTCCAAAGCAGTCTAAACCTATTTTTCGTAGGATTTTCTTAATTTTGTTTGTTTTTTATAGGTTATAAAGGTTTTTTCCACAGTTTCAAAATGAAACGAAGGCCAGGGATGACGTACCCAGGCCATCTATTCATGGAGAAGTGAACTTGCAAGGTTCAGATTATGATTCTACCTTTTCCTCATGAGCATTGGTGATGTCATGAAACCTTTTGCGTGCCCACAAAACAACAAAAACACAGTGAATATCAAACAACCAAAGAATATCAGTGTCACAACATAAGATCAAAGCAAAAGTGAAGATTAAAGTTTTTAACCAGATTTTAAAGGGATTAAGGCATAAATCTGACTATCAAAGGCCTAATCCACACAGTTAAAGACAATATGAAGACCTGAAGACAAAAATTAAACCTAAAACACAGAAAAATAAGAAAATTAAAGTGTTTTAAGGAAAAACAAGGAAGTTTATCAGTGCAAGAAGCCTCCACTACCACATCAGAGGCTAATTTATCCCTCCAACTACTAAAGCGCCACCTAGGGCCTCATAAATCAAAGAAGGCTTAGTTATTGCCTTAGTCAGTGATATTTTGTCTAAAGCAGCCAAATTTATAGCAAACCCTGCCTAAAGAGTTCTAAAGTCAACAAACTCTGCTAAGCGGCTAAATACTTAATGAAAATCAATTAAATACAGAGGAAATATCAGAAATATTCTCTGTTGAGCCCCTTAAAGGCCGAAGAAGCATTAACTCGTATTAATTGAACTAGAGATCTTTTCTCTCATCCCACCTCCTCATTTCTTCTATAAATACTTCTGAAGAAGATGAGATATAGGTTGGTTGCTGGACTTTGATGTAATATTTGTGCTCAAAACTTTCTACATGTAAATAGTTTTTAGAGGCTCTTGAAGGTCTGTTTTGTGATCAAAGAAGTTAGGCTGAGAAGAGAAGATGATTGTTGTACTAAAACATTGGAATTGAAGTATGTAACTGGATTGACATCAATATACAAGCTGGTTTTTGGGATCCTGGTATATATCATTGGTGAAGTACTTCTTACTGTTATTGTTTTCCTTTCATGTATGCCATTTTTTTCACTTATTCTCTGATAAAGAACAACAAATATAGAGCCAGGATTTACTGTCAAAAGTACCCTACTCTTACTGACAAGCTTTATCTTTATGTTTTCCTCCAATTGTGTATTTAATAATGACTTAAGTTAATTGTAAACATTATCAAGGAATGTTGGTTTGTCCATGTCTTGATGTGCTAAACTTGAAAGGAAGTTCTTGAATGATATTTTCATTACATGCTAAGTAGAGTTAAACTAGAAAAGTTTATGGTTTGCCCTATCTTCTAGTTCTTTCTCCAAAGGTTGTTTTGAAGGTTTCCCTAAGATTATGCTGAAGCAGGCTTAGATTTTAATGTATCTTTCTTGATCTTAAGCTGCACTTTGTTTTCTTATCTGTTTTCATCCCTTCTGAAAGTAATCATGTGGATTGTTGGATTGTTTGTCTGATAAGTTAGCTTTAATACAAGCTTTTCCAAAGAAGTTTAAGGTTAGCCCTGTCTTTGGTTGGTTTCAAACAGTTGCTTAAAAGGCTTTTCTTGTTTGGAAAGTTGATAAATCCTTGTTGAAATTATTGACTTTTTCCACCTTCTCAACACTTTTTGATATTCCATTCGTCATTTAATCTAAAGGATATTTTGATATAGATGACTTGCCCCTTAGATCACTCTTGAAATTGTTGCACAATTAAACCCTTTTATGACTCCATATCCCAATGGATTAAGTGTCGTTTCATATCTATCCTATCAACTAAATCTTGTTCTGATTGTTCACACCTTCACCCCTTTGAAACTCTTTCGTTTTTAGGACTTTCCACTCAATTAAAAATCATGCTCAACCATCCAAACAAACAAAAAACCCTTGTTCTTAATAACTAGCCTAATATCATACTAAAAGCCTTAAAGATAAATCAATCTTTGCACTTATAAGAGAGATCCCTACCTGGATTCAAGAGGGCTAGATCCTAGAATCCCAAAGTGGTTCATAATGTTGTCTGTGCAGCTTTAGTCTTACCAATCTGCTAAAATTATAGAGGCCTAACAGATTATATGTTAGACGATTGGAGGAAGTTCAACCATTCGATCATGACAAAATAAGGTATTTGGGGGTCGTTGGAAGGTATTTCGTTTCCAAGACAGTTATAAAGACGCCTTATTGATTGGTCGATAATCCCCGACAAGCACAAACAAATTTCTACCCTAGAGCCCATCAAGAAACTCTCCCGCTCTCGCCCACAAAGTCCCTGGACCAAGAAGACTAGCGATAGTATCAGGGTCACAAAACTTGGTATGGATTATGGGCGAACAATTGCATTCAAATTTGAGACGAGAAATCGTGAGATATATATACACCATGTATGATATCCACGGAGTCCCTAGGCCAAGATTACTGGTGACAGTATCAGGGATCACAAAACTCGGTGGGGCTTATGGACGAACAATTGCATTTGAATATGAGATGAGAAATTGTGATATATATATATATATATGCCATGTCCGATATTCACCTCCCTAAATGGTTCGACTGGCCATATTTAATGGATAGAAATACATTCACGTATGTTTCAACCATTTTTTACATATCATTGTTTCTATGTATAATAATTTGCAAGCAATGTTTTCAATACATTTTCTTGAAACCATGTTGTACTTGAATCAACAACCAAGTAGCAAGGATTTGACACTAGTGTGGATTCGCGTGGGTCGCAACATTGGTCGAAATGGGAAGTTATTGATGTGGTCTATCCATTTGAAGCCGAATGATATTTTCTTCGAGGTAGAAATCAAATCAATGAAAAATATTTATTAAGATCATAGGATTGAAAATATCCAAGGAAAAGGGGTTGAATATCCCTGTTAAACCACTTCTCAACAGATCTGGAAAAATGATATATTGTAGCTTAGTTAATTTATATAATAGGAGGTCCAATCTGGTAGCTATATTGTCATTTTCATCTCATGATGACCTCCATCAACAAATAATTAACTCTTCCAAGTTCCTGAATTGTAGAGTAGTTTTAAATTGTTTAGGGAATGATTGGATTTTTGGAAATCATACCAAGTTTTCTGACTCCAATTACTTTATGTAATTTTGTAATGATTTCAATTGTGGCTAGAAATCCACATTAAAGTTAGTTTGCAACAATGCATCATTGCAATTGTAGAGACAGAGCATGGCATTTATCTTATACGACACATGGTATGTAATTGGTCAATGTGTAAATGTTTCTATCAGAGCTTAATTGAAATCCCATAATTACGGTTGTAGGCATAAAGATATATATCGTTAGATTGGATTCAAGTTCTTTTTTAATTCTCAAGGGTGTTATCTCTAAGGTATGATTTCTTCTTTAGATAGAATTGACTATGTATTTTTATGATGTTTAAGGAAAATTTAGAGTTCTTCTCAGAGTGTTCAAATTGGTAAAACTAGTCAGGGGACAAATATAGATACCAAGGTCTCTCTTAAATCAGAAAGGAGAGATTCATATGAAATTTTGAAACCCTTGAAAAATTCCATTTCAAAATTGTTTCCTCATCTCAAGGAAGGAATGGAGCTTTTCAATATCACTTCTTTGAAGCAAGCTTTCCACTTTTCCCTAAATATTGAGGTAAAGTTACAACAACGGTCTTCAAAAAAATCCAATGCTTCATCTTCTAAATTTTGTGCATTTACCTCTACTCACACCAACTTGAAATGTGAAATCTGCAAGTATGTGGATTTATAATGAAGTTTGTTGATTTGCAATGTTGATTTTGAGATTGGCCTCTTTTTATAGGGTTATTAAGCCTGTTAAATCTATTAATTTTATGAATCTCGAATATTTTATTCTTCGATAGTGTTTTTTGTCCCTGCCTTTAGCCTAAGATTTATGTTGTAATCTTACAAAGAAAAATATTAATCATAGCAATGAAGAACTATTTAATGAATTTTTTGACATTTCTTAAAAAAACATCAACACTAGAGAACCATCGCATTCAATAAAGAATCCATACCTACATTCACAAACCATCCATTTCCAAATTTCAAGGCTAGACAGTTCCCTAAGGGTATAACCCAGAACTAAAGCTCTTTAGCTAATAGAAGCATTTGTAGTAGGTATATTCCTATACCTGATTCAATCCTCTATTGATAGTGGTCGATGTGGTTTTGTTTATCCACTTGTTTCCAAAGGCTTGTACAACTAATCAACCTCCATATTCTACACATTATCATCGTAGGTAGGGCCTTCCCAAAGTGTTGTTCTTAGTTATCGTATTTATTATCTATGTGATATTATTATACTAAGGTAAACCAAACATTGGTTAAATAAAATATGGGTAAGAAATTCAATGCAGAAGAACTAAAATGAAGATAAATGGAGATTAAGAGATTAAAAGAGTAATGTTAAATGATTTGTTGATAACGTTCAATGAGACACAGATGTACACATTTACAACTAGAAAGAGAATATACAATAGGTATAAGTTGTGATCCAACACTACAATTGATCATAATTGACAATTGAAAGCACATACATTTGGCATAAAGCGATAACTGTTAGCACAACAAATTTCAAAGTTATATTCATTATGGCTCCTTCAACAAAAACTCTAGGTTGACAATCAAAATGTATACGGAAGGAACAAATATTTAGATTCATTATGGCCCCTTAAACAAAAATTTCAAGTTGAAAATAAAAATGTACATAAGAGGAGAAAATTAAATACGACTTTCTAAGTTCATTGTTAAAGTTTGAGGTTAAGACAACTACAAACCTTAAATATTTTCAAGGAAATCCATTAATCCAAAACATGTGGAAGTCACTTTGGCTCGATGTTTTTTCTTAAAAGCCTCTTAAAGGGGTTTGTAGACCAAAAATGTGTATGGAAACTATGGCAATGTACACTGAGGAGAAAATATAATACCACTCTCTCCATTGATTGTTAAAGTTCTTAGTTAAGTCGGTTGGAAACCTTGAAGATGGTGAAGGAAATATCCAAAGCCAAAACAAGTTGTTGTCACTATGGTTTTTTGGTTATTATCAAAATCCTCTTAATGAGAATTATAGACCAAAAAACAAGTGGTAATCGATGATATCCCTTCGACATCGTGGTTATTTGAATTATTACATTTGTATACAAATTCAATAAAGAGAAAGCAATCATAGGAAATCAATAGGAGTATTCATGGGAGAGGATGTACAGGGTACTAAAAGGACGGTATTAGGTGAAGAAAAAAAACATTGACGAGTTGCAAGTACAATTTTGAAACTACTAAGAATTCCCTCAATTGACATATTTCAACTCAAATGAATAGGATAGTGAAAGAGGAATTCACTTTACTTTTAACACCATGTTATTTCTCTCACTCAAATTGTAACATATTACATTTGTCTTCATCCATGTTCTTTCTCCATATGCTATCTCCTTATTGTGTTTCCTTTGAAACATCTAGTGCTTGTATTTTTATTTAATTTCTTTTATATCATTTCTATTACATTTATAATGTTGGTTCTAGCAAACCAAGTTAAGTTCGTATATTTTCAATTTTTTTAAGGCAAAACACATTTTTTCCTTGATAAATTTTGGTATGTTTATGATTGTAATATAATTCTTATGGGATGAATTATTGGATGAACTAAAATGAGGTGGATTTGTTTCCCTCGTTTAATGATATAGAGAGCTCTACAATTAAAATTTTATTCACTTTTAAAATATATAATAATATTTGGAAGAATATTTCTATTAACCTTTAAAAAATTAATGATTTTTTAAGAGAATATAATATTTCTAAGAGTTATTAAAAAATAATTCATATATTTAATTATGGTTAGACACATGAATGGAAAATCATAGGTAAATGTGTGATTTATTTCATGAAATATGATACACATATAAGTACATGAACATGACTTTTGGATTCATCTTTCAAGAGGTCACTTGGACTCTTGAAGGCTATTCATATCCAATTCTGGTTTTTCATATTCTTTCTCATGTGTATAGTACAAGTTACCATAATTCCTAAGGATCTTCAACATTCCCCCACTTAATTAGTTCGAAGGGGTATATGTGAGTCCAAGTAGAGAGTTGAAATATGAAAGTGGACAACTACCAATGACTACAAGTGTTGTCTAAACATGGTGGTTTTGAGATGACCACAAACCAAATGGATAGCAAAAGCTAAAGTCTTATACTAAATGGTGGCTTAAGGATAACCAAGTAGTATGAAATTTTTTTGGAAGGCTCATTAGTTCCTAGAATATTTCCTCATTTAGCTATAATTTGATGTCTTCTATGAATTGGAAGTGATCTCACATGGTGGTTTAAATATGAAAGCAAGCTAATGAAATAGTGGAGATGATGGCTTAAAGAGAACCACAAATTGTTATATAGCGGAAGTAACTATTATACTAAATTGTGGTTTAATAAAAACCATAAACTGAATAGTGGTTTTGGGATGACCACAATCCAAATCGCACTCATGGAGTATGGCTCTAACTTTATATATAACAAACTTTGGCTCAAGGCTTTAGTTGATGGCTCTAATTCTATTTGTGACTCAAGCTCACTATTTTATGCTTGATTTATAGGACTATGAAACTTGAATCCTAATTGTTAATCACTGATATTACTCCTCCCTTATTAGATACAATATGAGAAGACAAAAAAAAATCATTGCAAGATGTCTCAATACTTGAGAATGGATTTTTTAATACGACTCAATATATACTCTTTGTTGTTGAGAACCATTGTTAGGAAGTGATCTTCCCATAATGAATTTTTACTCTTGTATGATTCTTATGTTTGGAACAAATGTTTAAATAATAATTTATGCTTTCCAAAATGCTCATAAATATGAATATCAAAACACTAATCCTCCATGTGACCCACTCAATGGTAATGTTGGAATTTACAAATTTGACCTAGAACAAGTGAAGATTAATTTTCTTTAAGGAATATAACACTTTGGAAATTGATTGATTTGGAATAATATTAAGTATAAAAGGTCACTTCCTTTTCATATCAAGATTGGTTATGTGCTTATTTTCAATGACTTCTACCCAAGTTCTGATCATGGGCTTAGGAAGTGCAAGCGAAACTTCATCTTTGTTTGAATCTACTTCTAAAGTCACATTATTGATTTGATCGCATGCTAGTTGTTGACCATTCTTTAATTCAAAAAGAGAATTATTTTGAACAATAACACATTCAAAATTTTGATTCCCTTATTGCAGTTCATCTTGTTGGAATTGTGATTTTAGTTGGAGAAACCTCATTTTGTCCTATGAAAATTATAAACATGTTATAATATCTGTGAGACTGGCTTTAGTGATTTTGACCATATTTTCAAAAAAAGAGAATATTATAATATTCAATAACTCTAATAATTTATCAATTTGAACTATTTTTTTCAACAATTCTAGCTCAACAAATGAAGGGAGTTAGCTTCTACATAAAATATAGTCATTTAATACAATTCAACTTACTTTGAAAATAGTACAGATAAACTTACAAACTTAAAAAACAACATAGGAAAGTTACCAATATTCTTAATTATAGAAGAAAATATATACCCACAACTACTTCGCATCTTAATGATTACATTCAACAAGTCATATCCAATACAATAGAGGATGTTCATTTGGCAATAACATCCATACAATTCTTATTCAAAATTGATTTAACGAATCACAAATCAGTATGAGAACATGTGTGTTGGTATTAGCTACACAAAAAAAATGAATACAAAGAGTAGATGACTTGGAGAAATATTCGTCATTAAATGGGGAAAATTCAATAGATAAAAACTTCTTTTAACAAGACTAGATATGCATGTATAAAATTGATGCTTAATAAGATCATACATTTGCAATTTGAAGCATAGAATTGGTACATCAACGATTACCACAAAGAGGCCACTTGCACATGAAGTCTCACAAAATGATTGATTCCTTGCACATGAACTCTAAAGGAAAAATAGAAACATTAACATTAGGGGAATTTTGAGGTCTAAAATGGGCCTCCTAAAAAAATGTACAACCAAAATAAACTTTATAAGAACCAATAGAATTCATTATGATTATGTCAACCATGGGGGATGATTCACTATTTTTTAAGTAAAAGAGTAAAATGATTAAAAAATAATAAAGTAATAAAACTACTTCTTCAACTCATATTTTTAACTTATTTCCCAAATTTTTTACTCGCATTTCGAGCGGGAGTACTCGTTGGATGCAAAATTTAATTGCTCATCTAAGGAGTACCCATGTTGCATACTTTCGATGAACCTTGCAATCATGTTTTTCATGTATTTCTCACTTTTCGTGTAGAAAGGTTCATCAAAAGTATGCAACATGGGTACTCCTTGGACGAAGAATTAAATTTTGCATCCAACGAGTACTCCCGCTCGAAATTTGAGAAAAAACTTTGGGAGATAAGTTGAAAAAATAGTTTTTTCTTTTTGCCCTCTAAAATTTGATGATGTCATCAAATTTTATTTTATTATTTCCACTATTATTTTATAGTTTCCTTAGGAGGCCCATTTTAGACCTCAAAATTCCCCTAATACGGTATGAAATTCAAGATAACAAAGTTATGGAAAAGAAGAACTCCATGTGGAAAAGAATAACTCTGCGTCTGAACGAATAGAGAAAAATGGTGGTATAAGCAGAATCGAAATATTGTGAGGCTACTTCCAATTCCAATGCAAGAAAATGCAGCAAGAAAACATATTCTCGTGGAAGATAGCAAAAGCAAATATGAATTTCTGAGACTTTTGGTTGTAATGCAGAGCAAATAGCCATTTACAATAGCTCAAAAGGAAAAATGTGATTAAACTTACACCATGGAAATTTTATTATGTGTCCAAACCCCAAATCTCGGGATGATGTTCTCGCTCATTTTTATTTAAAAATGTCTTCTTCTTCTTTGAAGGGTGTTATGTGGTCCATGAAAAATAAATTTTTTAAGTTCTTATTTTAGAAATTTTAGAAATATTTTAGAATTTTATGGACAAGAGTTATTAAATAATTGACATGGTTCTTATTAAATTCAACTCAAAATTAAGAACTGAAAAAACATAAAAACATAATAAAATAATAACAAACAACTAAGATTACATGAATTGCAAGTGTAAAACAACATGAAGTCCGAGAGGTTTTACACTAAGAAGTAGTACCATATAAGAAGTAGTACCATAGGATTTCACGAGGGAAGGTCAATCTATGAGGAATATTTGCATGGTGTTGTTACTTGGAAGACAACCCCATGCCTTGACTCAATAGTGGAGACTTTGAATACTCAAAAAAAAAAGTGAAGAGCGAAGGAAAGGAGTTGTAGATCGTTGAAGAGCTAATTACTAAGAAATATTATTTTCCTTCTTTCCCTTCTTTTGGTTCTTTGAGTTTAACTTTGGATGCAATTTCCAACACTTATCCTTTGTGTGACCATCAATGTTTCACTCATTGTAGTGGTTGCTAACATGCTTGCACTATTGTGAAACAACTATTGTCTTCTTGTTATTTCCCCCTTCCCACTTATACTTCCCCTCCTTGGAATCTTCCTGGTGTTTCTTTTGCTTTGAACCACTTGACTACCCTTTCTTCTAGCCTATGATTTCCAAGTATGGTTCTTGTACATAGACTTCATCCATTAATATGAATTTTAACAGCATCACTTTCTTTCCAAAATAATTATATATACGCCCAAATACTTTAGGAGTACGTTTGGATTCATGGGAGAGATACCCAACATTATTTCCATCTTCTTAAATTATGTGGTGTACTCTTGTATATTTTACCCTTGTCTCGACTTGAAGTAATGCCATTAGATACATTGGTCCTCTACATACCTAATAGGATAGAATAGGGACTTGATGAGATTTTTAAAACCCTCCCACCTAATTATTTAAGGATCTCCCTCCATCTTAAGTGTTTCTATGTGGATTTTACACCAGGTCAAGGCATGGCCCTCTAATTTCAAATGAGAAAATTAAATTTTCTATCCCTCATATATATTAAAATAAACCTCTAATTACTAAAATCAATTATTTAATTTCATAACATCGATTTATCGCCTTGATATATCTTGATGTCCACCTTTTCTTCCATGTTGAAGAGGGACTATGAATGGTTCATTACACTCAAAGTCGAGTGTTATTTTTTGGGTTCTTTCTTGGAATCCTTGTTTGGTTATTTCCATTCCCCAAATTTTCCCTCTAATTTTACTTCTGAGTTGGAAAACCCATATTATTTTATCAATGTGAGATTACTGGTTAGGGATTCCATGAGGAGGCTCACATTATAGTTTATATCTGCAACTTGTGCTTCCTACCACATAAACCTCTCCTTTGTGGGATTTCGAGGGTTATCATAAGATAATTAATTGACCATGTATGGGGTTTTATAATTTTTTTCTTAAACTGATATGGTCCCTTGTAACTTCCAATGCAATTCCCAAAGAAACCTACAATAACACCAATATGATATATAAATTGTTATGGATATTCCACTGGGTAGTTCATCACAACAGATATATGAAGATAAAATGAAATATATAATAGAGATCGTTAATTCCTTTTAGAATCTATATTTTTATTGTGGTTTTGTTTGTTATAGGACCAACTCACAAAACAAAATAAAAGATAGATCAACGACTTGAGAAATAGCCTCTTCGAAGGAGAAACCTCCTTTGCATCATTAGACAAATGATAATACCTCCTTAGTATATATAGGATTCTAAGGGTTATAATCTAATCAGAGCCTACATAACAATAATAATGTAAGGCCACAACAATAAAAATAGTGGGATTCTATGGGGCACAACAATAACAATATGGGGGCTACATGGGCACAACAATAACAATAGGGGGTACACTAACAATAAAAATAAGGGAGCTAAACTAGTATTATAGGGACCTAATATGCCCCTCTCCTTAAAAAAAGCGCTGTCTCCAATGCTTGAGTAGTTTTATATGCTTTTGTATAAAATTATAACCCTCCCATGCGGAATATTCATCAGGTAAGTTATTCCACTTAATGAGATACACTGAAATTAATTTGATTTTGTAGTTGTCAGGGTCTTGTTTTTGTGACTGCTTCAAGCTCAAATATGAGTTTTCCTTCTTCGTCAAGTTCTGGAAATACTGTTTGAACTAGGAGCTTGTCACCAATAACCTGATTTAAGCATGAAACATGTAAAACTGGGTGTACTCAGGAAGATGCAGGTAGCTCCAATTTGCATGCCATAGTACCAATATTTTGCAACACCTCATAAGTACCATAGTACTTGGGTGATAATTTAAGATCCTTCTTAGATTACTTGAGGGACATTTGTTTGTATGGTTTTAGCTGTAAAAATACCCATTTGCCTATATCAAAACTTATTTCACTGCAATGTTGATATGTATGGTGTTTCATTCAATTTTGTGTTGGAGTGAGGTTATCCTTTAATAATTGGAGAAATTTTTGTTGATGCTCGATGTGAGCTTCCACTGCTTGAGCCTTAGAATTTTCTCTTAAATATGATGTGATGGATGGTGGATGATATCCATAAAATGCCATAAATGGGGTCATGTTTGTTATGTATCGAAGGAAAACCAACATTCAGCCAAAAGTAACCACTTGACCGATTGTGTTTTTATCAGATACAAAGCAATGAAGATATACTTACAAACACTTTTTTCATTATCTCAGTTTTCCCATCATATTGAGGATGATAAGATGAGTTATGAGCTAATTGAGTACCAATATAATAAAATAATTTCGTCCAAAAATTTCTAGTGAAAATGGGATCTCTATCACTTGGGTTTCCATGTAGCTTTTGAATTCTTTCCATAAAAGCAGTAGCAACTATAATGGCTTTAAAAGGATGAGATAATGCACAAAATTGTGCATACTTCGTAAGTCTGTCAATTACCACCATGATGACACTCTTTCCTTTAGAATTTTGTAAACCTATGATAAAATGCATTGATAACTCCTCCCAACGTTGACTTGGAATGGCTAAATTTTGTAACAGACCCGGGATCTTAATTGTCAACTTTATTTTTTTGGCAAACCAAACATTCTGCCACAAAATTTTGAATATCAAATTTAAGGCCATCCCAAAAAAATTCCTTCTTGACCTTGTGGTAAGTTTTTAGAAGTCTTGAGTACCCTCCTAAGGGGGAGGTGTACAATTCCAAAATAGTCCTTTATTTGAGTTCGGAATTCTTACAAAGATATAAGACATCTTTGTACCATAATGAATCATTTTTCTAGATAAATGTATTATATGTACTAGGATCTTGTTGTAAATTTCGAAAGAGTGTCCACACCTCTTAATAATTCTTCAATTCATCCCTTGCTTCAGCTATCCAATCGGGTTGGATAATAGAAATGGCACAAAGAAATGCTTCCACATCCTCATCGTTTCTTGAGAGTGAATTTGCAACAACATTTTTCTTCCATTTTTGTAGATGATTTCAAATTCATAACCCAACATCTTTTGGACCCATTTTTTCTTCTCTTTTGAAGATAATCTTTGTTCCAAAAATTATTTAATACTATCATGATTTTTTTTTACATTGAAGTGTCTTCCCATTAGGTAAGGTCGACATTGCTTTACTGCATGTAGTATTTCCAACATTTCATTCTCATAAATAATCTTTTTTAAATTCTTCCCCTTGATTGGACGAATTTCAAAAGCAATGGGTCTTCCTTCTTGCATTAAAACAATACCAATTCAATTTCCTGAGGCATCACATTCCACAAAAAAAAATTTGCAAAGTTTGACGTAGCTAAGACTAGTGCTTGGAACATTAGCTCTTTAATATGTTCAAAGGCCTTAGTTGCTTCTGGAGTCCAAGAAAATGCATCTTTCTTCCATAATGTTGTTATAGGTGTTTTTATTCTCCCATAATTCTTAACAAACTTATGATAATACCCTGTCAACTCGATAAATCCTCGAAGATGCTTTAGGGTTGTGGGGATTTTATATTCCTTAATGGATTTAGTTTTGTTAGGGTCTATCTTAACACCCTCATGAGATACAATATGACCCAAATATTCCACCTCTTTTACTCCAAGTAAAAATTTGGAGTTATGCATATAATTGTTTCTCCTCCAATAGTTTTAGCACCCTCTTAACATGTTGAACATGATCATTCCAAGACTAATTGTAGATTAGTAAATCATCAAAAAATACTAATACAAATTTTCTAAGGAAGGGTTTGAAAATAGAATTCATCAAACCTTGAAATGTAGAAGGTTCATTAATGAGGCCAAAAGGCATGACCAAAAATTCATAATGACCTTCATGAGTTTTGAATGTTTTTTTCGGAATGTCTTCAGCCTTAATTCTAATTTGATGATATCTTGAATGAATATCCAACTCGGTGAAGTAAATTGATCCATGTAATTCATCCAAAAACTCATCAATGATAGTAATAGGAAATTTATCTTTAACAGTGAGCTTGTTTATATCCCTATAATTCGAACACATTTTCCATGATCCATCCGTATTTTGCACCAATACTACTGGAGCAGAGAAATAACTTTGACTAGGTTGAATTATACTGGCCTCTAGCATTTCTTCAACCATACATTCAATTTCACTCTTTTGGGCATAGGGATATCTGTAAGGCCTGATGTTTGGAGGAAAAATTTCTGGAATCAAATGAATGGCATCATCATCATCACAAATAGGTGGGAGGCCCTTCGGAGTCTCAAATACCTTAGATTGATTGTCCAAGATTTTTTGGAGATCTATATAAATAGATGATTTCTATGATTGAACCTCTGGTGAGCATAATTGTGTAAATACGCCTCCTTATTATTTCTTATGAAGCTTTATGATGCCATTAGAGTTGATTATCTTCCCTTGTTTCCTTATGATACCCCTTAATTCAACTTCTCTTCCTTCCCAAGATAATTTTAAGAAAAGTTAGCATCCCCAAAGATTGTAACCATTGGATTCCTAGTACAATATCAGCACCACCCATTGGAATGGAAAGAATTGGACTATTCAATACATATTCCCCCATGGTTAGTTTGATATTATGGCACTTTCCATAGAAATTTATAGTTACTCCATTTAAAACCATCGCTTGAAACTCTGATGTTGGATATAGAAATCAATTCAATTCATTGACTATCTTACAATGAATAAAATTATGGGTACTACCCGAAACAATCAACATTATTACCTTTTTCTTATTGATATGTCCTTCTATCTTGAGACTTTGAGGAGTGGTAATTCCTACCAAGGAATTACAAGATAGGTTCGGATTCATTTCTTCTTTCTTTGGAGTTGGTTCCTGGTGTATATCCTCCTCTTTTGATGTTTCTTGTTCCTTTTCTTCCTCCTCTTCACAACCTATGTAAAATAATTTATTCTCAACACACTTATGACCTTTAGTGTATTTTCT
The DNA here is from genome assembly GCA_034641835.2 of Pinus albicaulis. Lineage (NCBI taxonomy): Eukaryota > Viridiplantae > Streptophyta > Pinopsida > Pinales > Pinaceae > Pinus > Pinus albicaulis. Next base: position 857,804,353 of record CM076576.1, read on the forward strand.
ATCACAGCTGTAACAAAGCCCTTTTTCTATTTTTCCCTCCAATTTTTTTGGTGTCAACCTTTTATGTTGTGGAAGGATAGGAGAAGAAAACTTCCATATTTATAGTTGTGAGTGGTAGACTTCCTTGTTGCGATAATTTTGCTTTAAACTTTTCTAGCCACCCTGAATGCCTTCTCTAATGAATCTGGTTCCCAAAGGTGAACCTCATGTTGGATGTTATCATTTAAAGTCCCTATGAAGACATCAACCTATGATCCTATGGAATATCATTTACCCTCATATTCAATTTTTGGAAGTCCTCGATGTGCTCTGCTATTGAACCCTTTTGTTTGATATTTATCAATTGGCTCAAGAACGTGTTGCTCTTTGTATCCTCTAGTGTGCTATCACTTCCTCTGTAAAAATTGATCAAGTACAATTTTTTTATGAGAATAAATCAATTAATACCTTACAAATTGATTGCGTTCTAAATATAAACATGCAATGCGTACCTTTTGTGTGTGTTTCACATCATGGAGATCAAAATATTGCTCCATCTGTAGTATCCATGTTACTGGATCCTTGCCATAAAAATTCCTCGTATTGATATTTGGAATGTGGTGGGTCTTAAACAAAAAATTAGAATCTCTAAAATCATAATCCACATTCCTTTTTTCTTCATTCGCATTTTCACGGATTACCTTTTCACCACTGGGAAGCCTTTTTTGCAACAACTTTGTCAACCCTTCCTTCAACTCTTCCATCTTGACATTCCTCATTGCTTCCACGTACTTTAAACCTTCCTTAAAATCATCCATGTCTATTTTTTTTCCTTCTAAACCATACATATTAACATTCATCATCGGTTCCAATTCATTTTTGGTTACTCTTTGCGAGAGACAAATTTGTTGCATTTGGTCTCATAATTTTGATATATCATGTTGCATTTCTTCCTAATTTTCATGCTTCATAAAAGAGCTTTTTGGTTTCTTACTAGGTGTGTCCATTTTTTTGTTTGAAGGCATTTTGAAATCAAACAATATTATCTATGTGTTGAAGCCTTAGAATTCCGTTGCAATAACATGGGGGATAAACACCCAGTCCAGACCTTAAAGCATCTCCTTTTCCGTTTGGTATAGTGGCTCCAACTGGGGATAATGGGACTAGTTTCCTAGAAAATAAATTGATATGATGATGATGGTTTTGATACAAGGTGAAATGAAGAATGACTTTAAACTAATGGAAATAATATATATAAGTAACAAACACGTGCATATATTTAATTTAATTTTTTAACTTAATATATAACCCAAGCAGAATTACCATCAATGCAATCTAAAAATATATCCTTCAGTAAAGGATAATAAAGATCATTCAATTACTCAAAGAGATGAAAATTATTTAAGATAATTATTTTGACTAAATAGTTAGTCAAAATAATAATGTAAAACATATCACATATATCGATTTCTGTATGTATTTGGTAAGGAATTACAGCTGAAACATTTTACAGAAGTGCATGAATGATAAACTATAAACAAAAATGCATACATATCACAATATAAAGAGAAATTATTGTAAACTCCTAATCAAAGCTTAATCATAAACATAATAGTACCATATACGATAAGTTCTGCTCATGAAATCCACAATATTGTCTGCTTCTTATCAATTCAAATATACTTTAAGAGTACAAAAGTGCAATTTCAGTAAAGCATAGTCCAATTTTCCAAAAATTAGATCCTATTCCATATATATTATCAAAAGCATTCAAAAAAGTACAGAAGTGCAAGCTTTCACAAAAAAAATGACAAAATTTTGGACCCTTCTCTAAATGTACGAGAGGGGTTTAAATACTAAACTAAATAAGTCAAAAATAGATTATTACACAAAAATCTGAGGAGGTTTCAAACAACCTTCCTCATAATAAGTAAACTAAACTATAATATAGAAATTAAAAATGACAAGACTACTTAGTTGGGTTGATTTCCTTTTGTCACTTGGTCTTTGAGCTGGAAAATATCCATCATTGGCTTCAGTTGAGTCGGTTGAGTGATCCCAAGATCTCAATTGTCCTTTGATAGGGCATTTGAAAGTTTTGGAAATGCCTTTCTTGTGGAATCAATTAAGGATTGCAAATTCATGCACTAGATATGTGGTACGATCAAGAAATTCCAGTAATTTTCTGGATCCAATTTAGTTATCTCCTTAATTGATTCTGCCTTTTCGGCGCTTTCTTTCCATTTTTTTTCTAATAGCTTGCCCTCTGGAATTGCTTCAACTGTACATTCTTCAATAAGTTTGGTATTCTGAAGTTGTTCATTGACAAACTCAATGATTTTTCTTGCTATGTTGGCTGCCTTTGATGCTGCTTTCTCTCCTTGTTTTAATTGCATCTCCCAATCTTTGAATAAAATATCCTTATGAAATTATCAATCTTTGGGAGATAAACCTTCTTCCCTTCCTCAGATTCTTGCCAAGAAATAAATTCAGAAATTTTCTTATCAACCCTTTCACATTCCAACTTTCTATTTACCACCTTTTGAGTTAATATGTTACGTATTTCATAGTATGATTTAGTAGCAGAGATTTTTTGGCATAAACTCTCTTGTTGTTGTTTCAATTGTGTATTCAATTCAAGTGCTTCTTTAATGAATTATTCTATTTGAGGTTGACTCTTGAGATTATCCATTGCTACTTCTATCTGTGCATATTTCTCAGAGATGTGTACTTGATGCTGCAATTTCAACCTTTCAATTTTTTTCTGGAACTGTGCCATTTTCATTTCAGCTTGCTTATGGGCATTATGTTTCTCCTATTCCAACTGTTTTTCTAGCACTTGGATTCTTTCTTCTCTTTATCTAAGCAGAAGTTACACTTTTGCTACTTTATCAATTGTAGCATTTTCATATGCCCTTGCAAAGTGTGAAATTTTAGTAAGGTGTTCAATTGGGTTAACAAGACTGTCTTTCCAAACAATGTATACTGACTCATTACTGAGGGTTGTCATTGTTTCATAAATTCTTCTTCTTTTTCTCCTCTTCACTACAGCTTTATGATTTGGACTGTAGAAAGCGTCTAATGGACGTATCTCTTCAATATTAAAAACAATTTCTTTAGTAGGGAAGGTTGGGATAATTTATTAATCTTGAACACTTAGAGTTTGTTGAAGTGTTATTCATGTTTCCAATAGCTTCTGAGTCCGTTCAGGAGTATGACATCTTGATGATCCTTCTAGATTAGGATTAGGAATAGGTGGAATCTGAAGTTTTTCAGTAAACTTCTGTCATTATTTTCCTAAATTCTCCACTTGGGATTTTTTTGTCTGCTTAGATGTAAATTGAACTTCATGAAGTTCTTTAGAAGATTCCTTTTCTAATCAAGCTTCATCAATTCTTTCCTCAACATGTATATCAATTCCTTTAATTGCATCTTCAATTATTTTATCAAGGCTATCATCTTTATTTTCAAATTCATTTTCAGAATGATCTGAATCTTGGGACTCATGTTTGGAATGCTCTGAATCCTAAACTAATTTCTCCTCGGACTCATCTTCAAACATATCTTTTGGATCATCATCTAAGTTGATACTAGGATTTGGCTCACTAATTTCTTCCATTTGAAATGGGTCCAATGGGATTGTTTCCAATCTTTTATTTATGTATTCATGGAAATATTTGATATCTAATACACTGAGTTTGTTGGATGCCATGTTCAATACATCTGAAAAAATTTCTGTTCCTTCAAATAAATCGTCAAAATCATCTTTGTCATGCATGAATGGTTTAATTTTAAGAGCAGTAGTAAAATTTTGAACCACATTGTTGGGATCATACTATCTCCCTGGCATAAAATCCAGATTGAAAGAGGTAATATTTGGGATATCTTTGAATGTATGACCTATATCAAAAAGATAAAAGGTACCACATTGTACTGGAAACGTAGGTCAAATAGACTTCTTTGAATCTATGAGACGTTTGGTTATACCATTTCCTAATGTTTGGTATGCAATTTCCCTGGAAAAAATTTTGTTTGGGACATAATAAGGAAAAAAATGGGCAAATGAAATACTCCCGAAAACTTTGATATAAGTACAAATTTCTTCTCCAAACCATCTGGCTATAGGCATAATATCTGCATTGGCCTCTTTAGAAATCTTGGGGGCCTTCTCATTAAAAATGATTTGGTGTATAGGAAACATGACTCCATGGAAAATTTTATAAAAATGAGAGTGAAATTCAAATTCCCACAAGGCTTTGTGATAGACATGAATAGGACCCAAGTCTTGGTTGGTCCATTTCCAGCCCATGATAGGAAAACTTGAACTGAACATATGGCATCCATAATGTATGAACTATTATAAAAAGGAGGGATTGTTATCGTAGAAAACATCTTATTTGTTTTGTATTCTCTAATAGTCTTGGCCAAATTATTGGATAAGATATTGCCCCAATTCATAATGGTAGAATGATGACAACGTCTATTAGAGGAACCCATTCAATAGAAAATTTAGTGGTATCATGCTTGGAAAATAACCTACACATCATTGCTACTAAAAAACAGTAGGGTGTTGGTAATTGTGCAATTGGATACATCCCAAGTTTATCCCACTTAAATTTGCTTCAATCAGCCTTCCATTCTTTCACTACCTTCATCGTGTCTTCATTTTCCTTGGAAAACTTTTCAAGAAAATATTTGTCATAAACTTTGTGTGGCATTGGAAGATGGTACATGGCATGCAAATCTTTAGGGGTAAATGAACCCATGTCTTCTTGTCTTGAGTTCTTGAAAGTCTACGACATTGACGTTTTCAATGACCCATCTCACCATGTCTATGTATGGTAAAATATTTGGTCTTGTGGCTATCCTGTGTAAAAAGTAACATGCAACCTCGAAATAGGAAGCTTCAGAAGATTTAGGTGCATCCGTTGTTGCTAATTTCTTAAATTCCCTTGGTTTCTCTCCTTCAAGAAAAATGTACATTGATTCCCGGGAAGTGGTTCCATTATCCTTATTGTAAGTAGTATCTGAGAAAAGTGGAGGCATATTTGTGACTTCGGAGGTAGATGCTTGGGCAACTGCTTTTTCTTTATTTGTCATTCCTGCTGATATCACTTTCTCGAGTGATTTCATGAATTCAAGAAAACAAGGAAATAAGATTAAAGACAAAGAGCAGAGGAGAGAAAAGATTTTAACTACCATAAATCATAAAACCAACACTTTTATTTGAAACATGCCATAGAAAGATATCAATCTTTTTGAGTCCTGAAACCATTGAATGTTGTTAATGTCTCATTAAACACTTATCAAATCTTGTACATGTTTTATCATATATGTCCAATAAAAAAAGTTATATCATGAGATTTTTTAACGGATTGATTTATTAGGCATCATTTCTAGCGCTTTGTGATAAATTATATACCGCAAATCTCACATCGTACAAGCATCGATACTATGTGTCTTGACATTAAACTAATATCTAAAGTCTTAAATTTAAACTCTCTTGCTGTTGTTTCAACTGTGAATTCAATTCAAGAGCTTCTTTAATGGATTTTTCTATTTGAGGTTGACTCTTGAGCTTATCCATTGCTTCTTCTATCTGTGCATCTTTCTCAGAGATGTGTACTTGATGCTGCAATTTCAACCTTTCAAATTCTTTCTGGAATTGTGCCATTTGCATTTCAACTTGATTATTGGCATTAACTTTCTCTTGTTCCAGTTGTTATTCTAGCACTTGGATTCTTTCTTCTCATTGTCTAAGTAGAAGTTGCACTTCTATTGCTTTATCAATTGTAGCATTTTCATATGCCCCTGCAAACTATGAAAGTTTAGAAAGGTGTTCAGTTGGGTTAACAAGAGTGCCTTTCCAAACAATATCTATTGACTCATTACTGAGGGTTGTCATTGTTTCATCAATTCTTCTTCTTTTTCTCCTCTTTACTATAGATTTATGATTTGGACTATAGAAAACGTCTAATGGAGGTATCCCTTCAATATTCAAAACAATTTCTTCAGTAGGGAAGGTCAGGATGATTTCTTGATCTTGAACACCTAGAGTTTGTAGAAGTGTTATTCCTGTTTTTGGTAGCTTTTGAGACTGTCCAGGAGTATGAAAGCTTGATGATCCTTCAGTATTAGGATTAGAATTATGTGGAATCTGAATTTTTTTAGTAAACTTATGCCATTCTTTGGTTAAATGCTCCACTTGGGATTTTGTTGTCTGCTAAGGTGTGGATTGAACTTCCTGAAGTTATTTAGAATATTCCTTTTCTAATCTAGCTTCATTAGTTCTTTTCTTAGCATGTATATCAATTCCTTTAATTACATCTTCAATTATTTTATCAGGGCTTTCATCTTTATTTTCAGATTCATTTTCAGAATGATCTGAATCTTGGGACTCATGTTTGGAAGGCTCTAAATCCTGAACTGATTTCTCCTGGGACTCGTCTTTAGACATATCTTTGGATCATCATCTAAGCTAATACTAGGAGTTTTCTCACTAATTTCTTCCATTTGCAATAGGTCCAATGGGACTGTTTCCAATATTTTGTTTTTGTATTCATGGAAATATTTCATATATGCTACACTGATTTTGTTGGATGCCATTTTCAATACATCTGAAAGCTTTTATGTTCCTTCAAATAAATCGTCAAAATAATATTTCTCATGCATGAATGGTCTAATTCTAAGAGCAGTAGTAAAATTTTGAACCACGTTGTTGGGATCATATTGTTTCTCTGGCATAAAATCCAGATTCAAATAAGTAATATTTGGGATCTCTTTGGCTGTATGACCTATATAAAAAAGAGAAAAGGTACCACAATGTACTGGAAACTTAGGCTAAATAGACTTCTTTGAATCTTTGAGATGCTTGGTTATACCATTTCCTAATGTTTGGTATGCAATTTCCCTAGCCAAAAGTTTGTCTTAGACATACTAGGGAAAAACATGGGAGAATTCAATTCTCTCGAAAACTCTCATATAAGTAAAATTTTCTTCTCCAAACCATCTGGCTACAATAATAATATCTGAATTGGCCTCTTTAGAAATTGTTTAGTCAATTTAGCGTCCTAAATTGCTTTCATTAATTATCAACCAGGGCTAGTAAACTGATGAAGTGTGATGCATCATATGTGCTTAAGCAACCTATTCCTTACTTCATTTTTTTGTGTCTTATTTTTTTTTTAGCGGGGTTTTGTTCTTTGAGATATAAGGATGGTTAATCTCAATTTATGGAAAGACTTATGTGAAACTAAATGTATTTTAGAAGGAAGAAAAGGAAGTGTACCAAAACTAATATAATTTTCATAAAAACATACCAAAAACTGAGGGTTAGTTTAAGACCTATTTTGGAAATCAAAGCATCTATATAATCTATTTATTAGTCCTAATCCATGGATCTATTTCTAAAACTAAGATTGAGAATTACAATTCCTATCTTAAATGAAAGTAGAAAAATGAATAAACTATTGTACCTTTAGTTACCTCAACATTCAATTTGTTAGGTATGACCCTATTGAGATGGAGTTTAGCAACTGCTTGTACTTTAGTCTGCTAAGGTCCTGGAATAGAAAAAAAATAATGCAAATGAAAATATATAAGATGTGTTTAGTTACTCCAATTATTAAATTTGTAAAGAGTGATCTTATTTAAGTAATGTTAAGTAACTAATTACACCTGTTTGAACTAAGGAACTAAGAAAACTTTGCAAATGGATAACTCAGAAATGGCATTTCATTAATCATTCAACGATCTCATCTGAAAAAATGATTAGATCAATTCCTTCTAGAGTGATTTTTTAGGAAGATTATTGTTTGAAATTAAGTGAGGATCTTGAAAGTAAAATCATGCAAGATCTAACTAAAATTAACTAATGTATAATTGACTTGTCTACCACATTAAAATGTAAAGTGTTTAACTTCTTGAGATGCCTTCGGAGAAATCAATTATGCCTTATTCTTTGGAAAACAAATAACAATAAGCAAGATAACTTAAACCACTGTATATCTGAGATATTTAACCATTAAATGTAGGCTTATCATATTGAAAATGGATTTCATAAACATCTGTTAACATAGCAATTGACAACTCTATTCTAATGGAAATAAAAGACAAGAACAATAAACTAAACAAATGTGGTTTCTTAGCACTTCAATCCTTAAACCAATTTTGAAAAGAGAGTTTATATTTTCATGAAATGTTTTGGAAGATAAAGTCTGCACAATTGTATTTTATCATTAAACTATTTGAAAGCTGGAAATGAAGCATAAGCCTATTTAGAAACAGAAATTTCTAAATATAATTAAAGGAAATATAACTATTAAACAAAATAAAAACCTCCTTAAGAAGTAGGGGACCTCTGCAACTGATGTGGTTGAACTCCTAGCTTGTTAAAGGTGCCATCAAGCAAGCATTTGGCAAACTGAACTTCTTTATTATGATAAAAAAAGGTCTGGAAACAGAATATTCACTTAGAAATCTGAACTTTACTGAACTATCTCTCGGTTCTATGGAACCAATATTTAAAGAGAAATTACATTACTAATTACGAGTTAAACAAGCTACAGGTGTCTAACTTGAATTGCAATTGAAATAGGACTGTTGGACTGATGATTTGCTTTGAAGAGAAAATTTGGAGTCCTACTGATGTAGGTAACATTCTTTGACTTGTAACTTTGACCATAATTTTAGGCTCCTTTTTATGTCGATTTGGACCGTGTGAGTAGGATAGAATCCATGTAGGCAAGATTCTAAAAACACCCATGTGGCCTGATTCCTCAACTGACACATGGAACCTGGTAAACCATAAGAGTGGCTATGGAACGCACAATTAGCTGCAGAACAGGCTTCATTCTATAGCTAAATTGCAAAAAATTATCCAAATATAAAAATCATGAAAATATAATATGACAATCATTTAAATGCATCCTTAAGACAAAACCTTAGCATTCTTCATTGATTAGGGTTTGTGATCTTATGGAAAAGTGGTGGAATGAGGTGAGAAAAACTGTAAAAGAGAGGGTAATCTTGAGGTTCAAAATACCCCCAAGGAAAAATCATTGCATGTCCTCATGAAATTTTCCAAAATTATGAGTTCTTCTCCCCTACTGCATTTTCTCAAATACCTCAGCTAGGACATCCAACCTTATTCTTTTGATCCTCTTTGAAGTCAATGTCATTCTTGGCCTTTTCATGAGAAGTTTGAATTTGAGGTTTATGATTGCTTTGTTCAACCTCTTGTTCTTTTTCTTCAATTTCCTATTTTCCTTATGAAATAGTCCTAGCTACAGAGTAGTATTATCATGCATTGCCTTGTCCAATTTGTTTTGTTCCTTCAAAATCTCATTCTCCTACTTGATGTGCATGTTCAATATCTCTAATTCATAAATATCCTTCTTAGGAGCATCAATTAGAGGTTCTTGTGGATTGACAGGTGGTTCTTGGTTCATTGAGGCATTTCTTCTTTCCAAATACTCTACATAATCATATATCTGTTGCTGAACAGGATCTATACCAAGAGATCTTTTGTTGGGGCCTTCTTCAAAATGATAAAAAGGAGAATTTTAAGGACTATACATAGGATAATTATCAACATGTGATGGAACTAGGGTTTCCTATTCTATATTTATGAGATCTGTCTCTTTAAACAATGTATTCTTCATAATGCCTCGAAGTCTAGAGCTCCTTCTTAATTTTGGAGGACTTTCATTCCCTTCATTTGTAACCTCACTCTCTTTATTTTTTTTTTCCTCTAGCCTTAATTTTTTTCCTAATTTCTGTCATTTCCTCAAAAATTTGTTTTTCATCATCCCTCCGTAGTGAAGTTTCAGGTCTATTTTCAACATTCATATCAATTTTCTTTCTTTTACTTCTCCTGACATTCTCTTCCTTGGGTGGTGACTCTGGTTGTTCTTGAAAATGATTCCTAACAAGGAAATCTTCCCAGGTGTCTCCTATGTTCCTTAAGTGAAACTCAATCAATATTTTCATGAAGCAATGATGATGCATAGTGGTCTCTATGGATTGTATTCTTTTTTTTACATTTGAGGCCATTCTTCTTAGACTATTGAGCAGAAAGAAAGGAAGGTTGATTTCACCATTTCTTAGAAAAATCATTAATAAACAGATATGATAAACATACATGGTTCCAAATATTCCTTCACAAGTGATGAATTTCTGCAAAATCAAAAGCATATTTCTCCATTTTATTTTAAGGGTTGTACTTAGGATTCCTTTTCTAAAAACTGAGACATCCATACCTGGGTTTTTAAGTATCATCTTCCATGATTCATTATGGAATTATTTGTTCTTGAACAATCTCTCTCCATGCCTCAGAAGTTCTGTAGCTTCAGCCGGGAATGACTCTGTCACTGTGAATTTAATGTCCCCAATTTCTACTTCAGTTCCATGAAAAGACCGAGCAAATGATTTCGTAATTTCCTTATGAAAACCATTGAAATTTTCTATGAACCTCAACCATCCAACTTGATGTAGAAATTCTCTAACTTGTGGGTATCCTTCCATGTATTTTACCCCCTTATTGGTAGATTCAACTTGACCATTTTCTTGTGGATGGTAAGGAGTAGACTTTTTGTGTTTGATCTTGTAATCTTCCACGATTCTTTTCACCATCTTTGATGTAAACTGAGAGCCCTGATCTGTTACAATTTCTCTTGGAACACCAAAACGAGTGAAGATATCATCAAAACGAAAATTAACTATAGATCCTTCATTAGAAAAAGGTAATGCTTTAGCCTCTGCCCATTTAGTGACATAATCAATGCATACCAAAATATACTTCTTTTGTTTATATGGAGGATTGATAGGTCCAACAAAATCCAAGGTCCATTTTTCAAAAGGTTCAATGGGTACCTGAGGTTGCAAAGGCATTTCACTTGAAGGAGCATGTTTCCCTACCCATTGGAAATTGTCACACCTTTTGACATATTCTTTGGCATCTTTGAAGATGGATGGCCAATAACATCCTAAATGAAGGATTTTATAGGTTGTCTTCTTGTCAGCAAAATTTCCACCACAAGGTTCATCATGACATGCCTTAAGAATTTCAAACATTTCATCTTCTCGAACACATCTTTTGATAATGAGATCTGGACCTGTCTTATAAAATTCATTAGTAATCCATGAATATCTCTCACTTAATTGAATTATTCTTCTTTTCTCTCTAGAATGCAAATGTGAAGGTAATTTTCCTGAAACGAAGTAATTGGAAATATCTACAAAGCAAGGGGTTCGAGCAGTTACTGCAAAAAGATATTCATCAGGAAATTTATCTTCAACTGGAGTGTCATCTTTGATATTTTGAATTCTAGACAGGAAATCAGCAACTGTGTTTTGTTTTCCAGGCCTTTCTAGAATAGTAATGTTGAATTCTTGTGTTATCACTCAGTAATTTCTCAATGTTAAAGAAAGAAATAGTATGAGGTAACCACAAACCTTTGCGTGTCTGATCATTGTCCACCATCATAGATCAGATATGAAACTGTAAAATATTTCTGAAGAAAATGTTAGTTTCCCTAGTATGGTCGCCAATATGTTATCACTCAGTAATTTCTCAAGGTTAAAGAAAGAAATAGTCCGAGGTAACCACAAACCTACTTTTAAGCCTTAGGATCTAGCCTTCCTAATGCTCAGAGAATGCTCTCTCTATAAGATTTAACTTTGTTTTTATATCTGATTTAGGCTAGTTATATGGAGAAAATTGGTTTTGGGGTTTTGAATTGGTTTGGTGGGAAAATTACTTAATGAGATGGATAGTGATAGATTTGTTTATCCATTGGGCAAAAAGAGTCAAATGTCAAGCAGACAGAATCAGGATCAAGGTCACAAGTCAAATATTTTCAGGGCAAGATAGAAAAGTCATTAAATATCTTTGAAGGCTAATCGGTGAAGTGGTTTAATCGGGGTAAAGACCATTTAATAATTCTTTGATCCGGATAGGGAAGTAGAAGATAGAGGTCATTCAAAAGACGAAGAAATTAAGGATTCCCTACTCTGGAAATCAGCAAAAAACATATAAATGATAAATAGTTAAAGACAAAGTGCTTTTAACAAATTCTGTAATAATATTCATGATTTATCATTCAAATTTAGAACACATATATGGATGCATGTAAAACATAATAAGATAAACAAAGACAGTAGAAAGTACTTCACTTCAATGGTTCATCACATGAATCCTAAAATATGATGCTTTATGATTTGATCCATTCTGCTACTTGAACTTGCTACAAAAAGCCTTCAGGTACAGAAATATTGACTATAGAAATCTTCAGCAATTTATTCCACAATAATACTTCAAATGATGAAGTATTTATACAAATTCTAAACTAGAATATCTTGAAAAAATATCAAGGTTGGTTTACAAATATCTCAAACTATTTTACATAAATAGAACTTAAATAAAGGACACTCAAAACTAATGAATCTATTTGGAACTATTTTTATGGGTTGATGGTGACAAAGAAGAGAAATTCAAATTTGATATCAACTCTTAGTTGATGATGAGGCATCCAAGTCACTAATTGTTTCCTTTCTTTGTGCATTCTACTCCATAAATTCTGCAAAATTGGTGTCCAATGATACCTTTGTATATCTCAATCTGAGATAGATATGAAAAATTTTAAAGAGTTTATTGTAGATAAATATTCTACTGAGATAAACCCCTCTCAATTTACAAAACTTCAACTCCCGTTGTTCACAATAGACTCTGCAAAAATATGTGTAAAACAGAACTTTTCATATTCTGAAAGATATGATGTGACTATGTGCATGTATCTCTCATTCTGTAATACCTGTGTAAAAATCGAGATATTTCTTGTAGATGGGTCTCCTAGGAACAAAAGCCCCCTCCAGTTTTGTAAGATTCATTTTTTATTGGCCACAATCTTCTCTACAAAATGATGACTAAACAGGAATTTTCTGTAAAAAGTGCTTTCAAATATTGTTTAATACTTCCAAACACATAATGGTTGTTAGAAAAGTGAGAGAGGTTTTTGTAGGTGTACATCTTAGGAACATAAACCTCCTTCAATTTTGCGAAATTCATCTTGGATTGCCACAATACTTTCTGCAAAACCATGACTTAAATAGGAAATTTCTAGAAAATGTCCCTTTCTACTCTGTTTTCATCTTTTAACCTTATTTTTCTTTTAACTATTTTTTTATTTACTTTGGATAAACTTCATTATTGTTGGTGAAAATTTTTTCATCTCGGTTTAACCATTACTGCCTCTGTGTTTCATCTGATACATTTTGATTATTATGTTTTCACTGTCATTGTGAATTCTTATTTCACTTTTACCATTTACTGTCAAAATTTATCTCTCTTCATAAATGACTTCTTTCTTTGTATACAAACTGTTGAATGAATCTTTTGAATTAAAATTTGAGAATTTGGAGCAAACAATTTTGTCAACTAGTATTGAAACTGTTGGCCCAATTTCATATTCTCGGAATAACCTACAAAAATCAAACAATTTGTTAATGAAACAGAGGTCTGCAAGGAGGGTTTCTCTGGGACAGCGGAAGTTTTCTGAGGTTCTTAGCAGCAATTTGGTGAGTTTAGTTCCAATTTAGGCTTAAATTGGAGTCGGCAGCACTATTTTTGGGTTAACATCTCTTTCTGTACACAAATTCTAACTGAAATAGTGAAAAAATGGTGCAGGCGAGCGGGTTTATTTTTTTTATTTAACATTAAAATGAATTTAATGGTTGTCTTGTCAAATAAATGGATGGTTTGGCATGCAGGAGGGAAAAAATCATAAGCGGTTATCGCATAATCTCGGAGCGGTAAATGGTTTCTTTGGATCGGATGCGATCCAATCTCTTATCACCGCGTGGAGGAGAGAGAATAGGGTTAAACCACCCATTTCACAAATTTCACATTGATTATTCTTGGCGCTATTGAAATTGCAATATAGCATATGGATCATTGGATGTAAGGAAGGGCTTGCGAACGGTGGAGATTGAGAGGTGGATTAGCTCGGTATATGGGGCATGGGGCCTGAGAGTTTATATGCGGCGGGGTTGATTAATACGTTTAAACATATTTTAAACATATGAACTAACATTATAATGTTATGGGCGGTGTATATGAATTTACATAGTAAATGTGTGATATTCATATGTATTTGCGAAGATGGGTTATATTATATATAACATGTTTTAACCTATGGGTATAGGCGGAGATATTTGACACATGGGTATTTAGGCCATAGGTTAAATGTTAATATAGTGGGTTTGGGATATTTAAATAAAGGAATTAATATATCTACAGAAAGGGGTATTTATAAAGGAATTAATAAATTATATTAGAGTTAATATGAAATGAATATGAAATGAACGGAAATACATATAATATCAACTAATTAAAGTGTAAAATTGGCATTTGAGCACAATAATGGTCCCATTTAAACATTTACGCATAATACTTAGGATAAATTGTATTTTGTGGTTTTTTGAAAGTTTTTTGCATGGAATGAGATTAGTTAAGGAGGGTTTTACTTTCTCTAAGAAAAAAAGGTGTTTTACTTAGGAAAATGGATTATATTTTTGGAAAAGGGTGGTTATATTGAGGAAAATGGTTTTGTGAAGGGAATCCAGTACTTTTTACCAATCATTTATTAAGACATGGGTTTAGTCCAAACAAAAGTCAGAGAAATGCTCTGAGCCTCTTTAACTGAAGGTTTTGAATACTGGAACATTGTGGGGGAGGGGAAATTAGTAATTTGCCAAATGATGTTTTATTACATGCCTTGCACAACTGCTTTCTACCTACCCATCATTATTCTAACATTTTTTCATTATTTGCATGGGTGCATTTAAGCTTGCAACCCTAAATCCATTTTTTCTTTTTTAAAGAATAAACTATCTAATTCTAACCTTATTTCATCAGAGGGCTCAAATTAACCTTTTGAGATCCTCATTTATTCTCTAAATAACTACTGATTTGTCAAGTTTAAACTGTTTGACAGATATTTATTCTCTATCTATAAACGTGAGATTTAAAGCATGAAAAAATTAAGATTAAACTATTTAACTCATCATGGACTATGGAATTTTGAACAAGTTGTACATAATCATTATTTGCAAAAGTGAACTAATAGTAGTGGCATTTAAACTTGCAACAATTTCATGATCTATTTTTGATGGGGTTCATATTTAATATTCTTTTAATATTTGTTTCTTTTTTTCCTTTGATTGTTCTTTTAGGACAGACCCTCTTTTCATTTTTTAATTTGGGAATACATTTGCAGAAAGAAAAGGTTTGTACAAAATTTCAAGATTTTAACAAGGTCAATCAAAATTATGAATCCTATATTTATAACACCCTAACATCTTGCAGGAGAAATAACCATCTTGTAACTCTACCATTAGTAATAGATTTATTCATTAAATACCTAATTGCATATTGATCTGTATGGACAAAGGTTTCATAGCATGTTATGTAATGTCTGAATTTGTTGATAGCATGAACAACAACTAAGAATTATTTTTCAGTTACAGTGTAATTCAACTCTAGGGGAGTCAAATTTTTACTTGTGGAATAGATGGCATAGGGGATTAAGTATTTTTCTCCTAACATAGCTCCTAGAGTTTTGTCTCAAGCATCTGTTGAAATGTGAAAAGGTAGTTTCAAGTTAGGCCCTCTTAAGATCGATATTTCAGAAATTTTTTCTTCTAAGGTTTCAAATGCTAACTCGCAGTCAGGATTCCAACTAAATTCACAATCTTTGGTGAGTAGTTTGAAAAGTGGGGATCCTATTTTGGTGAAATTCTCTACAAATCTTCTATAATACCCTATGAATCCTAGAAAACTTCTAACATCCTTCTGGAAACTTGGAATTGATAACTTGGAGATGACTTCAAATTTAGATTATCAACTTTAATTCCATCTCCTGAAATGTGATGTCCTAAAAAAATCGCTTCAGTAAACATCGCGAAAAAAATTTCATGACTTGGTGAGAGGTTTGCTTCCTTACATATTTTAAGAACCTTTTCCAAGATTTCTAAATCCTTTTCAAATGTATTACCATAAACTGTAAATTCATCCATATACACTTCTACACAATCATGTATTAGATCAGAAAAAATTTCTAGTACTGCCCTTTGGAATGTTGCAGGACCATTGCACAATCCAAAAGGAAGTACTTGGTAGGCATAAGTCCTCCATGTATAGGTGAATGTGGTTTTATCTTGATCTTTAGGTGCAACCTGAATTTGGTTGTAACCACTGAAACCATCCAGGAATGAGAAATACTCCTTACCTGCTAATGTATCTAACACTTGATCTACAAAGGCAAAGGAAAATAATCTTTAAGGGTAGCTTTATTCAATTCTTGATAATTAATGCATACCCTCCATTTAACATTCTTCTTGGGTACAATCACTAAAGGAGAAGCCCACTGATTTTCTGAAATTGGATAGATAAATTTTACACTTAACAACTTTTGCAACTCTTCTTTCACAATTTCCTGAAGATTTGGATTCATCCTTCTTTGAGGTTGTCTGATAGGTTTTCAATTTTCCTCAATGTAAATGTGATCTATACAAGTCTTAGGACTAATTCCTTTCATGTCAGTGTACTCCCATGCATATGCAGATGAATGTTGTTGTAATGTTTTGATTAGTTTCTCTTGTTGTAACTTTTCCAATTTATTATTTATGTTGAAGGTTTTCCCTGGAAAGATTTCAACTGTAGAGCTACCAAGTTTTTCCATAGATTAAAGAGACATCTGCCTAGGTGAAAAATATTCAATATTGTATCTTTATTGAAATTGATCATGTTCATATTTTGGAGATGATTCATAATTTTCTATTGTATTTAAGATTTGGCTATCTTCACTAATGTTTGAAATAGTAAAGAGAGGTTGTATATCTTCTTCATCATCAATCCATTCTTTGTAATCTATTTTTGTGATTATTCTTTCTGGAGGATACAGAGTGAATTTATTAGTTGAATTACCATCATAAATATACATGTCACCGATCTACAACTAATGAAAGCATCAGTTATAGCCAACCAAGGTCTTCCTAGTATGAGTGGATGTCCTCCTAGATTGTTCTTAGGGGTTAATATCATAAAATCAATAGGATACTCCCGAGAATCTAAAGACATTGAAATATATTCTAACACACCATCTGGTTTGATTACAGATCTATCTGCTAATTGCAGTAATGTAGTGTATAAAGAAGATTAGGAAGCTTAATTTGTTCCATGGTTTGTTTCTCATGATGTTTATTGCTGCTCCTAAATCAATCAATGTTTTTGGAATTTCAACTCCATTGATATGTGTTTTTCCAACTAGACTTTCGGGATCTAAATATTTTAGAATGGAAATTTTTCCCATCATTATGTCTGCTATTTTTCCTACAAGCTGGATTCTTTTTATTTCTTTTATTTTTCTTCCTGGTTTCTTCATACTCAACTCCTTTATTGTTTTAGCTAAAATTGGAATTTCCTTGATGGCTTGTAACAAAGGGATTTTGATGCAGATATTTTTCAATTCATCTAGGAAATCATAATCACGCAACATAATATGCTTTTCTACTCCTCTATCAATTTGTAATCTTTCATGAAAAGGAGGTCTAGAAGTAGATACTGATGGTTGCTCTATGACAGGAGTTGAATTTATTGGTTGTTTTTGCTTTTCATTTTCAAAATTTTGGTTTTGAACAGCTGCTTCTTCAAAAAAATTATTGGGATGTAGATAATCTTCCTCAGACTTGTCTTGTTTTTGAATGATTACAGAAGGCTTCCTCTTTTCTAATATCCTAGCAAATATTATTTGGACATCATTAAGATCTAGAGGAGTAATCATATAGGTTGGACATTTCTGACCTTCTATCATATAGGTATTCGAGGGATTTTTATTGTTGGGGTTTGGTAATGGTTGGGCGGGTAACTCATTTGGTCTCTGAGGGAATGATAGTGAGAGTTGTGGATTTTGGTTTTGGATTGGAGGTTGTTGATTTTGTTGAGGAATTTGTTGGGGAGGATAATTTGGATATGATGGAGGATATTGATAGTATTGAGAAAATATTCCATATGGATTTTTCATTCCTTAAGCCTAAGGTTGAGATTGAAATTGAGATTGGGGCCAAGTTTGCTACCAAGAATTCCAATTTGGTGGGCGATGAGTATTCATTTGGTTGTTAAACCCTTGAGTTTGTGCCCCCTGCCATGGTCTTCTAGAAATAAAACAAAGAGATTCTATAGGATTTGATGTTGTTTCTTCTTGAAAAATAGCCTTAAGACCAGGAATTGAAGGACAATTCTTAGTCTTGTGACTTTCTAAACAAATCATACAGGTTTCTATGACTTGTGCTTCAAGAGAACATTTTCTCAAAGCATGTTTATTTCTGCATTTTGGATAGAAAATAGCCAAACCATTAGCCTCGGCTTTTTGCTTTTTTGTAACTTAAGGGTGTCTATCTGTTCAATAAGACTCCCTAAAATGTTTGTTTTGAATGCATCAAGCATGTTCCCAATTTTTTCCCTACTCACTGTTCCAGTTGCAGATTTGTTTACCCTAGCAAGAGCAGGATCTCATGGTCCTTTCAAAACTTTTGATTTTCCTATTGAGATATTAATACATAGTTCCCCAATATCAGGTAATGGAAGTTAATATATGTCCCCATTCCCCATCATGTTAAGGTTATCAATCCATTCATCTCTAATTGTTTTCAAAAAAAGAGCTTTTAGAGTGTCTTGATCTAGATTTTCCAGTTTTGATCTTTTAATGTTATAGTTGAATCTTTCAAGTAAATCCTCCAAATTTTCATCATCTTTTTGCATCATCTTAAACACTTCCTCTTTGTGATTAAAAGGTATACAATAGTGCAAATACCTTTCTATAAATGCTCTCTTCATATCATTCCATGTCCTAATAGACCTAGTGATTAGACTCATGAACCATTTTAGAGCTGCTCCTTTCAATGTTGAAGGAAACAATTTGAGTTTTTGAGCATCTTGTATTTAATCATAAGTTCTGCACAAGACTTCAAATTCAAATAAAAAGGTCTTAGGGTCTTCACTTTGTAATCCATGAAAGTTTGGGAGAACAGAAGGTGAGATGTTTTCATGGTAGCATTTGTCTCTTCATCTATTATAGGGAATCCAAAAGAAATCTCAGTTCACCTATTTCCTCTACCTCTACCTCCTTCTGCATTTCCTCCACCTCTTCTTGTATCTCCTCCTCTACCTCTACCTCCTCCAAATACTATATTTTATCCATTAAATAGTTCTCCTTATCCCTCTCCTCCTTCTCCTCTTCCTGCCATGATAGATTCTTCAGAGCTAATATAAGGTTCCGCCTGCAGGGTTAACTGCTCCTCTGGTTCTTCTATCAATGGTATGTTGAAGAAATGTTCTTCTTCTTCCTCTTCACTAGGGATTTCTAACTCTTCAGCTAGAATATATTCCCCTGTAGAAGTGAAAAAGGTTACTCCTTTTGTTGGAGTCCTAGGATCTTCTTCCTCTAAGATTACCTCGGTGGATGAAATAGGAGATCCTCCTAACTGGATATCTGATCTCAGAACTTCTAGAATTCAATGACCATTAAAATATGGGATATGAGTTTGAGATGGTGGTGTACTAATTCTTGGTCGAGGTGGAGTGAGTGGTGTTGTAGGGATTAAACGCCTACCTTTAGCTATGAATTTTCCTGTAGAGTCTCTTTCTCTACGCATGTCATTGTTTTTTTTTTTTGAATGTAAGAAATAAGGCTACCTAGTTACACTTCATTGGCAATGGCACCAAAATTTCTAGTCAATTTAGTGTCCTAAATTTCTTTCATTAATTATCAACTAGGGCTAGTAAACTGATGAAGTGTGATGCACTATATGTGCTTAAGAAACCTATTCCTTACTTCGTTGTTTTGTGTCTTATGTTGTTTTTAGGGGGGGGTTTGTTATTTGATATCTAAGGATGGTTAATCTAAAGTTATGGAAAGAATTATGTGAATCTAAATTTATTTTAGAAGGAAGAAAAGGAAGTGTGCCAAAACTAATCTAATTTTCATAAAAACATACCAAAAACTGAGGGCTAGTTTAAGACCTATTTTGGAAATCAAAGCATCTATCTAATCTATTTATTAGTCCTAATCCATGGATTTATTTATAAAACTAATATTGAGAATTACAATGCCTATCTTAAATGAAAGCAGAAAAATGAATAAACTATTGTACCTTTAGTTACCTCAACATTCAATTTGTTAGGTATGACCCTATTGAGATGGAGTTTAGCAAATGTTTAGTTACTCCAATTATTAAATTTGAAAAGAATGATCTTATTGGAGTAATGTTAAGTAACCAATTACACCTGTTTGAACTAAGGAACTAAGAAAACTCTACAAATGGGTAACTCAGAAATTGCATTTCATTAATCATTCAACCATCTCATCTGAAAACATGATTAGATCAATTCCTTCTAGAGTGATTTTTTAGGAATATTATTGTTTGAAATTAAGTGAGGATCTTGAAAGTAAAAGCATGCAAGATCTAACTAAAATGAACTAATGTATAATTGACTTGTCTGCCACATTCAAATGTAAAGTGTTTAACTTCTTGAGATGCCTTTGGAGAAATCAACTATGCCCTAGTCTTTGGAAAGAAACTAACAATAAGCAAGAGAACTTCAACCACTGTATGTGTGAGATATTTAAACATTCAACGTAGGTTTAGCATATTGAAAATGGCTTTCATAAACGTCTGTTAACACGACAATTGAAAAATCTATTCTAATGGAAATAAAAGACAAGAACAATAAACTAAACAATTGTGGTTTCCTAGCACTTCAATCCTGAATCCAATTTTGAAAACAGAGTTTATATTTTCATGAAATTTTTTGGAAGATAAAGTTTGCACAATTGAATTTTATCATTAAACTATTTGAAAGCTAGAAATGAAGCACAAGGCTATTTAGAAACAGAAATTGCTAAAACAGAATTAAAGGAAATCTAACTAGAAAACACAATAAAAACCTCCTTCAGAAGCAGGGGCCCTCTGCAACCGATGTGGTTGAACTCCAAGCTTGTTAAAGGTGCAATCAAGCAAGAATTTGGCAAACTGAACTTCTTTATTATGATAAAAAAAAGGTCTGGAAACAGAGTATTCACTTAGAAATATGACTTGTACTGAACTATCTCTCGGTTCTATGGAACCAATATTTAAAGAAATTACATAACTAATTGCAAGTTAAAAAGCTACAGGTGTATAACTTGAATTTCAATTGAAATAGGACTGTTGGACTCATGATTTTCTTCGAAGAGAAAATTAGGAGTCCTACTGCTGCAGGTAACATTCTTTGACTTGTAACTTTGACCATAAGCTTAGGCTCATTTTTATGTTGGTCTGGACCATGTGAGTAGGATAGAATCCATGTAGGCAAGATTATAGAAACACTCATGTGGTCTGATTCCTCAACTGACACCTAGAACCTAGTAAACCATAAGAGTGGCTATGAAACGTACAATTAGCTGCAGAACGGGCTGCATTCTATAGCTAAATTGCAGAAACTTATCCAAATAGAAAAATCATGAAAATATAATATGACAATCATTTTATTGCATCCTTAAGACAAAACATTAGCATTCTTCATTGATTAGGGTTTGTGATCTTATGGAAAAGTGGTGGAATGAGGTGAGAAAAATTGTAAAAGAGAGGGTAATCTTGAGGTTAAACATACCCCCACTACAAAATCATTGCATGTCCTCATGCAATTTGCCAAAATTATGAGTTCTTCTCCCCTACTGCATTTTCTCAGATGCCTCAACTAGGACATCCAACCTTATTTTTTTGTTCCTCTTTGAATTCAATGTCATTCTTGGTCTTTTCATGAGAAGTTTGAATTTGAGGTTTATGATTGCTCTGTTCAACCTCTTGTTCTTTTTCTTCAATTTCCTATTTTCCTTATGCAATAGTCCTAGTTGCAGAGTAGTATTATCATGCATTGCCTTGTCCAATTTGTTTTGTTCCTTCAAAATCTCATTCTACTGCTTGATGTGCCTGATCAATATCTCTAATTCATAAATATCCTTCTTAAGAGCATCAATTAGATGTTCTTGTGGATTGACAAGTGGTTCTTGGTTCATTGAGGCACTTCTTCTTTCCAAAGACTCTACATAATCATATAGATGTTGTTGAACTAGATCTATACCAGGAGATCTTCTGTTGGGGCCTTCTTCAAAATGATAAACAGGAGAGTTTTGAGGACTGTGCACAGGAGAATTATCAACAGGTGATGGAACTGGGGTTTCCTCTTCTATATTTATGAGCTTTGTCTCTTTAAATAGTGTCTTCTTCACAATGCCTCAGATTCTAGAGCTCCTCCTTAAATTTGGAGGACTTTCATTCCATTCATTTGTAACCTAACTCTCTTTCTTTTTCTTTCCTCTAGCCCTAATTTGTCTCCTAATTTATTTCAGTTCCTCATAAATTAGTTTTTCATCATCCCTCTGTAGTGAAGTTTAAGGTCTATTTTCAATAATCATATCAGTTTTCTTTCTTTTACTTCTCCTGACATTCTCTTCCTTGGGTGGTGACTCTGGTGGTTCTTGAAAATGATTCCTAACAAGGAAATCTTCCCAGGTGTCTCCTATGTTCCTTGATTGAAACTCAATCAATATTTTCACCAAGCCGTGATGATGCATAGTGGTCTTTATGGATTGTATTCTCTTTTGTACATTTGAGGCCATTCTTCTTAGACTATTGAGCAGAAAGAAAGGAAGGTTGATTTCACTATTTTCTAGAAAATTCATTAATAACGGATATGATAAACATACATGGTTCCAAATCTTCCTTCACAAGTTATGAATTTCTGCAAATTCAAAAGCATATTTCTCCATTTTCTTTTAAGGGTTGTACTTGGGATTCCTTTTCTAAAAACTGAGACATCCATACCTAGGTTCTTAAGTATCATCTTACATGATTCATTATGGAATTCTTTGTTCTTGAACCATCTCTCTCCATGCCTCATAAGTTCTATAGCTTCAGCCAGGAATGACTCTGTCACTATGAATTTAATGTCCCCAATTTCTACTTCGGTTATATCAAAAGACCAAGAAAATGATTTCGTAATTTCCTTATGAAAACCATTGAACTTTTCTATGGACCTCAACCATCCAGCTTGCTGTAGCAATTCTCTAACCTGTGGGTATCCTTCCATGTATTTTACCCCCACTGGTTCTGTTCTAACAATCAAACCCATCCTTCTTCTATGCAGGGTGATTTCAACCTTCAGAAGTACCCCTCTGTTTTGTGGAAATGGATTGGCTGCAGAGTTGATGGAGATAAATTGGCTATGGAATTGATGGATATGAATGAGCTACAGATGGAGGGTTTATGATGAGCTGTAGGAAATAAGTAAGTGATACGGTCTTGGAGAGACATAGACAAGTAGGTCACGTCATGATCATGAGCGTTAGTCATAAATCAAGAATATTAATGATGGACCATTATGCAACTTTATTTGAGGGATATGGTTGACATATATCATGATGAGGATTGTAATCAATTTGAATGAGGGTTGTCAAGGAACATATGAATGTACATATTATACATATTTCATGTTTTAAACTTTTCTATTAAAAATAAATTTTTACACTTTACCTCAGAACTTAACCTTTTTGTTTTTTGTTTGCTTGATGTTGTTCCTTAGGTACTCTTTTGTAGCATGGTTACCTTCAAACATAATCCTTTAGTCCCTTTTGAAATCATCATGTCAGAATTGTTGAATTTGCTGCAGAATCAAATTAGCTGCAAAATATATATATATGTGGAACATGAATGGAATGAGTGAGAAATATGGAATGAAAGTGAAATATAATTTATGAAATGAATGTGAAAATGAAATGAAAGTGGAATGAGATGGAATGACACTCGAGTGTGATGGAATGAAACTGAATTTTCAGATTATGAACTACAAATATGAATGTATTTTTCACTAATTTATTATAGAAAAGAAAAATGGAAAATATAGGATGTCAGAGAACTCTGATTTTCACCCTATATTTTCTGCGTAAGTATGCCAATCATTGATTGGTTTTCATACTTATACACCTTTTTTTTTTAATATATCAAATGTAGGAAAAATAAAAGCTAAGTTTGTGAAGAAGAAGAATTATTCTTCACTAACTCCATATCAATATTATCCTGAAATTTCTTGAAAAACTCTTCTTTTGAAAGTGGTTTAAGATATACTTTCAACCAATGACCATTCACAAGAAGAGATACATTTTCTTCACCTATTGTTCTAATCTTCACTGCTCCATTATCAAAGACTTTTTCAATCTCATATGGCCCAAGCCAATGAGTCTGAAACTTTCCTTGAAAATCCTTGAATTTTGAATCAAACAAGAGTGCCCAATCCCCTTCTTGAAACTTTTTCCCTTTGATATACTTTTCATGTCATTTAGTCCTTTTCTACTGGACTATACTAGTTCTTTAGACTACATCTTGTCTGATTTAATCTAATTCATTGAGTTTCTCCAGTCTATGCTTTTGTGCTTCTGATAAATCAAGTCCTAATTGGACTGCCATCTTAAAGGTTTTGATCTGAAATTCTATAGGGAACAGGACTTGCTTCCCATAAACAAGTTCATAGAGAGTATGTCCTGTTATGTTTCTCCATGTAGTTCTGTAGGCCCATAAGGCTTCAGGAAGCCTATCTACCCAATCTCTTTTGTGTATATGAATAGTCTTAGTGAGAATTCCTTAAATCACCTTATTGGTAGATTCAACTTGACCATTTTCTTTTGGATGGTAAGGAGTAGACTTTCTGTGTTTGATCTTGTAATCTTCCACGAGCCTTTTCACCATCTTTGATGTAAACTGAGAGCCCTGATCTGTTACAATTTCTCTTGGAACACCAAAACGAGTGAAGATATCATCAAAAAGAAAATTAACTACAGATCCTTCATTATCAAAAGGTAATGCTTTAGCCTCTACCCATTTAGTGACATAATCAGTGCATACCAAAATATACTTATTTTGTTTAGATGGAGGATTGATAGGTCCAAAAAAATCCAAGGTCCATTTTTCAAAAGGTTCAATGACTACCTGAGGTTGCAAAGGCATTTCATTTGAAGGAGCATGTTTCCCTACCCTTTGGCAACTGTCACACCTTTTAACATATTCTTTGGAGTCTTTGAAGATGGATGGACAATAACATATTAAATGAAGGATTTTATAGGATGTCCTCTTGTCAGTAAAATGTCCACCACAAGGTTCATCATGACATGCCTTAATAATTTCAGGCATTTCATCTTCTCAAACACATCTTCTGATAATGAGATCTGGACCTGTCTTATACAATTAATTAGTAATCCATGAATATCTTGCACTTAATTGAATGATTCTTCTTTTCTCTCTAGAACACAAATGTGAAGGTAACTTTCCTGAAACTAAGTAATTGGAAATATCTGCAAACCAAGGGGTTCGAGTAGTTACTGCAAAAATATATTTATCAGGAAATTTATCTTCAACTAGAGTGTCATCTTTGATATTTTGAATTCTAGACAGGAAATCAACAACTATGTTTTTTTTTCCAGGCTTGTCTAGAATAGCAATGTTGAATTCTTATGTTATCACTCAGTAATTTCTCAAGGTTAAAGAAAGAAATAGTCTGAGGTAACCACAAACCTTTGTGTATCTGATCACTGTCCACCATCATAGAACAGATCTGAACCTGTAAAATATTTCTGAAGAAAATGTTAGTTTCCCTAGTATGGTCGCCAATATGTTATCACTCAGTAATTTCTCAAGGTTAAAGAAAGAAATAGTCTGAGGTAACCACAAACCCACTTTTAAGCCTTAGGATCTAGCCTTCCTAATGCTCAGAGAGGGCTCTCTCTATAAGATTTAACTTTGTTTCTATATCTGATTTTAGGCTAGTTATATGGAGAAAATTGGTTTTGGAGTTTTGAATTTGTTTGGTGGGAAAATTACTTAGTGACATGGATAGTGATAGATTTTTTTATCCATTGGGCAAAAAGAGTCAAATGTCAAGCAGACAGAATCAGGATCAAGGTCAAAAGTCAGATATTTTAAGGGCAAGATAGACAAGTCATTAAAGATATTTAAAGGATGATTGGTGAAGTGGTTTAATCAAGATAAAGAGAAGTTAAGAATTCTTTGATCTAGATAGGGAAGTAGAAGATACAGGTCATTCGAAAGAGAGAGAAATTAAGGATTCACTACTCTGGAAATCAGCAGAAAACAAATAAATGATAAATAGTTAAAGAAATAGTGTTTTTAAAAAATTCTGTAATAATATTCCTGATTTATCATTCAAATTTAGAACACATATATGCATGCATGTAAAACATAAGAAGATAAACAAAGACAGTAGAAAGTACCTCACTTCAATGGCTCATCACATGAATCCTGAAATATGATGCTTTATGATTTGATCTAGTCTACTACTTGAACTTGCTACAAAAACCCTTTAGGTAAAGAAATGTCTACTATAGAAATATTCAACAATTTATTCCACAATAATACTTCAAATGATGAAGTATTTATACAAATTCTAAACTAGAATATCTTGAAAAAATATCAAGGTTGGTTTACAAATATCTCAAACTATTTTACATAAATAGAACTTAAATAAAGGACACACAAAACTAATGAATCTATTTGGAACTATGTCTATGGATTGATGGTGAAAAAGAAGAAAAAATTCAAATTTGATATCAACTCTTAGTTGATGATGAGGCATCCAAGTCACTAACTGTTTCCTTTCTTTGTGCATTCTTCTCCATAAATTCTGCAAAATTGGGGTCCGATGATACCTTTGTATATCTCAATATGAGATAGATATGAAAAAAGTGAAAGAGGTTATTGTAGATAAATATCCTACTGAGATAAACCCCTCTCAATTTCCAAAACTTCAACTCCAGTTGTTCACAATAGACTCTGCAAAAATATGTGTAAAACAAAACGTTGCACAGTCTAAAAAATACGATGTGAAGATGTGCATGCATCTCTCATTCTGTAATACCTCTGTAAAAAGCGAGATATTTGTTTGTAGATGGGTATCCTAGGAACAAAAGATTCCTCCAGTTTTGTAAGATTCATTTTTTATTGGCCACAATCTTCTCTACAAAATGATGACTAAACAGGAATTTTCTGTAAAATGTGATTTCAAATATTGTTTAATATTTCCAAACCCACAATGGTTGTTAGAAAAGTGAGAGACATTTTTGTAGGTGTACATCTTAGGAACATAAACCTCCTTCAGTTTTGAAAAATTCATCTTGGATTGGCTAAAATAGTTTCTGCAAAACCATCACTTAAATAGGAAATTTCTAGAAAATGTCCCTTTCTGCTCTGTTTTCATCTTTTAACCTTATTGTTCTTTTAACTGTTTTTTTTCTTTTACTTTGGATAAAATTCATTATTTTTGGTGAAAATTTTTTCATCTCGGTTTAACCATTACTCCCTCTGTGTTTACTTTTACTGTCTTACCTTGACTTCTTTGTTTTTTCTGATTTGACTTTCACTCTGACTTTCATCTCATACACTTTGACTCTTATGTTTTCACTGTCATTGTGAATTCTTATTTCACTTTTACCATTCACTGTGGAAATTTATCTCTCTGCATAAATGAATTATTTATTTGTATACAAACTTTTGAATGAATCTTTTGAATTAAAATCTGAGAATTTGGAGCAAACAATTTTGTCAACTAGTATTGAAACTGTTGGCCCAATTTCATATTCTCAGGATAAGCTACAAAATTCAAAAAAAATTCTAATGAAACAAAGGTCTTCAAGGAGGGTTTCTCTGGGAAAGCGGAAGTTTTCTGAGGTTCTTAGCAACAATTTGGTGAGTTTAGTTCCAATTTAGGCTTAAACTGGAGTTGGCAGCACTATTTTTGGGTTAACAGCTCTTTCTGTGCACAAATTCTAACTGAAATATTGAAAAAATGGTGCAGGCGAGTGGGTTTATTTTTTTTAATTTAAAATTAAAATGAATTTAATGGTGGTCTTGTCAAATAAATAGATGGTTTGGCGCGCAGGAGGGAAAAAACCGTAAGCGATTAATTCATAAGCTCGGAGCAGTAAATGGTTTCTTTGGATCGGATGTGATCCAATCTCTTATCGCCGCATGGAGGAGAGAGAATAGGGTTAAACGATCCATTTCACAAATTTCAAATTGATTATTCTCGACGCTATTGAAATTGAGATATATAATATGGATCGTTGGATGTGGGGAAAGGCTTGTGAACGGTGGATATTGGAGGTGGATTAGCTCGGTATATGGGGCATGGGGCCCGAGAGTTTATATGCGACGGGGTTGGTTAATAAGTTTAAACATAGTTTAAACGTATAAACTATTATTATAATGTGATGGGCGAGGTATATGAATTTACATAGTAAATGTGTGATATTCATATCTATTTGCGAAGATGGGTTATATTATATATAACATGTTTTAACCTATGGGTATAGGCGGGGATATTTGACACATGGGTATTTAGGCCATAGGTTAAACGTTAATATAGTGGGTTTGGGATATTTAAATAAATGAATTAATATATCTAAGGGAAGGGGTATTTATAAAGGAATTAATACATTATATTAGAGTTAATATGAAATGAATTGAAATACATATAATATCAACTAAGTAAAGTGTAAAATTGGCATTTGAGCACAATAATGGTCCCATTTAAACATTTACACATAATACTTAGGATAAATTGTATTTTTTAGTTTTTTTGAATGTTTTTTGCATGGAATGAGATTAGTTAAGGGGGGTTTTACTTTCTCTAAGAAAAAAAGGTGTTTTACTTAGGAAAATGGATTATATTTTTGGAAAAGGGTGGTTATATTGAGGAAAAGGGTTTTGTGAATGGAATCTAGTACTTTTTACCAATCATTTATTAAGCCTTGGGTTCGATCCCAACAAAAGTCAGAGAAATGTTTTGAGCCTCTTTAACTGAAGGTTTTGAATACTGGAACATTGTGGGGGAGGGGAAATTAGTAATTTTCCAGATGATGTTTTATTACATGCCTTGCACAATTGCTCTCTACCTACCCATCATTATTCTAACATTTTTCATTATTTGCATGGGTGCATTTAAGCTTGCAACCCTAAATCCATTTTTTCTTTTTAAATCATAAACTATCTAATCCTAACCTTATTTCATCTGAGGGCTCAGATTAAACTTTTGAGATCCTCATTTATTCTCTAACTAACTTCTGATTTGTAAAGTTTAAACTGTTTGAAAGATCTTTATTCTCTATCTATAAACATGAAATTTAAAGCATGAAAATTTTAAGATTAAACTATTTAACTCATCATGGATTATGGCATTTTGAACAAGCTGCACATAATCATTATTTGCAAAAGTAAACTAATAGTAGTGGCATTTAAACTTGCAACAATTTCATGATCTATTTTTGATGGGGTTCATATTTAATATTATTTTGATCTTTGTTTCTTTGTGTCCTTTGATTGTTCTTTTAGGACATACCCTCTTTTCATTCTTTAATTTGGGAATGCATTTACAGAAAGCAAAGGTATGTCTAAAAATTTCAAAATTTTAACAGGGTCAATCAAAATTACGAATCCTATACTTATAGGACCCTAAAATCTTGTAGGAGAAATAACCATCTTGTAACTCTTCCATTAGTAATAGATTTATTCATTAAATACCTAATTGCAGAGTGATATGTATGGAAAAAGGTTTCATAGCCTGCTTTGTAATGTCTGAATTTTTTGATAGCATGAACAATAGCTAAGAATTATTTTTTAGTTACAGTGTAATTCAACTCTAGGGGAGTCAAATTCTTACTTGTGTAATAGATGGCATAAGGGATCAAGTATTTTTGTCCTAACACAGCTCCTAGAGCTGTGTCTAAAGCATCTGTTGAAATGTGAAAAGGTAGTTTCCTTAGGCCCTCTTAAGATCGGTGCTTCAGAAATTTTTTCTTTTAAGGTTTCAAATGCTAACTGGCAGTCAAGATTCCAACTAAATTCAAAATCT
This sequence comes from Pinus albicaulis, assembly GCA_034641835.2. NCBI lineage: Eukaryota > Viridiplantae > Streptophyta > Pinopsida > Pinales > Pinaceae > Pinus > Pinus albicaulis. The sequence goes on from CM076576.1 coordinate 857,834,342, forward strand.
TTGGTGAGTAGTTTGAAAAGTGGGGATGCTATTTTAGTGAAATTTTCTATAAATCCTCTATAATACCATGTGAATCCTAGAAAACTTCTAACGTCCTTATCGCAACTAGGAATTGATAACTTGGAGATGACTTCAACTTTATATTTATCAACTTTAATTCCATCTCTTGAAATGTGATGTCCTAAAACAACCCCTTCAGTAAACATCACGAAACATTTTTCATGACTTGGTGAGAGGTTTTCTTCCTTACATATTTTAAGAACCTTTTCAAAGTTTTCTAAATCCTCTTCAAATGTATTACCATAAACTGTAAACTCATCCATATATACTTCTACACAATCATGTATTAGAAAAGAAAAAATTCCTAGTACTGCCCTTTGGAATGTTGCAGGAGCATTGCACAATCCAAAAGGAAGTACTCGGTAGGCATAAGTCTCCCATGGACAGGTGAATGTGGTTTTATCCTGATCTTCAGGTGCAACCTGAATTTTTTTGTAACCACTGAAACTATCTGGGAATGAGAAATACTTCTCTCCTGCTAATGTATCTAACACTTGATCTATAAAATGCAAAGGAAAATGATCTTTAAGGGTAGCTTTATTCAATTATCGATAATTAATGCATACCCTCCATTTACCATTCTTCTTGGGTACAATCACTAAAGGAGAAACCCAGTGATTGTCTGAAATTGGATAGATGAAGTTTACATTTAACAACTTTTGCAACTCTTCTTTCATAATTTCCCTAAGATTTGGATTCATCCTTCTTTGAGGTTGTCTGATAGGTTTGCAATTTTCCTCAATGTAAATGTGATGTATACAAGTCTTAGGACTAATTCCTTTCATGTCAATGTACTCCCATGCATATGTAGATGAATGTTGTTGTAATGTTTTGATTAGTTTCTCTTCTTGTAACTTTTCCAAGTTATTGTTTATGTTCAAGGTTTTCCTTGGAAATATTTCAACTGTAGAGCTACCAAATTCTTCCATAGAATAAAGAGACATATGCCTAAATGACAAGTATTCAATATTGGTTCTTTCTTGAAATTGATCATGTTCATATTCTGGAGATGATTCATAATTTTCTATTGTATTTAAGATTTGGCTATCTTCACTAATGTTTGAAATAGTAAATAGAGGTTGTATATCTTCTTCATCATCAATCCATTTTTTGTAATCTATTTCTGTGATTGTTCTTGCTGGAGGATGCAGAGTGAATTTCTTAGTTGAATTACCATCAGAAATATACATGTCACCAGATCTACAGCTAATGAAAGCATCAGCTGTAGCCAACCAAGGTCTTCCTAGTATGAGTGGGTGTCTTCCTAGATTGTTCTTAGGGGTTAATATCATAAAATTAACAAGATAATCCCAAGAATATAAAGACACTGAAATATATTCTAACACACCATCTGGTTTGATTACAAATATGTCTGCTAATTGCAGTAATGTAGGTTTATAAAGAAGATTAGGAAGCTTAAGTTGTTCCATGGTCTGTTTGCTCATGATGTTTATTGTTGCTCCTAAATCAATCAATGTATTTGGAATTTCAACTCCATTGATATGTGTTTTTACAACTGGACTTCCCGGATCTAAATATTTTTGAATGGCAATTTTTCCCATCATTATGTCTACTATTTTTCCTACAAGCTGGATTCTTTTTATTTCTTTTATTTTTCTTCTTGGTTTCTTCATACTCAACTCCTTTATTGTTTTAGCTAAAATTGGAATTTCCTTGATGGCCTGTAACAAAGGGATTTTGATGCAAATATTTTTCAATTCATCTAGGAAATCATAATCACACAACATAATATTATTTTCTACTCCTCTATCAATTTGTAATATTTCATGAAAAGGAGGTGTAAAAGTAGATACTGATGGTTGCTCTATGACAGGAGTTTAATTTATTGGTTGTTTCTGCTTTTCATTTTAAAAATTTTGGTTTTGAAGAGCTACTTCTTCAAAAAAAAATTATTAGGATGTAGAGAATCTTCCTCAGAATTGTCTTGTTCTTGAATGATTACACAAGGCTTCCTCTTTTCTAATATCCTACCAGATATTAGTTGGACATCATTAAGATCTAGAGGAGTAATCATATAGGTTGGAAATTTCTGACCTTCTATCATATAGGTATTCTGAGGATTTTTATTGTTGGGGTTTGGTAATGGTTGGGCAGGTAACTGATTTGGTCTCTGAGGGAATGGTGGTGAGAGTTGTGGATTTTGGTTTTGGATTGGAGGTTGTTTATTTTGTTGAGGAAATTGTTGGGGAGGATAATTTGGATATGATGGAGGATATTGATATTACTGAGAAAATCTTCCATATGGATTTTGCATTCCTTCAGCCCAATGTTGAGATTGAAATTGAGATTGGCCAAGGTTGCTGCCAAGAATTCCAATTTGGTGGGGGATGAGTATTCATTTGGTTGTTAAACCCTTGAGTTTGTGGCCCCTACCATGGTCTTCTACAGATAGAACAAAGAGATTATGTAGGATTTGATGTTGTTTCTTCTTGAAAACAGCCTTAAGACTAGGAATTGAAGGACAATTCTTAGTCTCATGACTTTCTGAACAAATCATACAGGTTTCTATGACTTTTGCTTCAAGAGGAAATTTTCTCAAAGCATGTTTCTTTCTACATTTTGGATAGAAAATAGCCAAAGCAGCAATCTCGGCTTTCTGCTTGTTTTGTAACTTAAGGATGTCTATATGTTCACTAAGACTCCCTAAAATGTTTGTTTTGAATTCATCAAGCATGTTCCCAATTTCTGCCCTACACATTGTTCCAGTTTCGGATTTGTTTACCCTAGCAAGAGCGAGATCTCTTGGTCCTTTCAAAAATTTTGATTTTCATCTTGAGAGATTAATACATAGTTCCTCAATATCAGGTAATGGAAGTTGAGATATGTCCCCCTTCCCCATCATGTTAAGAATATCTATCCATTCATCTCTAATTGTTTTCAACAAAAGATCTTTTAGAGTGTCTTGATCTAGCTTTTCCATTTTTGCTATTTTAATGTTATAGTTGAACCTTTCAAGTAAATCCTCCAAATTTTCATCATCTTAAACACTTCCTCTTTGTAATTAACAGGTATACAATAGTCCAAATACCTTTCTAGAAATGCTCTCTTCATATCATTTCATGTCCTAATAGACCTAGTGATTAGACTCATGAACCATTTTAGAGTTGCTCCTTTCAATGTTGAAGGAAACAATTTGAGTTTTTGAGCATCTTGTAGATAATCATAAGTTTTACACAAGACTTAAAATTCAAATAAAAATGTCTCGAGGTCTTCACTTTTTAATCCATGAAATTTTGGGAGAACAAAAGGTGAGATTTTTTTCATAGTAGCATTTGTCTCTTCATCTATTATAGGGAATCCAAAAGAACTCACAATTCCCCTTTTTCCTCTACCTCTACTTCCTTCTACATTTCCTCTACCCCTTCCTCCATCTCCTCCTCTACGTCTACCTCCTTCAAATAGTACATTTTCTCCATTAAATATTTCTCCTTCTCCCTCTCCTTCTTCTTCTCCTATTCTTGCCATGATAGATTATTCAGAGCTAATATAAGGTTCAGATTGCAGGTTTAACTAATCCTCTAGTTCTTCTATCAATTATATGTTGAAGAAAGGTTCTTCTTCTTCCTCTTCACTAGGGATTTCTAACTCTTCAGCTAGAATATATTCCCCTGTAGAAGTGAAAAAGGTTACTGTTGAGATTCAACAAGATGATGGAGCTTAGTGAAAATCAGTCGCCTTCACTAATTGGGCCTGCAACTTATTCTCTTGGAGAACTTTATTTCAGTGTACAGATTTGTCAAATCAGTGGGTTGAAGGAATTACACAATTCCTATGGTTTACTGGTGTTTCATGCATGGAGGACTCAGTTAGAACTGAAGTGGAAAAGTTATGACAGAGTTGGAAGATTATTTCATGGAGTTGTATTTAGTTTAACTCAGTTAAAGTGAGTTAAACTCAGTTGAGCTAGTTGTATCTAGTCTAACTGAATGATACACTAGTGAGAGTGGAGTCAATTAATTAGTTAATTAATTCACAAATAATAACTCACTAATCAATAGAACAAATACAGTAATTAACTACATTTTATGTCAGTTCCAGTGGAGACCCAGTGGAGAGATAGGTGAAAGGGAAAGATGGACTATCCGTTGTGACTATAGTGATGCATTGATTACATCACACACACATTGAAGTTGCCAATGAGGATTGCACAGTCAAAGCAAGGGTAATTCAAATTCATTCAGAGCTATTCTTCAGCAGGGATTGCGCAGTGGAGGCAGGCTATCAGGAGGGCAGAAATCGTTGCATGGATTTGCAGATCTCATCTTGTTAGTGTGTGACGATTGTATTGTACTGAGAGCTTGATGTACTAATCTTTGTATGATATTGTTACATGATCTCCAGGATACATAATATATGATATTTGGGGTTTTTAGCTTCGAGATTTCCCATTAAGCAACTGTGTTATGTGCGATTACTTTATTCTATGCTTCATGTGTTTGAAATTGATTTTCCACAAAAGATTAACAGTGGAAGGATTTTGTATTTAGAAAGAAGTTTAAATATTGTTAGATCAGGAGAATCTGGATATATGCATGCTTATTGTATATAATTTCTACATGGTATTGGAGCAGTGTTAATTCTTGAAGATTGCAATTGTGAATAATTGTTGAGTTTGTGCTGGTGGAAAATTTGAATCTGCTGCAGAAAATTCTTGGTGCAGAAGGAGAGTATACATTGAAGTGTATTTCAATGGGTTGCAATTGGATTATGCCCTTGATGGCAGCTCGAATTACCTAGCCCGGAAGGACAGGATGGAGGCGGTGCTGGAAGATAATGGATTGAATGATTTCATTGATAGTGATGTTCCTAAGTCAGATTATAGTGATGTTGCAGGACTTGACGCATGCCAAAAGAAGGTAGAAAAGACAAGAAGGATTCTGTTGGAAGGTGTGAAGTACCATATTGTTTCTAGCCTTCACGGGAAAGCCACTCCATTTGCAATGTGGAAGGCTTTGACAGATTTTTTCTAAAGCAGAAGCGACCAAAGGAAGTTGGCACTTAAAGACAAGCTCAGAAAAATAAAAATGGAGAAGGGCGACAATATTCCAAAATATCTCACGAAGTTTATCCACTTACTATTGATGATGAAGACTTGGTGAGATTGGCTCTCCTTGGGATTCCGAAGAGTTGTAATAGCTACGAAGACTCTGTCAATGGACAAGAGAAACTGCCGAGATGGGAGAAACTTTGGTCAGATCTTGTGCAGAAGGAGATAAGGTGGAGTACCAGGGATGGTTCTTCATCGAAGAATGAAGATGAAGAGAATTGTACTTTGGCTGCCAAAGCAAGGAAAGGAAACAGGAATAAATTCCCTTCAAAATCCGAAGCTAAAGGCAAGAAGCAGGATTTGTCCCAGGTGAAGTTTTTTCACTGTCACGAACATGGGCATTTCGCCACTAACTGCCCATAGAAGAAGAAGAAAAAGAAGGCTGCTAGAGTTGCAGCTAGAGAGGCCTTAGCCTCGCAATTTTAACTTGATTTCTTTTTTATTGCATGCTTGGTTTCAAGTGCAATGGGATCGGTGTGGTATCTTGATAGTGTTGCGTCTTTCCATATGACGGGAGACAAGGAGTTGTTTAGTGATCTGGAGGAGAAGGACCTCCAAATGCATATAGAGATGGGTGACGATGGTGGATACAGTGCAACTGGAATTGGGACCATTACCTTTGAGATGGAATCTGGTAATCCATTCTTGTTGAAAGAATTTATGCATGTTCCAATACTGAAGAAGAACTTGGTCTCGGTCGCAATGTTGGAAGACAAAGGTTATGATGTTGTTTTCAGTGAGCGAAAATCCTTCCTTCAACATAAAACAATGGGTAAAACCAAGAAGATAGGGATTTGAGTTAAGAATATCTATAAGCTGGAGGTATATGGATGTGTTGCAATGATGGGCAAAGCAGAAGAAGTGGTGAGCCGGGATGAGGGCGAATTATGGCACAGGAGATTGGGCCATCTTCACCATGGCGCTTTGAAGATTTTGCAGCAGATTTCTACTGGCCTTCCCAAGGGTACTCTTACGCAATCAGATTAGTGCAAGGGATGTACTATGGGTAATTTTATGAAGACCACCTTTCATGAGAAGGAAAATCGTGCTCCGGTGATCCTGTAGAGAATTCACACATATATGTCTGGACCTTTATCGGTTGCTTCAACAGCAAAACATAGGTATTATGTTATTTTTATTGATGAATATTCTCGTAGATGCTAGATATTCTTCATGCAGAAGAAGAGCGAAACATTCTCAAAGTTTTGTGAGTTTAAAGCATTGGTGGAGAAGGATTCAGGGAAGCAAGTGAAATCTCTACGGAGCGATAATGGTGGTGAAAATCTCTCGGGAGAATTCAAATACTTCTGTAGCAAATAAGGAATTTGAAGAGAACTCATAGCACCTCATAACCCAAAGCAGAATGGGGTCGCGGAGAGGAAGAACAGAACGATCGTGGGTGTTGCATGAGCTATGTTGCATGACCAGGGCCTACCGATGTACTTGTGGGCGAAAGCATGCAACACTGTGGTTTATGTGAAAAACCATTGTCCTCATAGAGTACTTGGCATGAGTACACCTGAAGAAACTTTTACTGGTAAGAAGCCTTATACTTCTCATTTGAATATTTTTGGCTCATTTATTTACATTCATGTGACAAAGGACGCCAGGAAGAAGCTAGAGCTGACTACAGAAGTTGGGATATTTGTGGGGCACACAGAAACACCCCATAATTATCGTGTGTATTTTCCAAATAGTCGGATGACTGTGGTGTGACAGGATATAAAATTCAATGAGGTGAAAGCCATGAAGTTGTCGCTTGAGAGGGAGCTACACTTGCATGCAGAGGAGGAACTTCTTGTTCCTAAATATGAGCCTCTAGATGTGGATCAGCCATAGAAGGAGATTCATGGAGTGGAGGAGTCCACTCATGAAGAACCAAACATCATACAAGGCAAAAAGCATACCACAGAAGCTGAGAGACTGAAGCTTGATGCAACACAAAATGTAGGAGTCCCTACATCACAGCGTGGACAGAGACAGTCACCTGAATGATATACTAGATACATGGCTCTTATGAGCAAGTGTATCCTAACAGAGCCATCTTCTTTCAAAGAAGCAGTGCAGGAGCCCACATGGGTAGATTCCATGGTGGAGGAGTATGACTCCATTGTTAGAAATAGTGCTAGGGAGATTGTTCCAAGGCCGGTGGGAAAATCAATGGTAGGTTCAAGATCGATCTACAAGGTAAAACAAGCTGCTGATGGGAGCATTGAGAAGTATAAGGCAATGTTTTTTTTCCAGGGGCTTCTCATAGATCAAGGGGATTGACTATGAAGAAACCGTTGCACCTGTCGCACGATATTCTTCCATACGGACCATCCTTGCTCTCTCAGTGCAGATGGGTTGGCACATTCATCAGATGGATGTGAAGACTATGTTCCTTAATGGGATCATTGAGGAAGAGGTGTACATTGAGCAGCCCGAAGGATTTGAGATCTTTAGCAGCGATTCGCACGTGTACAGACTCAAAAGAGCGATGTATGGGATGAAGCAAGCACCACGTGCTTAGTACACACGGATCAACAACTATTTCACCAGACTCGGTTTCACCAAGAGTGAGGCAGATGCAAACCTGTATCAAATTGTGGTGGAGGGTAAGATTTTAATCATTGTTCTTTATGTTGATGATTTAATACTAACGGGTGATGAGTAGTTGATACACTCATGCAATGCAGATCTTGCAAAGGATTTTGAGATGAAGTATTTGGGCCGCCTTCATTATTTCCTTGGATTGGAAATATGGCAGCGGGAAGGTGAACTGTTTGTGTCTCAAAGAAATTATGCTCGGGAGATACTGAAGAAGTTTCACATGCAAGGCTGCAAGCCTATCGACACTCCTCTTCTAGGAAATTGGAGGAAAGAGGATGCTACATCGACAGAGGTAGTGCATGCCACAGTTTATCGATAAGTTGTGGGTTCGCTCATATATTTAGTTAATACAAGACTGGACATATGCTATGCAGTGAAACAGCTTTCACAAGCGATGGTTAAGCCTACCAAGCTCTTTTGGAAGGCAAGAAAGCATGTCCTAAGATATCTCAAGGGCACATCTGAGTATGGCTTATGGTACAGACAGACGAATGAGGTGAAGTTGCATGGCTTCACTGATGCAGATTGGGCAGGCAGCCCAACGGAAAAAAAGAGCACATCAGGAGGGATTTTCAGTATTGGATCTACGGCAGTTTCTTGGTACAGTAGGAAACAAAGATCCGTGGCACTCAGTTTAGTGGAAGCAGAATACATGGCAGAAATTCAAGCTGCATGTGAGGATATATGGATGAGGAAGATCCTGGTCAGTTTTTTTGGTTCACATTTAGATCCTACAGTGATACATTGTGATAATCAGAGTTGCATTAAACTCTCGAGTAATCATGTGTTTCATGATAGACCTAAAAATATTGATATCTGGTATCATCATATCAGATTTTTTGTGCATCAGAAGATCATGTTGCTTCAGTACATTCCTACGGAAGATCAAGATGCAAATATTCTGACGAAGGCGCTTACCAGAAGAAAACTGAATACCATAGAGGCAGGATCAGGGTGAAGGATAATCCCTATCTTGTTGAGAGGGATTGTTGAGATTCAAAAAGATGATGGAGCTTAGTGAAAATCAGTCGCCTTCACTAAGTGGGCCCGCAAGTTATTTTTAGGTGCAAGTTTATTTTTAGACTATGTCCATTTTGAGACATGGTGATCATATTTCAAAAGTTGCAGGATGCTATTTTTGGATGGTTGGTCAAGTTGGAAAAATAGATGAAAGTATATTTTTAGAATATTGAGCGAAGTCTGTTTATAGATCTTCGATCTAAAAATAGATGTGTGTCGATTATTATTAGCCCTTAATAATAATCAGACAATAAACATCAACTTATTCTCTTGGAGCACTTTATTTCAGTTTACAGATTTGGAAAATCAGTGGGCTGAAGGAATTACGCAATTCCTAGGGTTTACTGGTGGTTAATGCATGGAGCACTCAATTAGAACTGAAGTGGAAAAGTTATGATAGATTTGGAAGAGTAGTTCATGGAGTTGTATTCAGTTTAAGTCGGTTAAAGTGAGTTAAACTCAGTTGAGCTAGTTGTATCTAGTCTAACTAAATGATACACTAGTGAGAGTGGAGTCAATTAATTAGTTAATTAATTCATAAATAATAACTCACTAATCAACTGAACAAATACAGCAGTTAACTATAGTGCATGTCAGTTCCAGTGGAGACCCAGTGGAGAGATAGGTGAAAGGGCAAGATGGACTATCCGTTGTGACTATAGTGGTGCATTGATTGCATCACACACACATTGGAGTTTCCAATGAGTATTGCGCATTCAAGGCAAGGGTAATTTGAATTCATTCAGAGCTATTCTTCAGCATGGATTGCGTAGTGGAGGGAGACTATCAGGAGGGCAGAAATTGGTGCATGGATTTGCAGATTTCATCTTGTTAGTGTGTGACGATTGTATTGTACTGAGAGCTTGATGTACTAAGCTTTGTATGAGATTGTTACATGATCTCCATGATACATAATATATGAAAGTTGGGGTTTTCAGCTTTAGGCTTTCCTGTTAAACAACTTTGTTATGTGTGATTGTTTTATTTTATGCTTCATGTGTTTGCAATTGATTTTCCGCAAAAGATTAACAGTGGTAGGATTCTTTATTTAGCAAGAAGTTTAAATATTGTTAGATCAGGGGAATATGGATATAGGAATTCTTATTGTATATAATTTCTACAGTTTCTCCTTTTGTTGGATTCCTAAGATCTTCTTCCTCTAGGATTGCCTCAGTGGATGAAGTAGGAGATCCTCCTAAGTGGATATCTGATCTCAAAACTTTTGGAAGTCTATGACCAATAAAATATGGGATACGAGTTTGAGATGGTGGTGTACTACTTCTTGGTCTAGGTGGAGTGAGTGGTGTTGTAGGGATTAAACTCCTGCCTCTAGCTATGAATTTTTCCCTAGAGTCTCTTTCTCTATGCATATCATTGTTTTTTTTTTTTTTTAATGTAAGAAATAAGGCTACCTAGTTACACTTCCTCGACAACGGCGCCAAAATGTTTGGTCAATTTAGTGTCCTAAATTTCTTTCATTAATCATCAACAAGGGCTAGTAAACTAATGAAGTGTGATGCACCATATGTGCTTAAGCAACCTATTCCTTACTTCGTTGTTTTGTGTCTTATGTTGTTTTTAGGGGGGGGGTGTGTTCTTTGAGATCTAAGGATAATTAATCTAAAGTTATGGAACGACTTATGTGAATCTAAATGTATTTTAGAAGGAAGAAAAGGAAGTGTACCAAAACTAATATAATTTTCATAAAACCAAAAACTAAGGGCTAGTTTAAGACCTATTTTGGAAATCAAAGCATCTATCTAATCTATTTATTAGTCTGAATCCATGGATATATTTCTAAAACTAAGATTGAGAATTACAATGCCTATCTTAAATGAAAGCAAAAAAATGAATAAACTATTTTACCTTTAGTTACCTCAACATTCAATTTGTTAGGTATGACCCTATTGAGATGGAGTTTAGAAACTTCTTGTACTTTAGTATGCTAAGGTCCTAGAACAGAAAATAAAGAATGCAAATGAAAATATCTAAGATGTGTTTAGTTACTCCAATTATTAAATTTTTAAAGAGTGATCTTATTTAAGTAATGTTAAGTAACTAATTACACCTGTTTGAACTAAGGAACTAAGAAAACTCTGCAAATGGGTAACTCAAAAATTGCATTTCATTAATCATTCAACCATCTCATGTGAAAACATGATTAGATCAATTCCTTCTACAGTGATTTTTTAGGAAAATTATTGTTTGCAATTAAGTGAGGATCTTGAAAGTAAAAGCATGCAAGATCTAACTAAAATGAACTAATGTATAATTGACTTGTCTTCCACATTCAAATTTAAAGTGTTTAACTTCTTGAGATGCCTTCGGAGAAATCAATTATGCCTTAGTCTTTGGAAAGAAAATAACAATAAGCAAGATAACTTCAACCACTGTATGTGTGAGATATTTAACCATTCAATGTAGGTTTAGCATATTGAAAATGGCTTTCATAAACATCTGTTAACACAGCAATTGACAACTTTGTTCTAATGGAAATAAAAGACAAGAATAATAAACTAAAAAACTGTGGTTTCTTAGCACTTCAATCCTTAATCCAATTTTGAAAACAGAGTTTATATTTTCATGAAATTTTTTGGAAGATAAAGTCAGCACAATTGTATTTTATCATTAAACTATTTCAAATCTGGAAATGAAGCATAAGCTTATTTAGAAACAGAAATTGCTAAAACATAATTAAAGGAAATCTAACTAAAAAAAGAAATAAAAACCTCCTTCAGAAGCAAGGGCCCTCTGCAACTGGTGTGGTTGAACTCCTAGCTTGTTAAAGGTGCAATCAAGCAAGAATTTGGTACACTGAACTTCTTTATTATGATAAAAACAAGGTCTAGAAACAGAGTATTCACTTAGAAATATGAATTGTATTGAAATATCTCTTGGTTCTGTGGAACCAATATTTAAAGAGAAATTAATAACTAATTGTGAGTTAAACAAGCTACAGGTGTCTAACTTGAATTGCAATTGAAATAGTACTGTTGGACTCATGATTTGCTTCAAAGAGAAAATTAGGAGTCCAACTGGTGTAGGCAACGTTCTTTGACTTGTAACTTTAACCATAAGTTTAGGCTCCTCTTTATGTCAATCTGGACCGTGTGAGTAGGATAGAATCCATGCAGGCAAGATTCTAGAAACACCCATGTGGCCTGATTCCTCAACTGACACCTGGACCATGGTAAACCATAAGAGTGGCTATGAAATGCACAATTAGCTGTAGAACAGGCTACATTCTATAGCTAAATTGAAAAAACTTATCCAAAAAGCAAAATCATGAAAATATAATATGACAATCATTTAAATGCATCCTTAGGACAAAACCTTAGCATTCTTCATTGATTAGGGTTTGTGATCTTATGGAAAAGTGGTGGAATGAGGAGAGAAAAACTGTAAAAGAGAGGGTAATCCTGAGGTTCAACATACCCCCACTGCAAAATCATTGCATGTCCTCATGAAATTTTCCAAAATTATGAGTTCTTCTCCCCTACTGCATTTACTCAAATGCCTCAGCTAGGAAATCCAACCTTATTCTTTTGTTCCTCTTTGAATTCAATGTCATTCTTGGCATTTTCATAAGAAGTTTGAATTTGAGGTTTATGATTGCTCTGTTCAACCTCTTGTTCTTTTTATTCAATTTCCTGTTTTCCTTATGCAATAGTCCTAGCTGCAGAGTAGTATTATCATGCATTGCCTTGTCCAATTTTTTTTGTCTTCAAAATCTCATTCTCCTGCTTGATATGCCCGTTTAATATCTCTAATTCATAATATCCTTCTTAAGAGCATCAATTAGAGGTTCTTGTGGATTGAAAAGTGGTTCTTGGTTCATTGAGGCACTTCTTCTTTCCAAAGACTCTACATAATCATATATCTATTGCTGAAATGGATCTATACCAGGAGATCTTCTACTGGGGACTTCTTCAAAATGATAAACAAGAGAGTTTTGAGGTTTGTAAATAGGAGAATTATCAACAAGTGATAGAAATGGGGTTTCCTCTTCTATATTTATGAGCTATGTCTCTTTAAACAGTGTCTTCTTCATAATGCCTCAGAGTCTAGAGCTCATTCTTAATTTTGAAGGACTTTCATTCCCTTCATTTGTAACCTCACTCTTTTTCTTTTTCTTTCCTCTAGCCTTAATTTTTTTCATAATTTATGTCAGTTCCTCATAAATTAGTTTTTCATCATCCCTCTGTAGTGAATTTTCAGGTCTATTTTCAACAGTCATATCAATTTTCTTTCTTTTACTTCTCCTGACATTCTCTTCCTTGGGTGGTGACTCTGGTTGTTCTTGAAAATGATTCCTAACAAGGAAATCTTCCCGGATGTCTCCTATGTTCCTTAAGTGAAACTAAATAATATTTTCACCAAGCCATGATGATGCATAGTGGTCTCTATGGATTGTATTCTATTTTGTACATTCGAGGCCATTCTTCTTAGACTATTGAGCAGAAATAAAGGAAGGTTGATTTCACCATTTTCTAAAAAATTCATTAATAAATGGATATGATAAACATACATGGTTCCAAATATTCCTTCACAAGTTATGAATTTCTGCAAAATCAAAAGCATATTTCTCCATTTTCTTTTAAGGGTTGTACTTGGGATTCATTTTCTAAAAACTGAGACATCCATACCTTGGTTTTTAACTATCATCTTCCATTATTCATTGTGGAATTATTTGTTCTTGAACCATCTATCTCCATGCCTTATAAGTTCTATAGCTTCAGCCAGGAATTACTCTGTCACTGTGAATTTAATGTCCCCAATTTCTACTTCGATTCCATCAAAAGACCGAGCAAATGATTTCATAATTTCCTTATGAAAACCATTGAAATTTTCTATGAACCTCAACCATCCAGCTTTTTGTATAAATTCTCTAACCTGTGGGTATCCTTCCATGTATTTTACCCCCACTAGTTCTGTTCTAAAAATCAAACCCATCCTTCTTCTATGCAGGGTGCTTTCAACCTTCAAAATTACCCCTATGTTTTGTGGAAATGGATTGGTTGTAGAGTTAATGGAGATGAACTAGTTGTGGAATTGATGGAGATGAATGAGCTATGGATGGAGGGCTTATGGTGAGTTGTAGTAAATAAGTAAGTGATACGGTCTTGGAGAGACATAGACAAGTAGGTCACGTCATGATCATGACTGTTAGTCATAAATCAAGAATATTAATGATGGACCATTATGCAACTTTATATGAGGGCTATGGTTGAGATATATCATGATGAGGATTGTAATCAATTCGAATGATGGGTTTACAAGGAACATATGAATGTACATATTATACATATTTCATGTTTTAAACTTTGCTATTAAAAATAAATTTTTACACTTTACCTCAGAACATAACCTTTTTGTTTGTTGTTTGCTTGATGTTGTTCCTTAGGTGCTCTTTTGTAGCATGGTTACCTTCAAACATAATCCTTTAGTCCCTTTTGCAATCATCATGTCAAAATTGTTGAAGTGGCTGCAGAATCAAATTAGCTATAGAATATATATATATATATATATATGTATATATATATATATATATATATATATATATGGAACATGAATGGAATGAGTGAGAAATATGGAATGAAAGTGAAATATAACTTATGAAATGAATGTGAAAATGAAATGAAAGTGGAATGAGATGGAATGACAGTGGAGTGTGATGGAATGAAACTGAATTTGCAGATTATGAACTACAAATATGAATGTATTTTTCACTACTTTATTATAGAAAAGAAAACAGAAAATATAGGATGTCAGAGAACTCTGATTTTCACCCTGTATTTTCTGCATAAGTATGCCAATCATTTATTGGTTTTCATACTTATACACTTTTTTTTTTAATATATCAAATGTAGGAAAAATAAAAGCTAAGTTTGTGAAGAATAAGAATTCTTCTTCGCTAACTCTATATCAATATTATCTTGAAATTTCTTGACAAATTCTTTTTTTGAAAGTGGTTTATGATATATTTTCAACCGATGACCATTCACAAGAAGAGATACATTTTCTTCATCTATTGTTTTGATCTTCAATGTCCATTATCAAAGACATTTTCAATCTCATATGGCCCAAGCCAATGAGTCTGAAATCTTGAAAATCCTTGAATTTTGAATCGAACAAAAGTGCTCAATCCCCTTCTTGAATCTTTTTTCTCTTTGATATACTTGACATGCCATTTAGTTCTTTGTTGATGGACTATACTGGTTCTTTGGACTGCATCTTGTCTGATTTCATCTAATTCATTGAGTTGCTCTAGTCTATGCTTCTATGCTTCTGATAAATCAAGTCCTAATTGGACTGCCATCTTGAAGGTTTTGATCTGAAATTCTATAGGGAACAGGACTTGCTTCCCATAAACAAGTTCATAGGGAGTATGTCCTGTTTTGTTTCTCCATGTAGTTCTGTAGGCCCATAAGGGTTCAGGAAGCCTATCTGCCCAATCTCTTCTGTGTAGATGAACAGTCTTAGTGAGAATTCCTTCAATCACCTTATTGGTAGATTCAACTTGACCATTTTCTTGTGGATGGTAAGGATTAGACTTTCTGTGTTTGATTTTGTAATTTTGCACGAGCCTTTTCACCATCTTTGATGTAAATTGAGAGCCCTGGTCTGTTACAATTTCTCTTGGAACACCGAAACGAGTGAAGATATCATCAAAAATAAAATTAACTATAGATCCTCCATTAGCAAAAGGTAATTCTTTAGCCTCTACCCATTTAGTGACATAAACAGTGCATACCAAAATATACTTCTTTTTTTTAGATGGAGGATTGATAGGTCCAAAAAAATCCAAGGCCCATATTTCAAAAGGTTCAATGAGTACCTGAGGTTGCAAAGGCATTTCATTTGAAGGAGTAGGTTTCCCTACCCTTTGGCAACTATCACACCTTTTGACATATTCTTTGGCATCTTTGAAGATGGATGCCCAATAACATCCTAAATGAAGGATTTTATAAGTTGTCCTCTTGTCAGCAAAATTTCCACCACAAGGTTCATCATGACATGCCTTAATAATTTTAGGCATTTATTCTTCTCGAGTGCATCTTCTGATAATGAGATCTAGACCTGTTTTATACAATTATTTAGTAATCTGTGAATATCTTCCACTTAATTGAATTATTCTTCTTTTCTCTCTAGAATGCAAATGTGAAGATAATTTTCCTGAAACTAAGTAATTGGCAATATCTGCAAACCAAGGGATTTGAGTAGTTACTGCAAAAAGATATTCATCAGGAAATTTATCTTCAACTAGAGTGTCATCTTTGATATTTTGAATTCTAGACAGGAAATCAGCAACTGTATTTTGTTTTCCAGGCCTGTCTAGAATAGTAATGTTGAATTCTTGTGTTATCACTCAATAATTTCTCAAGGTTAAATAAAGAAATAGTCTGAGGTAACCACAAACCTTTGTGTGTCTGATCAGTTTCCACCATCATAGATCAGATCTGAACCTGTAAAATATTTCTGAAGAAAATGTTAGTTTCCCTAGTATGGTCGCCAATATGTTATCACTTAGTAATTTCTCAAGGTTAAAGAAAGAAATAGTCCAAGGTAACCACAAACCCACTTTTAAGCCTTGCGATATAGCCTTCCTAATGCTCAGAGAGGGCTCTCTCTATAATATTTAACTTTGTTTTTATATCTGATTTTAGGCTAGTTATATGAAGAAAATTGGTTTTGGGGTTTTGAATTAGTTTGGTGGGAAAAGTTCTTAATGAGATGGATATTGATAGATCTATTTATCCATTGAGCAAAAAGAGTCAAATGTCAAGCAGACAGAATCAGGATCAAGGTCAAAATTCAAATATTTTCAAGGAAAGATAGACAAGTCAATAAACATATTTGAAGGTTGATTAGTGAGGTGGTTTAATCTAAATAAAGAGCAGTTAAGAATTCTTTGATCTGGATAGGGAAGTAGAAGATAGAGGTCTTTTGAAAGAGGGAGCAATTAAGGATTCCCTACTCTGGAAATCAATAGAAAACATATAAATGATAAATAGTTAAAGACAAAGTGCTTTTAACAAATTCTGTAATAATATTCCTGATTTATCATTCAAATTTAGAACACATATATGGATGCATGTAAAACATAAGAAGATAAACAAAGACAGTAGAAAGTACTTCACTTCAATGGCTCATCACATGAATCCTGAAATATGATGCTTTATGATTTGATCTAGTCTGCTACTTGAAATTTCTACAAAAAGCCTTCAGGTACAGAATATTGACTATAGAAATACTCAAAAATTTATTCCATAATAATACTTCAAATGATGAAGTATTTATACAAATTCTATACTAGAATATCTTGAAAAAATATCAAGGTTGGTTTACAAATATCTCAAATTGATTTACATAAATAGAACTTAAATAAAGGAAACTCAAAACTAATGAATCTATTTGGCACTATGTTTATGGATTGATGGTGAAAAAGAAGAGAAATTCGATTTTGATATCAACTCTTAGTTGATGATGAGGCATCCAAGTCACTAACTGTTTCCTTTCTTTGTGCATTATGCTCCATAAATTCTGCAAAATTTGGGTCCAATGATACCTTTGTATATCTCAATCCCAGATAGATATGAAAAAAGTGAAAGAGGTTATTGTATATAAATATGCTACTGAGCTTAACCTCTCTCAATCTCCAAAACTTCAACTCCAGTTGTTCACAATAGGCTCTGCAAAAATATGTGTAAAATAGAACTTTGCACAGTCTGAAAAATAGGATATGAAGATGTGCATGTATCTCTCATTCTGTAATACCTATGTAAAAAGTGAGATATTTTTTTTTAGATAGGTCTCCTAGGAACAAAAACCTCCTCTAGTTTTGTAAGATTCATTCCTGATTGGCCACAATATTCTCTGCAAAATTATGACTAAACAGGAATTTTCTGTAAAATGTGCTTTCAAATATTGTTTAATATTTTCAAACCCATAATGGATGTTAGAAGTGAGAGAGGTTTTTGTAGGTGGACATCGTAGGAACATAAACCTCCTTCAGTTTTTCAAAATTAATCTTGGATTGGCCACAATAGTTTCTGCAAGACCATGACTTAAATAGGAAATTTCTGGAAAATGCCACTTTCTGCTCTGTTTTCATCTTTTAACCTTATTGTTATTTTAACTGTTTTTTTCTTTTACTTTGGATAAACTTCATTATTGTTGGTGAAATTTTTTTCATCTTGGTTTAACCATTACTTCCTCTGTGTTTACTTTTACTATTTTACCTTGACTACTTTGTTTTTTCTAATTTGACTTTCACTCTGACTTTCATCTCATACACTTTGACTGTTATGTTTTCACTATCATTGTGAATTCTTATTTCACTTTTACCATTCACTTGAAAATTTATCTCTCTCTGCATAAATGACTTCTTTATTTGTATACAAAATATTGAATGAATCTTTTGAATTAAAATCTGATAATTTGGAGCAAACAATTTTGTCAACTAGTATTGAAACTGTTGGCCCAATTTCATATTCTCAGAATAACCTGCAAAAATCAAAAAAATTGTTAATGAAACAAAGGTCTGCAAGGAGGGTTTCTCTGGGACAGCGGAAGTTTTTTGAGGTTCTTAGCAACAATTTGGTGAGTTTAGTTCCAATTTAGGCTTAAACTGGAGTCGACAGTGCTATTTTTGGGTTAATAGCTCTTTCTGTACACAAATTCTAACTGAAATAGTGAAATAATAGTGCAGGCGGGTGGGTTTATCTGTTTTTTATTTAACACTAAAATGAATTTAATGGAGGTCTTGTCAAATAAACAAATGTTTTGGCGTGCAGGAGGGAAAAAACCATAAGCGGTTATCGCATAAGCTCGGAGCGGTAAATGGTTTCTTTGAATCAGATGCAATATAATCTCTTATCGCTGCATGGAGGAGAGAGAATAGGGTTAAACCACCCATTTCGCAAATTTCTAATTGATTATTCTCGACGCTATTGAAATTTCGATATAGTATATGGATTGTTGGATGTGGGGAAGGGCTTGCGAACGGTGGAGATTGAGAGGTGGATTAGCTCGGTATATGGGGCGTGGGGCCCGAGATTTTATATGTTGCAGGGTTGGTTAATATGTTTAAACATAGTTTAAATGTATAAACTAATATTATAATGTGATGGGCGGGGTATATGAATTTACATAGTAAATGTGTGATATTCATATGTATTCGTGAAGATTGGTTATATTATATATAACATGTTTTAACCTGTGGGTATAGGCGGGGATATTTGACACATGTGTATTTAGGCCATAGGTTAAATGTTAATATAGTAGGTTTGGGATATTTAAGTAAAGGAATTAATATATCTACGAGAAGGGGTATTTATAAAGGAATTAATCCATTATATTATATTTAATATGAAATGAATATGAAATGAACGGAAATACATATAATATCAACTAAGTAAAGTGTAAAATTGGCATTTGAGCACAATAACGGTCCCATTTAAACATTTACACATAATACTTAGGATAAATTGTATTTTGTGGTTTTTTGAATGTTTTCTACATGGAATGAGATTAGTTAAGGGGGATTTTACTTTCTCTAAGCAAAAAAGGTGGTTTACTTAGGAAAATGGATTATATTTTTGGAAAAGGGTGGCTATATTGAGGAAAAAGGTTTTGTGAAGGGAATCCAGTACTTTTTACCAATAAGTTATTAAGCTTTGGGTTTGGTCCCAACAAAAGTCAGAGAAATGCTCTGAGCCTCTTTAACTGAAGGTTTTGAATACTGGAACATTGTGGGGGAGGGGAAATTAGTAATTTTCCAGATGATGTTTTATTACATGCCTTGCACAACTGCTTTCTACCTACACATCATTATTCTAACATTTTTTCATTACTTGCATGGGTGCATTTAAGCTTGCAACCCTAAATCCATTTTTTCTTTTTAAATCATCAACTATCTAATCCTAACCTTATTTCATCCGAGGGCTCAGATGAAACTTTTGAGATCCTCATTTATTCTCTAACTAAATACTGATTTGTTAAGTTTAAACTGTTTGACAGATCTTTATTCTCTATCTATAAACATAAATTTAAAGCATGAAAAAGTTAACATTAAACTATTTAACTCATCATGGATTATGGCATTTTGAACAAGTTGCACATAATTAATATTTGTAAAAGTAAACTAATAGTAGTGGCATTTAAACTTGCAACACTTTCATGATCTATTTTTGATGGGTTTCATATTTAATACTATTTTGAACTTTGTTTCTTTTTGTCCTTTTATTGGTCTTTTAGGACATACCCTCTTTTCATTTTTTTAATTTGGGAATACATTTGCAGAAAGCAAAGGTATGTACAAAATTTCAAGATTTTAACAGGGTCAATCAAAATTATGAATCCTATATTTATAGGACCCTAACATCCTGCAAGAGAAATAACCATCTTGTAACTCTACCATTAGTAATAGATTTATTCATTAAATACCAAATTGCAGAGTGATCTGTATGGACAAAGGTTTCATAGCCTGTTATGTAATGTTTGAATTTTTTGATAGCATGAACAACAGCTAACATTTCTTTCTCAGTTACAATGTAATTCAACTCTAGGGGAGTCAAATTATTACTTGTGTAATAGATGGCATAAGGGATCAAGTATTTTTGTCCTAACACAACTCCTAGAGCTATGTCTGAAGCATCTGTTGAAATGTGAAAAGGTAGTTTCCAGTTAGGCCCTCTTAAGATCAATGCTTCAGAAATTTTTTCTTTTAAGGTTTCAAATGCTAACTGGCAGTCAGGATTCCAACTAAATTCACAATCCTTGGTGAGTAGTTTGAAAAGTGGGGATGTTATTTTGGTGAAATTTTCTATAAATATTCTATAATACCCTGTGAATCCTAGAAAACTTCTAACATCCTTATGGCAACATGGAATTGATTACTTGGAGATGACTTCAACTTTAGATTTATCAAATTTAATTCCATCTCCTGAAATGTGATGTCCTAAAATAATCCCTTCAGTAAACATCATGAAACATTTTTGATGACTTAGTGAGAGGTTTTCTTCCTTATATATTTTAAGAACATTTTCCAATTTTTCCAAAGCCTCTTCAAATGTATTACCATAAACTGTAAATTCATCCATATACACTTCTACACAATCATGTATTAGATCAGAAAAAAAATTCCTAGTACTGCCCTTTGGAATGTTGCAGGAGCATTGCACAATCCAAAAGGAAGTACTCGGTAGGCATAAGTCCCCCATGGACAGGTGAATGTAGTTTTATCTTGATCTTTAGGTGCAACCTGAATTTGGTTGTAACTGTTGGAAATGTTGTCATTGATGGCAAAGGAGATGGCAAAGAAGGAACACCTGAAATAGCAACAAGGCAAAGAGAGAAGCAAATTATCGAAGAACACAGGCAGCAAAAAGAGAAGTAAGGAGCAGCATCAGTCAAGGAGCAGAGGAAGCAAAAGCAGTGAATTGAAGTAGAGAGCTATTCAAGGTGCAGAGTAGTGAAGAAGAAGTTTTGCATTACATGAGACTCTGTAATTGGGGGTCTAAATGGGTCTATGATGTTGTGGTGTGCAATTATGAGGTGTGGTGTGTATCGAATAAATAAACTCCATGGCGAGGGTTTTGTGGAGTTCTGCAGATAAATGAAGAAAATCCATATCCTGTTCAGAGGCAGAGTTAGAGAAG
This sequence comes from Pinus albicaulis, assembly GCA_034641835.2. NCBI lineage: Eukaryota > Viridiplantae > Streptophyta > Pinopsida > Pinales > Pinaceae > Pinus > Pinus albicaulis. The sequence continues at coordinate 857,855,744 of CM076576.1, forward strand.
GGATGTAGATCTAGCCAGAATCAAGAAACTCTGCGTGAGGAGTGCCTTAAGTCCCAAAGAGAGAGCGTATAAGAAGTGCATATTGAAGCTTTGTGTTAAAATTTGAAGCAGTAATTGTAAGTTTCTGTGAATCGATCACAGAGTGATCGATTTCCCAAATTGCCTCTATTATTGATTTAACCTCTATGTGGTGGGCCTTGAGTTCAATAAGAAAATATATGAGAAACGCGTGATAAAGCTTTGTCTTAAGGTTTAAAGCCAATGGTTTGATTTATAAACAATTCTGATGCGCTGAGGATATATGTTGTATCCTTTGAATTGAATGAAATAAGGGTTAGTATAGATATCTGAAGATCCTCTGTTCTGAACTTAGATGTGTTGTATTGATCAAATAACTCTAAAATAAGGGTTCATTTGAGATTCTGCACATATATATCTGAAGGGTCATATGGACTAAGGTCTTATCGATCGCCGAAAGGATCGATGTCACAAAAGGAGAGGCGGAACCAGAGTTAAATGTGCAATGTGAATGGAGCTATGCGTCGTAACAGATGAAAGCAACATGGTAAAATACCGATGAACCAAAGGGTCAACGTACAAAAGAACGGAATTGTGAGCAGAAGCGGAACCGTGAAGGAACAGTAAAGGTGGGTTTCCGGTTTTAATCGCACCACCTTTGTGGGACGAGCGGTAATTGTGAATTCGGAGCGATTCCATAGACTGGAGGACATGTGGCATGTGATGAATTTTCAAACCGCCCCATCACGCATTAACGTTCGACTGAGGAGGCAGTGCGATATCAACGAACACTGTCGATCTGGAGGAAGGCTCATTGAACGGCGATCGCATTCGAAAGTAGCCCGAAGGATAACCCAAGGTATGGTGCACATATTTAATTGAGCCATCGCTTATATATGTGGGCCCAGAGCCAGAGGTTCATTATAAGTGGTTTAGTTGAATTAAAGCTCGATATATATATATATATATATATATATATATATATTTAAAATTTCCAAGGTCCGAACATTTGAGTAAGCATAAGAAGATAGTTATATTTATATGACTGCGTGCGTATAATCAAAGAACATAAGTGATAATATATATATATATATATATATATATATATATAGAATTTGCACTAAGACGATGAGGACAGAGTAGGATGAGAAACAGTGTATCTAACATTGAACGGAGGCCGTGATCATAGATTGATATAGCATCGTATGTGAACTGGATGACATCGTTTTGGATATGTGTAAGGGTTCTATGTGGCATAGTTGTTTTATTGCATAGACCTGGGGGCTTTTACAATCTTTGAAGGAGGTTCCTACAGTTAGAAGAATTTCCAGGTTTAAGAGGGACTGAGTACAAAGGTGTAGGCAGGTGGTTATATATGCAAGAGGATTTGATTAACATCTCAAATCTCAGATTTGAGATGCTAAATATTTCAGATTCATTTTTTTAATTGCCAGTTCAATAAAAAAAGTATCAAAACTGCCCAGATCAGAGAATGTAAACAGGCAGCCCGAGAACAGAGATTGGTAATGAACATACATCGCCCAGATTCATATGTATTTGAGCATAAAACCTGAAAAGCAGTTATATATATAGCTGGTGCACACAAGTATAGTGAACATATGAATAGACATAGAGGTGAACCAAATTATACAGAATATTCACTCAACAGCAGTAGAAAAGAAAAATTCAGTAAAGCCAAAGTCCAGAAAAGGAGCTGAGTGGAATTGAAATGTGTAACTGAAAATATAAATATTTTTTTTTGTTTTATATTTTTTGTGATGCAAAGGCAAGTATCCTAAGGAAAAGAAAAATTCCACTATAGCATGGAAATTTATACATATTTTTATAATTTTAAAATGAGTTGGATAAAGGAATGAGAAGACAGAAGCCAAAGAGTCGTGGTTGTTCACTCCAAATTCCTTGTAAAATACAAACAGTGATGTGAGGAACTCTATATATAATATCAACTTTATATGCATAAAGAGAGAGAGAGAGTAAGGATAGAGAATGAAAAACATAGAAGATTGAGGCAGAGATGATAAGGAAGAGAGGAGCAGAAAGAGATGCTACAGAACAGAGCTGATATCTGAGGTAAATCAGAAAACATTTTCTTAAATTGAGGAAGTTGGAGCTTCCCTATCAATTTGAAGCTTGATAGCTTTCGATTGTGGGCGGCCCCGAGGGTTGGAGCCTCTGTGTGTGTTCTTGCTGCGGAAAATTGAAGGGTTTGAGCTTTCTTGCAAGTTTTAGCTTGTAGAATTGAGGTTGGAGCATCCTGTGGGTTGGTGCCTGCAGAAAAATAGTGGTGAGAGGGAGTTGGAGCTTGCCTTTGCATCACAACAATAGTAAAATGTGGTTTTCTCCCTTTATGGGTTTCCACTTATATCTGTTGTCACTATCTGTGTTTCCTGTGTACTGAGATGATTTACCAAATCTGCATAATGTTTTTTGCTCTCATAATAAGTTTGATGACACATTAATTTAATAATTGCTGCAACATACTAAGACTCTTCATGTACTAAGGTTGATTATAAAAATAAGTTGTAAATAAGTTGATGAAAAATTTAAAAATCTCATGTATGTGTTAAAATGATTCACCCCCCCCCCCCCTCTCAATTTAACTAATAATTCAACAATTGGTATCAGATCGGATTCCTTTGTACCAATTTATCAACCGAAAGGAGATCCTAGGTTCTCAAGATGGCTAGTAAATAAGGATGCTCAACCAATAAATCCATTTTCTTTATGGATGCAAATTATGCTTTCTGGAAAATCAAAATGAGGACATATATAATGTCTCTAGGAATAGAAGTTTGGGTTGTTGTGGAATTAGGATATGCCCCAATGGCAACTGACACATAGAAAGAAACCAAAAAAGATTTTGTCACTAACGCAAAAGCCATGAATGCCATCTTAAATGGATTGTGTGAAGCAGAGTTTATCAAAGTAATGCACAAAGTCACTGCCAAAGAAATGTGGGATACTCTAGAGAACATCCATGAAGGAGACAAGAAGGTTAAGACTTTCAAACTTCAAGTCTATAGAGCCCAGTTTGAGAACTTAAAAATGAATGATGATGAAGACATTGCTAGATTCTTTCTAAGGGTTGCAGAAATAGTAAATAACATGAAGGCTCTAGGTGAAACCATAAAAGAAGTTGTAATTGTACAAAATATTCTAAGATCTCTTCCACCCGGATTTAATCCCAAGGTGTCTGCAATAGAAGAAACAATTGATTGGGAGACCTTGACCATGAACCAGCTACATGGAAATCTAACATCATATGAAATGAGGCTCCCACAAAAGAAGCCAAATACGAGGGAGGTAGCCTTTAAAACAGAAAAGAAGAAAGAAGAAGAGAAAGACATATGCTCTTGCTCAGATGAAGAAGAAGAAAAATTCGTCAAGAAATTGGATAGAGGCTCAGGTAAATAAAAAGGTAAACTTCCTTTCAAATTCTTTAACTGTGGAAGAGTTGGACACTATGCAGCTAAATGTCCTCTCCAGAAAGTAAGGAATCAAGCCCAAGAATCAGAGAAAAATACATCAAAGAACTGGCAGAAAGGAAAGAAGTTCAGCAGAAAATCCTTCTATGGTCAACAAGATAGCAGTACATCTTAAGACTTAGATGAAATCTCAAGTGAAGAAGGAACCTCTGAATTTTTATTGATGGCCATAGAAGAACTTGAAGGACTCCTGCTAGAAGATGTAGAAGAAGAAGGTGAAGTTGACCGTGAGGGGGAGCTAAGAAGTGCTCTGGAGGAGATTGAAAGATTCAAACTAAAATGCAGAAAACAAAAGGACATTCTCCTCAAGTATGTGAGAGAAGAGAAGAATTCAAAAGCCCTCATGCAGCTAAAGGTAGAGCTTGAAGAAGCCAAGAAGATAGAAGACATGTTACTTCAGCAAATCAAGGATAAAACTCGAGAACAAGAGAGGCTGGAAGAAGAAGTTGTATGTCTGAGGAAGAAATTAGAAAATGCTCAGAGGAAAGTGTCTAAAAATCCCTCTCAAACAACAAGCTCTAGTAAGTTGAACGAAATTCTGGATGCTCAAAGATCTCCTATGATAAAAACAGGAATAGCCTATGAAGGAGAATCAAGTAAAAGCAAAGAAAAAGAAAACAGAGAGATTATTTTTGTAAAAGCAAATAAGAATGATGAAGTAGCTCAGACAATTCCTACAAAAGAGAAAACATGTAATAAGGAAGACTGAGATCAGCATAAACCTCTAGTAACAAACAAGGAAATAAATACTAAGACAACAAAAAAAGGATTATATGCCCTTGAGTATGTCAAATTTGAAAGCCATAAAAGGAGATTCCTCCCTCCTATGAAGAATGCCACTTGTTATGTCTGCCACAAACAGGGACACATTGCTTCATATTTTCATGCAAGGAGGAGTAATTCAAACCAGCAAAAGATGCAAACAGTGTAGAGACTGTCTCAAACAAACAAATGGAGAAGACAACCTTACATCAGGTATGCAAATAATTTCTATGGTTACTGTTTTTATTGTAAGGAATTTTTCCATAAGATCATTGAGTGTATAAGGTATTGACAAAGAGTGATGTTCAACACCCCAAGGGGGTTTATGAATCAATGAAATTTTTCTCATACTCACAATTCTACAAAAATTATAATCAAATGTTGTGTATGCAACCAAGTTGGATACATGCCTTCCAAATTTCCTCTTAGAAGAAGCAGTTCATCTCCTCACAAAAGATACCAAACAAAAGGGTGCCTCCAGTGGATAAAGAAGGAGAATAAATGTGACTTGGCTCTAACTGCTCAAGACTTGAAAAGCCAGTGGTACCTGGACAGTGGCTGCTCAAAACATATGACTGGAGACAAAAGAAAGTTTATAACTCTTGATGAAAAGAAATCTGGCAATGTTACTTTTGGCATTGATAAATCAGGTAAGATCAAGGGAAAGGGCTCAGTTAGCTTAGATAATGGCAGATGAAAGGCCCAAGATGTAGTATTTGTAGATGGGCTAAAAGCAAATTTACTGAGTGTCAGTCAAATGTGTGACAAAGGTTGTGAAGTTCTTTTTAGAGCACAAGATTGTGAAGTCAGATCAAGCACCACAGGTAAGACTCTACTCAAAGGAGTTTGAATAGAGAGTAATGTTTACATTGTGAAAGAGGAAGATGAAGCATGTCATCTTAGCAAACTTGAGGATTCATGGTTATGGCATAAAATATTGGGACATATCAGCTTCGATCACATCATCAGACTAAGAAAGAAGAAAGCTGTCAGAGACATGCCAGAAATAAAAAGGCCTTCTAATACCATGTGCAAATCTTGTCAATTGGGTAAACATACCCGCACATATTTTAAGGCCAAATATGAGTTATCAACAAGAATACCACTCCAGCTAATGCACATGGACCTGTGTGGACTTGCAAGAACTAAAACTCCAAGTGGAGAATCCTACTTCATGCTGATAATTGATGACTTCTCCAGAATGACATGGGTGGTATTCCTCAAGAATAAATTGAAAGCTCTGGAAAAATTTAAGATATTCAAAGCATTAGCAGAAAATCAAACAGGATGCAAACTAAAATGCATCAGATTAGACAGAGGAGGTGAATTCACAGATTATGACTTTGCAGACCTATGCAATGAACATGGGATAAAGCAACAATTTACTATTGCAGGGACACCTCAATAGAATGGAGTAGCAGAGAGACAAAATAGATATGTAGTACAAATGGCCAGAGCCATGATGCAAGAGATTAATATTCCTCAAACCATCTGGGCAAAAGCAGTACACACAGCCGTGCATATCCTTAACAAAGCTCACTTAAGGCCAAGCAGTGACAAGACTCCCTATGAACTATGGCATGGGAAACTGGCTTCAATCAAACATTTTAGAATCTCTGGAAGCAAATGTTACATAAATAATAATGATGAAAATCTTGGGAAATTTGATGCAAGAGCAGATGAAGGGATATTTCTAGGATATGCTTCCAAAAGTAAAGGGTACAGGTGTTACAACAAGACTCTTCGAGAAATAGTAGAAAGCATTGATGTGAGATTTGATGAATAACTTCCAAACAATACAAAAGATACAGAATGCAGCATTCCATCAGACAACCATGAAGAAGAAGACCAAGATGATGATGAAACAAGCAAGACAACGGAAGATGCTAAACTGAGCTCTAAATCCCCTTCTAGATACACTCAGAAGAACCATCCTGAAGATCAGATCATAGGCGACAAGGTTAAAGGGGTCCAGACAAGAAGGAAGCTAACTCAACAGACATAAGAGGTATACATAGCCATGTTATCAAAAATAGAGCCAAAGAAATTTGAAGAATCCAGCAAGGACAAGTCTTGGGTGAAGGCTATGAATGAATAATTGGATCAAATTGAGAAAAACAATACCTGGGAACTAGTTCCTAGATCCACAGGGAAAAATGTCATAGGCTCAAAATGGGTATTCAAAAATAAAATGAATGAGGAAGGACAGGTAATCAGGAATAAAGCCAGACTAGTTTGCAAAGGATATTCACAAATCGAAGGACTTGATTATGATGAAACATTTTCTCCTGTAGCCAGAATGGAAGCCATCAGAATATTTCTGGCCTTTGCGTGCTACCAAGACTTCAAGGTATATAAAATGGATGTGAAATCTGCATTTCTGAATGGAGATCTAGAAGAAGAAGTCGACATGGAACAGCCAGAAGATTTCTCCTTAACAGACAAAGAAGACTATGTGTGCAGACTGAAGAAGGCTCTATATGGACTGAAACAGGCTCCTCGTGCTTGGTACTCAAGACTGGATAAATATTTGCGAAAGCAAGGCTTTAAGAGAGGCGAAGCAGACAACAATCTATACATAAAATCCCATGAAAATGAACTTCTGATCGTTGTAGTATATGTTGATGACATTATTTTTGGAAGCAACAGAGATGAACTAGCAAAAGGGTTTTTTGAGGAGATGAAATCAGAGTTTGAGATGGCCATGATTGTAGAACTCAGCTTCTACTTAGGACTTCAAATTCAGCAAAAGAACACAAGTACATTCATCTGAAAAGTACTTAAAGAAAATGTGAAAAAGGTGTACACGTGTTTATGAACACCGTGGCACTCCCATGATCACGGGATGCAAATTTGTGCAGTAATAATTTTGTAGCGATATAGATCAAAAACTCTACAGATCCATGATTGGAAGTCTATTGTACCTGACTGCATCAAGACCGGACATCATGCTAGCAGTAGGACTAGTGGCTAGATATCAAGCAGCACCTAAACAAAATCACCTTCTTGCAGTCAAAAGAATATTCAGATATCTACAAGGAACAACACAATGTGGACTTTGGTATCCTAAAGGCAAAAGCTTCACCTTGACAGCATACATAGATGCAGATTGGGCCAGATGTGTGGATGACAGGAAAATCACAAGTGGAGGTGCATTCTATCTAGGAGAAAGTCTGGTGGCATGGTTAAGCAAGAAACAAACATCTATCTCTCTATCTATAGCAGAAGTAGAATATATAGTAGCAGCAGCATGTTGTACACAAGTTATGTGGATGAAGCAAACACTCCAAGACATGAAGGTAAGAATTGATGAACCTATCTCAATCAAATGTGATAATACAAGTGCCATAAGTATATCAAAAAATCATGTGCTTCATTCAAAAACTAAACATATCCCAATCAAGTATCATTTTCTTCAAGAACAAGTGGCTCAGAAGGTAGTAAAGCTGGAATATGTACCAACAAAAGAACAGGCAGCTGTTAGGACCTCACAATGTACCATTTTTACCATACATTTTGACACCACCTTACTCTTTATAGCTATATTTAAAAAGGTTACATTATCATTTTCATCCATTTTATCCAAAGGTATATGAAATCCTTCTCTTTACTGTATATTTAATCTGTTTACATATAATTCCACATTACTCTTATATTTCATCATTAATCAAAGGTAGATAGTTGCTAACACAAGTCTAAAAGATCGCAGATAATTTATGATAAGGAACGTGTTGTTGCTGAAACAGTCGGTCGTTGCTGAAACAGTCGACTATGTTGCTGAAACAGTCAAATCTGTTGTTGAAACAGTCAGCGGGCACGTAAATTCTGTCACTACTCGTGATTTGCGATCTTGAAAGAGTATTTCAGGAACGATGGCAACAAGACGAAGACAAGCAAGGAAAGTTGTTTCACGGATTGTTCTGAAGCCAGTGCCTTTTTGTATATGTTGTAACAATATTTTTCTATGGAAGAATAGAAAGACCCTATTTTAAGATAGAAGAACAGATTTGGATAAATATAGGATTTCTCTGATGAAACTGTAATAGTTGTCTCCTCTTTAAAAAGAGGAGACATCATTATTAGAAGAGAGAGTTAGAGACTGCAGGAGAGACATTATTCTTGAGCGGAAAGGAACAAGACTCCATTGTAATGTATCATTCCTTTTTGACAGATGAATAAAGGTTTCCTTTGAGCACTTCAATTTAACTCTTTTCTCTGGGGAATCTTGTGAGAAGAAAAGGGCCCACCTTCATCACAAGATTCACCCGATTGCTCCTGTAGTTTGTTAAAATTCTTTATGTTATTTGCACCTTAATTTAACTATGTTTGCTGAAGAATCATTTACATAGTTCTGTAGTTCTTTAAGCACTCTGTTTTCTTTAACACTGCATCAGTTCTGTATCATTCATTCTTAAATAAGCCAAGAGATATTTTCTCGTTATTTGTTGAATGTGTGATTGATACCGGGAAACAAGTGTTGAAGATTCTTGTTTGGAGGAATAGGGTTCTGTTCCCCGTAGTTTGATTCTCTTTTTCTGCAGTGTGATTGATATCAGGAAACAGGTGCTGAAGGTTCCTGTTCATGGGAATAGGGTCCTGTTTTCCTTGATTTGATCTTTTTCTACAGTGTGATTAGTGTCAGGAAATAGGTACTGAAGATTCCTGTTTGGAGGAATAGGGTCCTGTTCCCTATTATGGTTGATTGATTTCCTTTCCTGCAGGGTGATTTCCTTTCATTATCTTTTCCTAGAATTCTTTTAATGAAAGACTGCAATAGAGGAATTGCTTCTGCTGTAACACAAGTAGGCTTCATCTTTGTTAAAGCGGGGTGTGAATAGTTAGATTTGTATGATTTATAATTGTGTCACTTCTACTACAACATTTCCTTGCTTTTGGAATTGAGCATATCCAGTGCGTGATTGTCTTTGGAATAAACAGACCTTCCCGGGTTGACAATTTATGTGGTGCTTGAATTGTTAGAAAAATTAAAGCGACCAACATTTTGGTGCCGTTGCCGAGGAAGGAAATTATAGATTTCAAAAGCATTGATATTTTCTTTCTAGATGTGCAGATTGTATGAGAGGACGCGGAACCCAGAAGAAAACTAATCCTACAGGTGGCAAGGGCAAAGGAAAGGGAGGAAGAAAGACTTTTATTGATGAAATTGTATCAAAGGCTGAATCATCACAGAGATTAAGTTCTCGAAGACCAAAACCTCAGCGCTCCCCTCAATCAGACTACAAAACAGAAGAAGTTGTGAGCCCTGAAAACATAGAGGAACCAGTAACGGATATTAAAGAACCAGCAGCCAATGCTGGAGAATCAGAAGAAAGTGCTAGCAAATCAGCAGAGCATGTTGAGGAACTAATAGAGTGTATTGGACGACCAGTGGAAAACATTGAGGAGCCAGTAGAAGATTTTGAGGATCGAGCAAGTGCAGTAGGAGAACAGCCAATGGAAGGAAACAACGAAGAATTCTTTGGTGGAGGACGTGTAGATCCTGAAGGAGAAGGAAGGGATGAAAATTCTCTCTCTACCTTGGGATTTCCTATCAGTGATCTCCCTAGAGGAACAACTCCTATGAAGAATATTCCATTGTCAGCTTTACCCAACTTCCATGGTTTATCCTCTGAATATCTGAATGAATTTTTTTTTGAATTTGATATATTATGCAGAAGTTATGATTATGTTACTAATGCTCAGAAGTTGAAACTATTTCTAGCAACATTAAAAGGAAATGCTTTAAGATGGTTCATGAGCCTTGGAAGTCAGGTAATCACAACATGGGAACAGATGAAACAGAAATTTCTGCTTAAATATCAAGACTATTTTCGGACAAGAGAAAAGAGGGAGGAACTATTCAACATGGCACAAAAGCCGGACGAGAATCTGGAGGACTATGTGGAAAGACTGCAGTATAATCTGCAGAGATCTGATCATCCGAATGTAAGTAAAGAAATTCGTAAAACAATATTACTTAGAGGATTAAGGGATGATTGCTTATACATGTTAAACATGTTTGGCAAGGGAGATATATCTAAAGAATCATATTATGAGATTTTCGAACTCTGTAAAATATGTTCAAGAGGAGCTGCAAGGAACAGAGTAAGTAACAGAGATCCCACCTATTCAAGAGTTCAGAAATCAGCCAGTGGGGGAGCAACAAGAGCTGAAATAGGTAATTTACTTGAAGAATTTAATACTAAGATGTTAAGTTCTTTTGCTTCACAAATTGACACCTTGCAGGTTAAAAAGAAGCAAGCTGAAGCAGAAGCAGCTCTGGCTATCTTTTTCCCTAAATGCAGAGACAAACATCCACTAATGGGATTCTCATTGGACAAAATACCAATCTGCACCCTTTGTGAGAAAGATCATGAAACACAACAATTTCCCTCTCTATCGAGAATAAAGGCAGCATTGCAGCCAACGGAAGAAGAAGCTAAAGCAGTTTACCTGCTAACACAAAGAAGACAATGGCAACCAAAAGGACAAGGTATGAATTCCAGTATGCCATTTAATCGTTGGAATAATTATTTTTCTTTCAGTCAGACAAATTACCCTCCCTTTAATCAAATGCAATACCCACCCTTTAATCAGATGAACTACCCACCCATGCAACAAACAAACCCTCCCTTTGTTGATCCTGCAATGTGGACTCCTTGGCCCCCACAACAGCCATCTTCTTTTATTCCATGGAATTCAAATTGGAGGAGCCAACAACTCCCGTATCCAAATCAATTTCTCAATTTCGGAAACCACTTCCTCTACCATCAAATGCTCCGCCAAATAATCAAGTGAGACCCCAGCTACCTGTGCAACCAAATCCTAACCCCAATAATAAAGTTGTGCAAGTCATTGATATTCAGAATCAACCTACATTTTCTACTATGCAATGTAATGATATTCATTTGAGATCCGAGAAAATAGTAGAACCTATCATCGATGATATAACCTCTTCTGATTCTGATAAGGAGGAAACTGAGAAACATAAAAGAGCACAACCACCCTCTAACAAGGGTATTGAAATAACAGAGCCACCATTCCCCGAGCGTTTAGTTTTAACTAAAACGCCTGAAACACCTACTTTTAATCTTTTAGGGGAATTGCAAAACTTGTATGTTAAAATTCCACTTTTACAGGCACTGAGAGATGTACCAATTTATGCCAGAACCATAAGGGACATTTGTGTTAAGAAACCTGGTAGGAAGACTAAAGACCCCCTTACAGTTCATGTTATGGGTGATTTATCTGCATTAATGTTTGGAAAAACCCCTCCTGTGAAATATGGTGACCTCGGCCATCCTACTGTGACAGTTCAAATTGGTAAAACAATAATTCCTCAAGTTCTGGTAGATCTAGGTGCTGCAATAAACATTATGACTCTTGAAACTTCACAGTTGTTACAGCTGAATAACACAATTAGAGATACACCAACCATCCTAGAATTAGTTGGCCGTTCTACAATTAAACCAGAAGGAGTTGTTGAAGATCTAGTTATCTCGGTTGAATCCTGGAATTACCCAGCTGATTTTGTGGTATTACAAACTAAAACAAAGCTGGGGGGATACCCTTTAATTCTAGGGAGGCCATGGCTAGCCACAGCCGATGACTTTATCAGCTGTAGATCTGGTTCAATGACAATTTCTAATGGTTATGAAACTAAACAACTTACTCTTTATCCTCATGCTACACCCATAATTAATGATGAAAATTCTGTGTGGATGGATTATGATGATAATGCTATTCAGCCCATTTTAACTATCGAACAAGCCTTAACTCTTAAAGACAATACAGAGGATGAAATAATTAATAATTTTATTTGCGAACCTTCCTCTGTAATTGCTGAAACACACAATCAATTGACTGCACTTTTTGAAACGGATACCTAGGAAAAGATTGAATCTGAAGATCTATCTCAGACATTAACCACCATCTCATCTAAAAGCATAACAGTGGAAATCGAACCTGGAAAAACATTAAATATAAATCTTGATCTAACAGTTGCTGAAACACAGCAGTTAATGAAGTTATTACTTGAAAATAAGGAAGCATTCACATGGGATTACACGGATATGAAGGGAATCTCTTATGAACTATGTACTCACCGAATTTATATTAAAGAAGGGTGTCGATCAGTCTGTCAACCCCAAAGACGAATGAACCCTAATTTAAGAGAGATTGTTAAAGAAGAACTTCAGAAATTGCTTAATGCGGGATTTATATACCCCATATCTGACAGTGAATGGGTTTCCCCATTGGTAATAGTCCCTAAGAAAAACGGGAAATGGAGAGTGTGTGTTGATTACAGAGCCTTAAACAAAGCTACTCAAAAGGATCACTTTCCTTTACCTTCCATTGATCAGGTGTTGGATAGTCTGTCAGGAAAGAAATTCTTTTCTTTTCTAGATGGATTCAGCGGGTATAACCAAATTAGAATTTCACCCCAAGACCAGGACAAGACCACTTTTACTAGTCCTTGGGGAAATTTTTCTTATAGAGTTCTTCCATTTGGACTATGTAATGCACCAGCAACTTTTCAGAGGGCTATTATAGGAATATTTTTTGATATGTTGAATGACTCTATGGAAATATTTATGGATGATTTTACTCCTTATGGTGTGTCTTTTGAAGATGCATTACAAAATCTTGAGAAGGTACTTAAACGTTGTATACAAGCTCACCTCTCCCTAAGTATTGAAAAATGTCATATGATGATGAGTGAAGGAGTAGTGCTTGGACATTTTATTTCATCTCAAGGCATTCAGGTAGACCCATCCAAAATACTGGTCATTCAGAATCTTTCTGTTCCTAAAACACAAACTGACGTGAGAAGTTTTCTAGGACATGCTGGATACTATAGAAGATTTATTAAATATTTTTCTAATATAGCTTCTCCATTATTTGTGTTTCTTATGAAAAATGTTGAATTTAAGTGGACTAATCTTTGTCAGAAAGCCTTTGAAGAACTCAAGCATCAGTTATCTATTGCTCCTATTTTGAGAGGACCTGATTGGGCCCTCCCCTTTCATATATCTTCTGATGCTTCAGACACTGCAATTGGAGCTGTCCTGGGACAAGAAGAAAATCATCTTCCTTATGCTATCTATTTTATCAGTAAGAACATGACCCCTGCTGAGCTTAATTATACAGTTACCGAAAAGGAGTTTCTTGCAGTAATTTATGCCATTAATAAATTTCGACATTATATCACTGGTTATTCTACTTTTTTCCAGACTGATCACTCGGCTATTAAGTATTTAATGAAAAAATCTATCACAAATGCTCAAGTTACTAGATGGTTATTGTTACTGCAGGAGTTTGATATTACAATTGTAGATCGGCCTGGTAAAGAAAATGTTGTGGCTGATTTCCTTTCACGGTTAAAAACTGATAATAATATTCCAGTAGATGATTCCTTTCCTGATGAGTATTTATTTGCAATCTTTGCTCACTCTCTGTGGTATGCAGACATTGCCAACTATTTGGTTGCAAGAAAATTACCATCACACCTGTCATACAAGAAAAGAGAAGAATTGTTCAACAAAGTGCCAGGTATAGCTGGATAAGTGGGTGTCTTTTCTACACAGGGCTTGATCAGGAAATCCGAAGATGCATTAGGGAGGATGAAGTGTACGGTATACTAAAAGCTTGTCATGATGGCCCCTGCGGAGGGCATTTTGCTGATAAAAGAACAGCACACGAAATTTTGAGGATGGGTTACTATTGGCCCTCATTGTTTAAAGATGCAAAGAAATATGTACGGGCTTGTGACAGTTATCAGCGAATGGGCCAACCCAATCATAGAGATCAAATGCCATTAAACCCCCAGGTAGTACCCGAACCATTTGAAAGATGGGCCTTGGATTTCATAGGACCCATTAATCCTCCATCCAATCAAAAAACTTATATATTAGTCTCTACAGACTATATGACTAAATGGGTGGAGGCCAAATCACTTATTAGAGCCAATGAAGAAGTTGTCATAGCTTTCTTATTTGAAGAGATCTTCACTAGATTTGGAATTCCTAGAGAGTTATTTACAGATGGAGGACCTCCATTCAATTCTCATGGTTTTAAATCCACCCTTCAGAAATATCATATTCATCATATAATGACTACACCATACCATCCCCAGACCAATGGGCAGGTGGAAAGCACAAATAAAGTATTAGAAGCCATTCTAACTAAAATAGTGAAGGATAACCGGAAGGATTGGTCTCAAAGGCTCCCTGAAGCACTATGGGCTTATAGAACTACCTGGAGAAATACTACAGGATTTTCTCCCTATGAATTGGTTTATGGTAAAAATGTTGTTTTTCCTGTGGAATTTGAAATTAAAACTTTAAGAAATGATTTAGTTGTTAACCTTGATTTGACTGATGTACAGACAGCTAGGTTGCAACAGCTTCTTGAATTGGATGAAAAGAGATTAGATGCCATTCACCAAACAACCATGATTCAACAACAAAGAATGCAGTGGCATGATAAAATCATCAAACACAAGCAGTTCCAAAAAGGTAATTGGGCCTTATTGTATGACTCGGTTTGAAAACTTTCAGGATAAGCTACATACACAATGGCTTGGACCATATGAAGTAGATGTTGTTTTTCCTAATGGAACAGTAAGACTTTTAACAATTGATGATTCTAAAACACCTCTACTAGTAAATGGTCATAGGCTTCGTTTGTACCAGCACCCTGTTTCTAAAGAAGATTTCAAGGATGCTTGCATGACTGATACACATTATCTTTTTCTAGGGGAGTCCTCTGCTCCTCACAGCATTTAATTTTCTGCACTATATTTCTAGCATTATATTAGATTTAAAACTAATAATCCCTGTCAAGGGTTGGCATGTTACAATTGTATTTTGCATAATAAGGGAGAACTCACTAAGGAGGACAGTTTCATCACAAGAAGATCTGAAGCTTCAATCACAGAAGCTTTGTTCCCTTCATTTCAACTCATTTCCCAGCAATGTCCCTTTTATCACTTATCCCATTACTCCATCTTTCCCTTTTTCCATTTTTCCTATTTCTACCTATTCCTGAAACACCATCTTTCAGCCAGCATTTTCCGTTCCTTACTGTTGAAATTATCCCTCAGCAAGTACTTCTCCCAGTTTTCTTAAATCCAAATCATTACATTCCATTTTCTTTATTTTTCCATTGCTGAAACACCACTTTCAGCAACATCTCATTCATTTTTCCATTGTTGAAACACCACTTTCAGCAACCTGTCATTTATCTTTCCATTACTAAAACACCATTCCTTTCCTCTGCTACACAAGTTTTCCAGTACCCCACTTTGATTCTTCAGATCCCTTGGGTGAATATTATCCAGTATTGAGCAGATCCTGATATGCTCATGTTTCTACATTTCAGAGAAATTTAAAGATTCTTCCATCAGTATCAAGCCATTATGAAGCACTCTATACTTCGAATTATAAAAACAAAGGTAAAAATATAAGGTATGCGGATTTTTTATGTAATAAAGTTAAATAATATTTTAAAGAGAGGATATTGCCCATTATGATTACAATCCCCGCACACTTAAACATCATTTCATCACACGTAAGGGGGGAATTTCGAAAACTAAATCATCATTCCACACCATCCAATCCACTATCACTCTTCATATCCATTATTTCCGCCGTCATTGATACTCCATATCCTTAGTTGCAACGATTAGCTTGATCAAGCCTGTGTTTCTGTTCTCTGCGCCTCTGCATTTGACTCAAGTTAGTAGCTATGGGAGGTTCGGCTATCAGACATGAGCCTAGCTCGATAACTCTTCTCGAATTATTTCCGGAGGCTTACCAAATTTTTCAGCAGGCAGGTTGGATTACATATTTCGAAAGGCTAGGAGAATTTGATCCGCAGCAAGTTTTAGAGTTTTCACAGAATTTTTGGGAAGATCACTCCATAGTCCAAGGGGTCCAAATTTCAGTCACAGAGGAAGATATAGCACAAGTCTCAGGGTTGCCAGTCACAGGTGCTCCCTGGCTTAGCAATAAACAAGTCATTTTAAACGCACAGCAGGACTTCCTTCTTCCAGAGGAACAGGTTGAGATTAAAGGCCGCGGCATAAGTCTGCATTCATTACCTCGCCCATGGCCAACAGTAGCTGAATTCATCAAGCACTATTTGACTTGCGAGGGGCGTTACCAGGTAGTTTATCATCACGAATTTGTTTTAATGAGTCATTTGTGGCATGGTCGATTAGTCAACATTCCTTATTATCTGCTTGGATGTATTAAAAACATGTCATATTACTATAGACGGGTAAAATTTCCATCACTGTCCCTTACCCATCATCGCTTATGTCAATTATTAATTCAGAGGGGTTTTGCTCAGTAAAACCCCCCTCTAAATAATCCACCCCTACTTCTCCAACAAGCCCCTAAAATTCCCCAAGAAGCCGAAATTCCCCAAGAAACCCCCGAAAGCTCTTATGAACGGCAACTGGAAGATATCCCTGATCCCCCATTGATTCCATCTTCAGAACTAGTTGATCCGCCCCCAAGTTCATCCCATTTAGCAGAGTCACCCCATCCCACTGTCCACATCTCTAGCGATGACTCTCAAGCTGAAACACTCCCATCACCCCCTACTCATAAAAGGAAGAGACGAACTGCAACAGTCTCTGTCTCAAAAAGGCAAACAAGGGCCACATCCCAAGCTACCACCTCTTCCAATAGCCCTTCCCCTAGAAAAGAACCTTCTCATAAAAAGAAAAGGGAAGCCACTGATTTTTTTGCTTTCCTACCTAGGAGAAAAATGAAAACGACTGTTGAATCTGAAGTCACTCCCATTTCCCCTGACCCCGCAGCTATCTTGTTAAAACTTCAATCCTCATCACCATTCCAAATTCCCGAATCATTACCCGTCTCGTCCTGTGGCACTGCTCCACAAGAACCAGATGCCTAGGGTAATATGACATCGTTTATTACTCAAACAGTAATTGCTCCACAAGAACCAGTTACTCACTCAACAGCTGAAACACAAGAACCAGCTGCTGAAGTGCAAAAACCAAACACCAAGCATGATAATATAAGGAAACCAGCTGTAGCTGAAACACAAGAACCAGCTACAGCTGCGGATCAGCAATCAACTCCAGTAAAAGCAACCAACACACAGGTTTCACTCACCATGGCATCTTTATTGGAGGAAAATGAATTTTTGCAGTCAGAATTAGAGGCCTATAAAAAAGAGTTGGTAATGGCAAGGGAAGCCTTTGATAAAGAATTAAATCTCTACATGTTGGCACATACAGCATCAGTACAAAATAATGACCCATGTAAAGAATACATGTGCCATGAATGTGGAAACATTTACCAACAGGCCAGATACAAAATAGTTAAAGTCCCAGTGCCTGAGGCATCCACATCAGTTTCAGCCAAAGAAGAATGCCCCACTGCCACACAAGAACCAGTAGGGCCCTTGAAAAGTCTGGAAAAAGAAACCAAGCCACAGATATCCTGCCTTGTGTTAGTCAACTCAGCTACTCAGACTATGCCCCAACCCAGTACTTATAATGCCGGGACACAAACTCCACCATGGAAAGAATTGGAAATAATGAATAAGTGGAAGAAGCAGTATGCTATTGATCAAAATAAAATGTTACAACAGCATAAGTTGGCCTGGCAGAATCAGATGTATGCCAACTAGGATAACTGGGAGCAGACACTTCAGCAGCTTAAGGATTCCAAGAAATAAATCAAGGAGTTAAAATACAAACTGGTCCTAATGTTTTCATTAGTACAAAAATTGTTAGCCACCAGGAAACCTTCCTTGAATTATTCTCTGTTCCTTTCTAAACGCCTTGTTTATTTTCAGTTGAAAGCAATTAAGGATGGGAGACCTCATGAGTTTCTCACAGCGGAACAATTTGTCAAAACATTTGTTGAGGCCCCCGCTAGTGATCAACATTTGTTATGTGAACTTTATCTTCATAATGAGGCTATGCCTGAAAATAGAGAGGTCAACCTAAATCCAATTGTTGGTGATATACAAATTAGGGCATTTGTTTCATTTCTTGCCAATCAAATCACATGGAAAACTACTTTTATTGCAAGTAGGCATAATGAGGATAATCGCCTCCTTTGGATAAGACCAGAACCTTCAAATCCGGCCATTTTTGTAGCAGAATATCATCGATTTTTGCAGAAGCCAGGAATGCGAAGGTACATACAGCAATTGCAAGCCTCAATACTCCTAAAGTGTCAACAGTTAATCAGAGTCAAAGAGACTGCTGCCTTGAAGGCCAACAACATGTTCTGGCAACAATCCTGTAAGGAAATACAAGAGTATAATCCTTTTAGCCCTGATAATCTTCAAACTACACTATCCAGGGTACCAAACTATATCAGATGCATTCAGCAATGTGCCAAGAATTGGATTGGTTATCATTTTCACTTCCCTGTCTTATGGATGCCAGCAGAACGATATCAGCCTCACTACAAATTGGCTAACAGGGACGAGGCAGTAGCATGGCAGGAATTGTAGAATAACCAGGGATTCAGATCTTCGACAGAAGCCACATTCCATAGTTATTGCTTGAGTAACTTGCATGCAAAGAGTCAGTACTCAGACTCTGACTCAGACTAAAATTTTCCTGAGGACATGAAACCCTTTCAGCTGGGGGGGATGTTAGGACCTCACAATGTACCATTTTTACCATACATTTTGACACCACCTTACTCTTTATAGCTATATTTAAAAAGGTTACATTATCATTTTCATTCATTTTATCCAAAGGTATATGAAATCCTTCTCTTTACTGTATATTTAATATGTTTACATATAATTCCACATTACTCTTATATTTCATCATTAATCGAAGGTAGATAGTTGCTAACACAAGTCTAAAAGATTGCAGATAATTTATGATAAGAAACGTGTTGTTGCTGAAACAGTCGACTCCATTGCTGAAACAATCAAATCTGTTGCTGAAACAGTCAGCGGGCACGTAAATTCCTTCACTACTTGTGATTTGCGATCTTGAAAGAGTATTTCAGGAACGATGGAAACAAGACGAAGACAAGCAAGGAAAGTTGTTTCACGGATTGTTCTGAAGCCAGTACCTTTTTGTATCTGTTGTAACAATATTTTTCTATGGAAGAATAGAAAGACCCTGTTTTAAGATAGAAGAACAAATTTGGATAAATATAGGATTTCTCTGATGAAACTGTAATAGATGTCTCCTCTTTAAAAAGAAGAGACATCATCATTGGAAGAGAGAGTTAGAGACTGCAGGAGAGACATTATTCTTGAGCAGAAAGGAGCAAGACTCCATTGTAATGTATCATTCCTTTTTGACAGATGAATAAAGTTTTCCTTTGAGCACTTCAATTTAACTCTTTTCTCTGGGGAATCTTGTGAGAAGGAAAGGGCCCGCCTTCATCACAAGATTCACCCGATTGCTCCTGTAGTTTGTTAAACTTCTTTATGTTATTTGCACCTTAATTTAACTCTGTTTGTTGAAGAATCATTTACATAGTTCTGTAGTTCTTTAAGCACTCTGTTTTCTTTAACACTGCATCAGTTCTGTATCATTCATTCTTAAAGAAGCCAAGAGATATTTTCCCGTTATTTGTTGAATGTGTGATTGATACCGGGAAATAGGTGCTGAAGATTCATGTTTGGAGGAATAGGGTCCTGTTCCCCGTAGTTTGATTCTCTTTTTCTGCAGTGTGATTGATATCAGGAAATAGGTGCTGAAGGTTCCTGTTCATGGGAATAGGGTCATGTTTTCCTTGATTTGATATTTTTTGACAGTGTGATTAGTGTCAGGCAACAGGTGCTGAAGATTCCTATTTGGAGGAATAGGGTCTTGTTCCCTGTTATGGTTGATTGATTTCCTTTCCTGCAGGGTGATTTCCTTTCATTATCTTTTCCTAGAATTCTTTTAATGAAAGACTGCAATAGAGGAATTGCTTCTGCTGTAACACAAGTAGGCTTCAGCTTTGTTAAAGCGGGGTGTGAATAGTTAGATTTGTATGATTGATAATTGTGTGACTTCTACTACAACATTTCCTTGCTTTTGGAATTGAG